>BSBK01000501.1:1585000-2186292 GCA_027943335.1 Chamaecyparis obtusa | reverse complement strand
AATAACTCTTCTTTGGAAATGGGGGTCCCCAAGATCAAAAAAGTTAATGGATGTTTACAGAGGAGTCAAGATTGGCCCTTCAAGGTTATCCAACTAGAATTGGTCTTAGAAGATGTTACCTACTTGAGTAATCATGCTCTTATTTGCAAGTTTATGGGGTTGAGACTTTTATGCCAATTTTGGAGTCATGAGCATGATGAGTTTGGAATCCTAAAAGGGATATAGATATTATGTTAACCGCTAATAATTATTTCATGGTATTCCTTACATGCATGACGAATAGAAATAAAGCCTTTGAGGGCCCTTATTTCTTTACTCGGGTCAAGTTATCCATCAAACAATGACATGTAGGATTTAATTCTACTAAGGAGATGCCCTCAAAAATTCCTATGTAGGTTTGTCTTCCTAGACTTGTGCTTGAATTCTGGAGGGATAATATCCTTCATTTGATTTCTCTCCTTCTAGGAAAACCTATGGGCTTTGCTACTCAAACTCAAGTAAAAAAGGTAATTTATTATGCTTGCATGTGTGTTGAGGTTAATTTAAATAATTCATTAATAAATATTGTCAAGATTTGGGTTTCCAACCTGAAGCGGCAACCCTTTACCAATAAATGGCTAGAACCCAAGGGTTCACCACAACTAGATGAGTTTTGTTGACCTTGGCGAGCAAATAGTAGAGGCTATGCCAACAACCCATAGAATAGTAGAGGCCCACCTAGCCTTATTTGTTATCTTAGCATACTGATGCCATTAACATGATCCTCTTATTGGATTCAATAGATTTATTATGAGATTCTTTCATTTATATGATATATTGATCATGAATATGGTCATCTATAAAGGAAGTGTCCTCGGTTTAGTTCGACCATAGTCACACCTAGTGCTTCTTTAGATTTTGTACCCAAGAATTATAAGGGGATGTCTTTTATGGTGGAAGGGGATACAAACAAAGAATATTTTGTTTGTGTTAGATCTCAAAACAAGGGAAGAGGGCAAAAGGGAACATTTAAGGATAAACAATATGAGGAGAACTTTAATTGATTCAAGGCCTTGGAAAATTTAGTTTGGGAAGAGGGAATTCATGTTGAGATGTCCTCTAGTACTCAACTTTTGGAAATGGATCTATCTAAACATGGTAAGAATAAGAATAAGAATTCGGCTTTTTATAAATTGTAGGAGGTGTAGACGGATGCAAACTAACTCTCTTAGACTCTCGATGTTCCTATGCCAAGTGAAGCCCTTGTCAAGTAGAATGTGGAGAGTGTACAAGTTTCACTCTTTTTTCCTATGAAAGAGAGTTTATATCCAAGTAAAAGTGGTGGGTCCTCTTAGGCTTTGGGATTGCATCAAAAAAACCCTCAAGAATGGTTCTTTGGAGAAGACCTTGAAAGCACGTCAAAATAAAGATAAGTTTAAAGTGAAGTTAATTGGAGAGCCTCTAGTATAATCTAGTTCAATGAAAACAATTGACTCCAATAACTCCCACTCCCATAAATTATTTTTAGATCATGAAATGTGAGGGGTATGAATAACATCCCTAGACAAAATGTTATTGGTGAGTTATTTAACACTCATTATCCATATATTATTTTTATTTAGAAAACTACGTTGACAATGGATGGTTTTCTCAACAAAGCTTGTAGAGTTTGGTCCCTAGCATGCGTCAATGTATAGGTTCTCGAGGAAATTCAAAGGGTATTACTTATTTTTTTTATATTTATCTAATTTCCACTAGTTTGGATTCTAGGGAAACTTGCCTCTTCACCAATGTCTATGACCCTACTGATCTCTTGTGTAAGGCACAACTTTGGAACCACTTTAGATATGTGTGCTCTTGATGCATTTTCTTCCATGGGTTATGATTGGCGAGTTCAATACATTTTCTAATTTGGATGAGAAAAGAGGAGGATTAGCTCAATTGGATTAGTCATTTGGTCTCCTCCAAGAAAATATTTCTTTCTTGGACTTAATTGATGTGTAATCAAATAATGGTATCTTCAATTGAAACAATAGGAGAATTGGAGAGAAGCTTATTTTTGAGAGACTTGATAGATTTCTTGTTTCATGCTACTAGATGAGAGACATGTGGACTATCAACTTTGAGATCCTAGATTGGAGGGGCTCTTATGACTAGCCAATCAAGCTCGTTGTTGTCTCCTACAGAGTTTAAAAAATTCCTTCTTTCAAATTCCACCTTATGTGGTTGTGAGATCTCTTTCTCTAGTACCTAGTGGTTGATTAGTGGTAGGAAGGGAAACCTACTTATGATAGGGATATGTATTTTATTTATTTAAATATTATAGTATGTGAAGTAAATCTCAAAAGATAGAATAGAAAATGCTCTAGAAATCTCCATTACAATATTATATTAGTGCAATCCCTACTCGATATTGTTACTCTATTGATCTAGGATCACGAAATGATTGGGGATTTGAGTAGATAAGAGTCTAGAGTTCTTAAGGAGTTAAAAGAATGAGATTTCCGAGTGAAGATTTTTTGGAAATTGAAGACTCATTTTAATTGGCTTTCGGGAGACATGAATACTGCCTTCTTTCATAATTCTATCAAGGCTAGAAGGAATCCTAATTTAATTTCCTCTCTTATGTCTTCACAATGTGTCCAATTGTCTTCTTTGGGAAATATTTCCAAGGAGGCCTCCAAGTATTTTTTTGCTTTGTTCATTGAAGTTTTTTCCCCAATGAGAGATGAAGACGGTTCCATTTTGGCTTTCATTCCCACATTCATTTCCTATGAGATGAATGAAGTTCTCATTCACCCATTTTGATGCATGAATTAGAGGAAGTAGTGTTCCACATGAAAAACATGTAAATCCACATGCCTTGATGGCTTCCCTATTGAATTTTATTAGTGATTCTAGGAGATTATCAAATTTGACCTTCTAGAGATGGTTTAGAAATCCCATAGAAATAAACACATTTTGAAAGCATTGAATGCCATATTTCTAGCTCGTATCCCTAAGAAGGAAGATACAAAGAGCTTGGACCAATATAGACCAATTGATTTGTGTAATATGGCATACAAAATCATCACTAAAATAATTGCAGAAAGACTCAAGGTATGCCTCAAGATTACAATGTCTAAGGAGAAGGGAGGTTTTGTTGAAGGTAATCATATTCTTAATGGGGTTGTGATTTTTATGGAGGCTATTCATTCAATGGAGAGCTCAAAAGAGAATATAATTTTCATGAAACCAGACATGGCTAAAGCTTATGACAGGGTTGAGTGGGTTTTTTTTGTAGGAGGTTCTTCTCACTTTTGGTTTTATGGGTGAGTGGGTTGATTGGATCTTAAGTAATGTTACTTCGTCATTTTTTATGTTCTTATTAATGGGGAACCATCTTATTTAGTGGTTCTTGTTGTCTTTAGTAAGGGGATCCTCTTTCCTCCCATTTGTTTATTATCATTGTCGAAGACTTATGAGAGGCAAGGGTTGATTCAAGGATAGAATTTATAGTAGTTCAATGCATCCCTATTTCCATCTCTAGTTTGTAGATGACACTTCCTCGATGAGAATGGAAAGGATTAATAAATTTTTTATTTTTCAAAAATCCTTGGACACTCACGTGGCAACTTCAAGGAAAAATTTAACAATATAAAATTTCCATAATTTTCTTTAATACATCTCAACTTATCTAGAACAAGATTACTAGGATTATTAGATTTTAGATTGGATCTCTCCCTCTTGTGTATCTTGGGATTCCCATTACTGTTGGAGCACAAAGAAGGGAGTTGTGGCAAGGGATCTTAAACAAGTTATTGGACTACAACTAATTTGGAATCTGATTGACGAATCTGTGATTAAAGATCACTAAGGAGTTGATGATTAGATATGTAATATGATTAAATCGATATTATGTTGTCATTGATGTCAACTAGTTTGACAACACTTATCTTGTAAGTTACTATACCGAGACATCTGAAGAAAGGTGAAAGAGATGAAGAATAGAGAAATATACATGAGGAAAGATGTACATGATAGATGAGGATAAGGAACACATTGAGTAACTTGTTGATGAGTCTATGACTTGATGATATTGACTTTATTATGTTGCATTCATCTATGATGAAGTATAGAGTTGAAAGACACAAAGCAGTGTTGTTGGTAAATGAAGCATTTCTAGTATACACCGACGGAGTGTAGTGTATACTGATTGCAGTATTAACCAAGCAGTGTTCACCGACGCATTTCTTTGTTAACCAAGCGAAACAAAATGTATTAAATGATTAGCTTAGCCGATAAGATTGATGAGCTGGCAAGAGTATAACATCGAGGTAATAGATAATGTTTGTTACACAGATCAACAACTAATGAAATTCAAGAAAGATCTAACGAAGAATATTGAAACATGTTATTGACACAAGTACCGAGAAAGTTTGAAGTGGCAAAATCTATGAATGAGGTTAAGCGGCAAAATCTGATGGTGGAGAAGAAAATTATTTACTCGTCTATATAAGAGAAAAAAATCTCTTTATGAAAATGCCGAAAAGAAGAAGAAGTTGCACGAATATAGCATTAATAAGGTTTTCATGTATTCTGATCATACTGGTTAGTAAGAACTGAGCTGCAGAACAATTACCAAGCTACAAAGAGCAATTACCGATGGACAATAAGTTGATACAGTATTGAATCTGAAGTGAATTATTGATCAGAAGGATTTGTATGGACTAAATATTGATCTGTAATCTGCAATTGAAGTTGTATTAAGGTAGGTCATTTACTATTACATATTTAACCATTGTATACAGTCAAAATCTCTTAACTGAGTGGACTCTGAAAGTCTTATGATGTATCATTCATAGAATGAACATTGTTATCCTGTCAACCCCATAGTGAATGCTGTTTGGATGATAACTTCTAGTCTAAAATCCTCTAACAAGGTCACACCTGACAGTGTGTTTGTAACCTTTAATAGGGTTGGATCTTAACCGACCTCACTTTAGAAGAGTGAACAATTTTGGGTTTCCGGTCCCAGGTGGTTTTTCCCTTTACAGGGTTTCCACGTTAAATCTCTTGTGTTATGTGTTGATTGTGATATTTGTTTGTTATCATTCTTTACATGTTACATGTTAGATTTGATCGGTAAACTATTTTAGCATTAGACTAGTAATCGGTAAAAGCACAGACAGTGAGAGTTATTATTGTTTACCAACAAGTAGAATTTGAAGAAATTGTTTTGAATTATACATTTTGAATTGGGACACTGGATAACTGATTCACCCCCCTCTCAGTTATTCTAACAATTGGTATTAGAGCATTGGTTGCTTGGAACAGAGTTTTAAGGACTTAAGCATAAAGGTCTCAAGATGTATAAGAGGGAAGTACTAAAACTGAACAAAGAGAACTTCGCAGTATGGCAAAGCAGAATGAAGCTACACATATCTAGAATTGGGAACTCTGCACTAGAGCTGATGAAAATGGCTACATGCAACCGCCCACTGGTCCCTTAACTATTGATCAACTAAAGGACAAGCATGAACATAATGTTACTATGATGGAACTTGCTACTGCCTGTACCGATGCTGAATTTGAAGATATCAAGACTTGCACGAATGCCAAAGGAATGTGGGATAAATTAGCACAAATATACAGTGGAGATTTGAATGTCAAAAGAGCTCGAGCTCAAAGTCTGAGAGGCAAATTTGATGATATGAGAATGAAAGAAGGTGAGAACATTGGCCAATATTCAAATAGACTCAAAGAGGCAGTACATGCTATTAGAGCATCTGATAGAGTGATTGATGATGAAACAATGACAAGCAAGATTCTCAAAACTTTGCTACTGGTTTATGCAATCAGGATTTATGTAATTCATGAATCAAGAGCTACATCCAACCTTACTCTTGACACTCTGATTAGTAAACTTACAACCTTTGAATTCAACAATTTTGATAATAGTGTTGTTCCTTCTGTTGAATCCTCTTTCATGTCTTCTTTGAAGATTGGAAAGTCTAGCAGGAATAGTAAGAATTGTGATAGTGATGACAATACCGATGATGAACTTGATGAGCTTGAAGCACTTATGGCCAGAAGGTTGCCCAAAGGAAAAGGAAGGTATAGAGGTAAGCTACCTTTAGCATGCTTTAATTGTAAAGAAGTCAGTCACATCGCTACTAGATGTCCTCAGAAGAAAGATGAAGATAGATCCAAAGACCGATCTGAAGGAAGCTATGGAAGAAGAGTCGATAGAGGCTACCGACACTACAACAGAGACAACCGAGATGAAAAAGGCAAACAGGTATGTTACATAGCCAAAGATATTGAAACTGAATCTGATTCTAATGATGATATAGAAGTTGTATTTGTTGCTATGAAAGATGACTTAGAAGAGGAAGAGAAACATGAAGAGACAACATTGATCTCTAAAGTAAGTAGAAATGATACATGGATCATAGATAGTGGTTGTACACATCATATGACCGGTGATGTAGAAAATTTTGATCATCTTGTTGAATATAATGGAGGATCTATGAGAATGGGAAATGATGCACCTTGTATGGTAAGAGGTAAAGGCTCACTGATGATCAATGGCAGACTATAATGTGAAAATGCATACTGGGTAGATGGATTGAACTATAATTTGTTAAGTGTGGCTTAGCTAAACAATTCAGGCCACCGACTGGCTTTTGAGAGCAAAAAGGTAAAGATCTATGATGATGGAGGAAAACTTGTCAGAATTGGTACACAATCCAGAGGTAATCTATTCTATCTTGATATGGATCAGTCTTCTTGTTTGTTAATAAAGGATGAAGATGCTTGGTTGTGGCACATAAGGTTATGCCATGTGAACTTTGACAATATGATCAAGATTAGTAGAAAGAGAAGAGTTAAAGGATTGCCTAACTTGACAAAACCTGATCATGCCATGTGCCATGAATGTCAGAAAGGTAAGATGACTAAGTCTAGTTTTAAAAGCAAAGACTATTCAACAAAGAAGATACTTGAGTTGGTTCATACCGACCTATGTGGTCCTATGAGAACTCAAAGTTGTTTTGGTGATAGATATTTTATTCTTTTTGGTGATGATTATACTAGACTGATGACTGTTATGTTCTTGAAAGAGAAATGTGAAGCTTTCAAAATGTTTAAGTGGTATAAATCTAAGGTAGAGAAAGAAACCGAAAAATAAATAAAATGTTTAAGATCTAATAAAGGAGGTGAATTTATCTCTGATGAATTTACTAATTTTTGTAATGAGCATGGAATCAAAAGGTAGGTATCTGCACCGAGGACACCTTAGCAAAATGGCATTGTTGAAAGGAGGAATAGGTCTATAATTGATTGTGCTAGAACATTGATGATACAGAAGAATGTTGCTCAGACATATTGGAGGGAAGCTATCGGTATAGCTGTGTATGTTCTTAACCGAGTACAACTGAAGAAGGACTCCAACCGAACACCTTATGAACTATGGTTTGGACACAAACCTACTATAAGTTATTTCAAAAATTTTGGAAGTAAAAGCTTTATTTTGAAAGATGAGAGAAATGGCAAATTTGATTCTAAAGGAGATGAAGGAATATTTTTGGGATATTCCACTACAAGTAAAGCATATAAATGTTTGAATAAGGCTACAAATAAGATAGTTGAAAGTACTAATGTTCATGTTGATGAGTTTGATGACAAGTACATAGAGGAAAGTACAAAGGAACTAGAAGACTATGGTAGATTCACTTACATTGAACATATAGAGTATCTACCGACATCACAGACTGTGACAACCGGTCAGCAAGGAAACAATGCAGAACAACAGGCAACACAAACCGAGGAACAAGATGGAGCTATCAAGCAAGAAAATGACCCTGAACAGGATGAACAAGAAAGGAGAAATCAATTTTTGGCTAGTTTTGTTAGAAGACATCATCCTGAGACACAAATCATTGGAGACAGACATGCTGGAATGCAAACTAGAAGCAAAACAAGACAAGCTACATGTCTAATTTGTGAATTTGAACTTAAAACTATGAAAGTTGCATTAGAGAATGAAGAATGGGTTAATGCAATGAAGGAGGAAATAGAGCAAATAGAGAAGAACAAAACCTAGTCCTTAGTACCCCAACCAAAAGATAAGAATGTTATTGGTACTAAGTGGATATATAGGAATAAATTGAATGAAAATGGTGAAGTCACAAGAAATAAAGCTAGATTGGTATGCAAGGGATATGCACAGGAAAAAGGTATTGACTATGGTGAAACATTTACACCTGTTGCTAGATTAGAAGGAGTTAGAATGATACTTGCATATGCTGCACACAAGAAATTCAAAGTCTATCAAATGGATGTGAAGTCAGCATTTTTGAATGGTATACTTGAAGAAGAGGTCTACATTGAACAACCTAAAGGATTTGTTGATCCCGACAATAAAGACATGGTATGTAGATTACATAAAGCTTTATATGGATTGAAACAAGCATCGAGAGCATGGTATGAAAGACTGCATACTTACTTGTTAAGTATTGGATTTGTTAGAACAAGTGAAAACAACAATTTGTATGTGAAAGGTGATACTGATGATACTATTATCATTGTTGAAATATTTGTTGATGACATTATCTTTGGAGGCTTAGATCTTGTATGCAAGGCATTTGCTAATGAAATGCAAAAGGAATTTGAAATGTCTATGTTCAGAGAGATTAAGTTCTTTCTTGGACTACAAGTGATTCAGTAGAGTGATGGGATATTCATCACACAATCTAGATACATAAAGGAAGTACTGAAGACATTTGGCATGGAAGATGCTAAACCTGTACGAACATCGATGGCTACTAGATGCAAATTGACAAAGGAGGATGAAACTAATGAGGTAAATCAAACACTTTACCGATCCATGATTGGTAAGTTAATGTACGTAGTTCACAGTAGGCCAGATATAGCACATGTTATGGGAATTGTTGCAAGGTTTTCTGCTAATCCTAGAGAATCACACATGATAGATACAAAAAGGATCTTAAGATACTTGAAGAAAATAGAGAATTTTGGATTATGGTATCCTAAGGAAGGGAAGTTTGAACTAAAAGTTTACACTGATGTTGATTGGGCTGGAAATGTGGATGATAGAAAAAGCACCACCAGAGGAGCATTTTTCTTTGGTGAAAGACTTGTAACCTGGACAAGTAAAAAGCAGGCTTGTATTTCTCAGTCTACAGCTGAAGTAGAATATGTTGTTACTGCTACTAACTGTTCAAACATTGCATATATCAAACAAGTGTTGGAAGGAATGAATGAGGTAATCATTGACCCGGTGATTATATACTGTGACAACACTAGTGCTATTAATATTTCAAAGAATCCTATGATGCACTCTAAGACAAAGCATATATCTATTAAGTATCATTACTTGAGAGAACAAGTGCAAGAGAAGCAAGTCAAGTTAGAATTTGTTACATCCAAAGAACAACTTGTAGATATTTTTACAAAGCCCCTACCAAAGGACACATTTGAATACTTGAGTACTAGACTTGGGGTCCGTCCCCTATCTGTCGGTCACTAAGATGATCTGGTTGTTGCATCAGCCTACTTTTATCAGAAGATCATTCATGTTGATGTAACATAGTTCACACTTTGAATCATGTTCAAGGTTGTGATTAAGTTTGAAAACTTGAACTGATTGGAATATCAGTATTCAGAGATACAGAGGAAGACATAATTGTTTGTTCATTTGTTTCTTTGGCGTTGCTGTCAAAGGGAGAGATATATAATATGAAATGAAAAGGGAAGAGATAAACAATAAAAGGGGAAAGATAAACAAGATATGAAAAGGAACAAGCATCAACGAGAATTATCTAAGGGAGAGACAATCTGAATGAGATAGAGTATTGAAGATCAGTTACAGAGAACTGAAGCAGGAACAGGAGAACTGAAAAGATCACAACTGTAGAATGGTAAAGTTGTATTATTTAATGTTGGTTTAGTAATGTAGTGATTAAACATATTAAGTCTAATCGACTTACAACATTTGTTCACAAAGTTGTAGAATGTATGTTTGGTATGTGTGTGGTACATTTCATATTACTTGAGTTGCCATTAATGCCAAAGGGAGAGATTGTTGGACTACAACTGATTTGGAATCTGATTGAAGAATTTGTGATTAAAGATCACTGAGGAGTTGATGATTAGATATGTAATATGATTAAATCGGTATTATGTTGTCATTGATGTCAACTAGTTTGACATCACTTATCTTGTAAGTTACTATACCAAGACATCTGAAGAAAGGTGAAAGAGGTGAAGAGCAGAGAAATCTACATGAGGAAAGATGTACATGACAGATGAGGATAAGGAGCACATTGAGTAACTTGTTGATGAGTCTATGACTTGATGATATTGACTTTATTATGTTGCATTCATCTATGATGAAGTATAGAGCTAAAAGACATAGAGCAGTGTTGTCGGTAAATGAAGCATTTCTAGTATACACCGATGGAGTGTAGTGTATACCGATTGCAGTATTAACCGAGCAGTGTTCACCGACGCATTTCTTTGTTAATCGAGGGAAACAGAATGTATTAAATGATTAGCTGAGTCGATAAGATTGATGAGCTAGCAAGAGTATAACATCGAGGTAACAGATAATGTTTGTTACACAGATCAACGACTGACGAAATTCAGGAAATATCTAACGGAGAAGATTGAAATGTGTTATTGACATAAGTATCGAGAAAGTTTGAAGTGGCAAAATCTATGAATGAGGTTAAGTGGCAAAATCTAATGGTGGAGAAGAAAATGATTTACTCGTCTATATAAGAGAACAAAATCTCTTTATGAAAATGCCGAAAAGAAGAAGCTGTAGGAATGTCACATGAACACGGTTTTCATGTATTCTGATCATACTGGTTAGTAAGAACCGAGCTGCAGAACAATTACCGAGCTACAAAGAGCAATTACCAACGGACAGTAAGTTGATACAGTATTGAATCTGAAGTGAATTATTGATCAGAAGGATTTGTATGGACTAAATATTGATCTGTAATCCGCAATTGAAGTTGTATTAAGGTAGGTCATTTACTGTTACATATTTAACCATTGTATACAGTCAAAATCTCTTAACCAAGTGGACTCTGAAAGTCTTATGATGTATCATTCATAGAATGAACATTGTTATCCTGTCAACCCCATAGTGAATGCTGGTTGGACGATAACTTCTAGTCTAAAATCCTCTAACAAGGTCACACCTGACAGTGTGTTTGTAACCTTTAATAGGGTTGGGTCTTAATCGACCTCACTTCAGAAGAGTGAACAATTTTGGGTTGCTGGTCCCAGGTGGTTTTTCCCTTTACAAGGTTTCCACGTTAAATCTCTTGTGTTATGTGTTGATTGTGATATTTGTTTGTTATCATTCTTTACATGTTACATGTTAGATTTGATCGGTAAACTGTTTTAGCATTAGACTAGTAATCGGTAAAAGCACAAACAGTGAGAGTTATTATTGTTTATCGACGAGTAGAACTTGAAGAAATTATTTTGAATTATACATTTTGAATTGGGACACCTGATAACTAATTCAACCCCCTCTTAATTATTCTAACAATTGGTATCAGAGCATTGGTTGCTTGGAACAAAGTTTTAAGGACTTAAGCATAAAGGTCTCAAGATGTATAAGAGGGAAGTACCAAAACTGAACAAAGAGAACTTCGCAGTATGGCAAAGTAGAATGAAGCTACACATATCTGGAATTAGGAACTCTGCACTAGAGCTGATGGAAAATGGCTACATGCAACTGCCCACTGGTCCCTTAACTATTGATCAACTGAAGGACAAGCATGAACACAATGTTACTGTGATGGAACTTGTTGCTACTTGTACCGATGTTGTTCTCCTATTCCTGCTTCTATTCTCCTGTTCTTGCTTTTGTTCTCTGTAACTGATCTTCCATATTTTTCTTTAATACATCTCAACTTATCCAGAATGAGATTACTATGATTATTAGATTTTAGATTGGATCTCTCCCTCTTGTGTATCTCGGGATTCCCATTACTGTTGGAGCACAAAGAAGAGAGTTGTGGCAAGGGATCTTAGACAAGTTTCATAGGAAAGCAAGCCATTGGAATTGTAGATGGCTTTCTTTTGTAGGGCATGTGACTCTTATAAAGTCTATGATTTAGGCTTTACCTATCTATAGATTTTTTTGTACAAGTTGATCCTGCTAGATTTTCTAAGGAGTTTGATGCGCTCTCTCACTAGTTTTTATAGTCTGGTAATTTCTTTTTCTTGAAGTGGAGCTTGGTTAAGTGAGATTTAATGTGCAAGCCAAATGAGAAGGGTGATCTTAGTCTGCGACCAACTAGTATGATTGGTTAGGTTTTAGTTGCAAAGCTACATTGGCAATGGTGTACTTGTCAAGATCAAGACTAGGCTATCATTCTTACTCATAATTATTTTCTTCTAATGACTTGCTCGAATGTGTGTGGATATGAACTAATAGAATAGGGCTATATGATTTGGAATACTCTCAAATAAGGAGAAAATATTATTAAGGAAGGCTTAGTTTGGATTTTCTATAATGACTCTGATGCTCTTTTTTGGTTGTATTCCTAGGGTGATCATTCCCATATTGTGTAGTAGTTTCCTCATCTTCAGCCTCTTTGTAATATTTTGTCTAAATCTAGGAAGAAAGAGGTCAAAGATTATAATACTATTAGGATCATGGGTTAGTTGGAAGTAGCTTGCTGGAAGGAACCTCAGGAGTGTCCAGGTGAGAGTAATGTGTAAGATCTCTAGGAAATAGCTAATTTTCTGGCAAGTAGGATTTGTAATTCTCTTAAAGGTAGGGATATTCTAGCTTGGGGTCCTAATCCTAAAGAAAAATTCTTTGTTGCTTTGGGAAATATAGAGTTGGATAAGAAACTCCATGGTCAAATTGGTATACCTCGGTGGTAGTGAGTTTAGAATAAATTATCTTAGCCAAAATGTAATTTTTTTAATGGTTATTAGCTCAAGATAGGTGTCTCACCCGACAAAATCTATGTAAGAGGGGTTTTTGTGGTCCTTTCATTTATGTCATTTGTTATAACAATGAAGAGTACACTTCTTATCTTTTCTTTTAGTGGGCCAATTTTCAGAGTGATTTGGCATTAGTGGTGGGAGGCATGGCATCACACTTGTATTTATGCTACAGGTCTTTAGTGGAATTTTGGGAAATTCTATGAAGACATCTAGCTAAAACCCATTTTCTATAGGTTTCTTGGGTAATTGGTCCAACTCTTATTCTTTGGAATCTTTGGCTTGAAAGGAATCACAAAATATTTTAGGAGAATAAATTGGCAGAGACTCAAGTATGGAAGAAAATTGTTAACAGACTTCAGGAAACTATCTCTGCAAAGTGTGAGCTTTTTGTGATAATTGATCCTATTGATCATGATGTTATTTAGAACTGGCATTTGGGGGAAAGTAGTGGTGCCATCAAGGTTGGAAAGAGACCTTGACATGTCAAACAAAATATTCATCTAGGGAAGGGAGATGCTTGCCTCCTCCTAGAGGAGTTTTAAAAGTTAACACAAATGGTTCTTCTCATGGAAATCTTGGGCATGCAAGGATTGGAGGCATTGGGAGAGGAAATGATAGTAGCATGATGTTCCTTTTATCTATTTAGAAAGGGAAGAATTATAATAATCTGATGGAGGCTTTGGATATTTTACATGTTGCTAATAGAGGACACTCCCTTGGTTGGAGGAGAATTATTTGTGAGTTTGATTCTTAGATTATTGTGGAGTTGTTGAATGAGTGAAGGCTGGATGGAATTAATTGGTGGATTTCTTTAGTGGTTACTCAAATTCTGAATCTTTGTAGTTTCTTGGATTATGTCTCTTTTCATCACATCCCAAAGGAATGGAACATAGTGGCAAATTATTTGGCTAAATGAGCCTATGAGCATATTGTTGGCTAGGATGTCGGGGACTGGGGAGATCTACCTCCACATTAGTCAAAGACTTTGGAAATGTTAATTATGAAGGATAAAGATATGTAATGTTGTACTCTTTGATATATCTCTTATTTAATATTGAATAAATTTTTATCCCTTCTTAAAAAAGGTTATGATTACGGTTAATGTTAAATTATAAAATGAAAATATATTTCTTTATTATTATTTTCAAGAATAATATAATTATTTTAATAATAATATATACTAAATTTAGTAATAATAGAATAATAAATATAATAATAATAACAATTTTAAATTATAATTATATAATAAATATTATATATTTATATAATATTTAAATATATTAAAAAAAAAAAAAATACTAAAAAGTAATAATCAAATATGAACAATAAAATAATTATAATTCTACCTTTAATCACTTAGTCCGCCTAAAAGCAACACTAACTCTAACTTAACCATAAAAATACCAAGCGCTATGCTAATATAGTAATATGAAGTACGCTAGACATATCGACGTTTGAATTTTTTAAATATTAATATCCTATTATATAATATGATACTTTAATAATAAATTAAATTTTTAAAATTAATATTTCTAAGCAAGTGATGAATGTTTCATGTTATTTTTTACGTTATACAACTTTATATTATTAAAAAAATCTTTAATAATAACACTAAACATTTTTCACTTGGTTAGTATGGAATATAAAATCATAAAATATAATTTTTTAAAAAATTATTTTTTTTATTTTTTATTTTTTGATCGGTGATCACTTTTGGCTGGAGCTACGAACCAGTGGGGTCACATTATGAGTCCCCATCCCTAAGGTGATTACATCTCAAAGTCAGAGGCATTAGCACCTCACATATTTGTCTTGTGTTGTGGCAAAATTAGATCCTATGTCTCTCCTCCTTACACCTCCCAATTCATCTCCTTATGCCTCCCCTTCACCCCTTTCTCTCCATATTACTCCTCCTTATATCTCCAATCTCCTTATCTCTCCCACCGATGACCCCACTTCCTTGTAACTCCCATGGAAACCATTGATGATCAAGTTAAGAAAAGCAGGGCCCACCTTCACTAAGCCCATCACGTCTAACTACAGCTGTGCCATGCCTTGTGTCTCCTTAATGGATGATAGATAGATAAAATTTTAACATCTGTGAGGCTAAAAATAGCCTATGGGACAGCAAGACAACTTAAGCAGACTTAAGTAACTCCGTGCATTTCTTGTGCAAGTTGATGATGAGTCCACCTAGATGCTCAATGTTCTCTTCATTGAATAGGTTAAGCTAAGAGCTATCACATATAGTATCCACAAATTTATCTCTATTGTCCTTGTAGGCCTCACATTCTAAAATAAAGTGTTGTTCAATTTCCACTTTCTCGAAATTGCAAAACCTACAAATTCTCTCTTTCCAAGCCTCCTTTGGTCTCTTCCAACGCTTGGTCTCACAACACAGTTGGTGAGAGTTGGTTCTCAGCTGAGCAATAAGAATTTTAGCCCACCAAGAAATGTTGGCTCCTATGTACACTTTTTGGAGTTGATCACATGTGGGGTTGAACTCATTTATATAATATATTTTCTTCCTACCGATCTCATTCCCCCAATTTCTCTTGTAGAATTTCTCCATAACAAAGACCTTTATTTCTTTGTTATTTGTGAGGCACATATTGAATTGAATATTCCATTTACTCATCCACTTGATGTTTTGTTGCATCCATGTCCTTTTTTGTTTACACAATGTATCATTAAAGACAACTTTAGGCCATCTATCTTGTTCCATTTTTTTGATTCTTTTTAGGTAGCTTATAAGGCGAACCATAAAAAGTGCCTCAATACGTGCAACCCCCATTTCACTTAGCATGATATCATATGGGATGGTGCTTTTGATTTTAAATTTGCTTGTGATCAAATGCTTTTGGATTCCCTCGATTTATTTCCATTGTGCTATTGAAGTGTTGCTGGCCCATAATTCACACCCGTAAAGAACAACCGACAGCACAAGAAGACCAAACAAGGTTTGAATAGTTTTCCAATCCCAAAGCTCTGTTTCACGGCACTTGTTTTGAAGAGCATAAAAAGTCTTCCACCCACCTAATGTCCTTTTATTCCTATAGCCAGACCAGCTTAGCTTTTTGTTGAAATCAATGCCGAGGTATTTATACTCCACAACTTCTTCAAGAACACTTCCACTAAAGTAAAACTCATGTTGATGATGTTTTTTATTATTAGAGAAAACCTTAACCTTAGTCTTGTTGATATTGACCTACATCCCCACCATTTTGCAAAAGCTCTCAAGAGAAGATAAATGTTCTTGCAAACCATAAGCAGATGTGGCAATCAAAATGAGATCATCCGCATAGAGGAGCAACTTTATAAAAAATTCACCAAGCTGAATACCCTCACCCTTTTGCATGTTTAACCACTCTTCAAGTTTATCGATATATAAACCAAACAAAGTAGGAGATAAAGGGCAACCTTGTTTGACCCTGATATTGCTCCTAAAACATTCTGAAATGCCATCTGATGTTCTGATTTTGACTTTCACTTCTTCATACATCCTATGAACAACAGCTCTGAGATGCATAGGAATCCCCAATTCTTCCATCCTAAGCCAAAGCTTGTCTCTAGGGACATTGTCAAAAGCCTTTTTAAAGTCAACAAAGCAACAAACAACCTCTTCCTTTTTCTCCCACTCTTTTTCAATAATGTGTCTCAGAGCAACACAGTGATCAACCATTGAGTGCTTTGGCCTAAAACCAACTTGCCCTTTTGCACATTTATGATTTTCTTTTGCCCATTTGCTAATCCTAGTTTCTATCATGCTATCAAAAAGTTTAGCAAAGAGGGGATTGATCATTATAGTCCTGTAGTTGGAGGGGTTATTGACATCACCACTCTTAAAAAGTGGTATTGCGAGGCTGATTGTCCAATCTTTAGGAAACCCCTCTTGGCAGATTTTGTTGAAGATTTTTGTGATGTGCGGTGCAAGAGTTTTCATACCCCACTTCAAATATTATGCTTGAAGCTCAACAAGGTCTTTTGCTTTACCCACACCCAGCTTCTTAATCCCCATCTCTATCTCCTGCACGGTGAAAAGATTTGCAGTATTGTTGACCAAGGGTGGCTGGCCCACTCCACCTTCTTGTTCATAAAGTTTCTTAGCATATTCAAACCATTGGGTGGCAGTAACATTATTTTCAGTTTGCTTCTTCCTTGGTTGGAGTTCTTTCCAAAAAAGTTTGGGGTTATTTCTGCCCAAGAAAATTAGCTCCTCTCTCCTAACCTACTCAACACCACCGTGTGAAATGACATGCTGGAAACATTTAACCATCGCATACCTATTTGCATCGGCTCAAATAATGTTTTTGACAGAAAACCCCACAAACAACGCTCCCGCCAAACACCTTGAGCAATCTTCGACTGAGTTCCATCGTAATTTGAGCCTTCATACTTGCATGCGGTGAGAAGGAATTGTAATTCAAACCCGTGGCACCCTATCAATAGGGCCAATGACTTAACCGTCACACCACAAGTTGAACTCTAAAAAATAAAATAATAATAATAATTTATTATTAAAGTATCATATTATATAATAAAATATTAATATTAAAAAAAATAAATGTTGATATGTTTCAACATACTTTTCTTAAGATATATATACAAGTTAAATATTATTTACAAGATGAAATCTTGTTCTAAAAAGGTTAGAGGAGCGAAGTTCTTGCCAAAATATTGAAAGTATGAAATAATAGTTGAGTTTGGGACATAGAAAATTACAATGAGAAATTACATACCTTTAGGTGAAGGGATTACTAGAAGGAATATTGTGGGTACACAACAACCAACTTATTTATTTTCAAGTTTTAGACGAGTTTTGTAATTGTTTTCAACTTTTTTGTAAGGTTGAATGTTTCACAATTTTTGCAACTATATTTTTTGCATACATATTTATATTATGTACTATAGAGGGCAAAAATTGTGTATAGGAAAGTTTCTATGAGAAAAAAAAGATGTACATAAAAAGTCTTGAGGAAGTGGATTGAGATGCATGCACATAAAAAATGTCGACATGATTTGCTTAATAAATAAATTAGGGACTTCAAAAATCTCACTCTTGTAAGTTATTTATTAGAGCAATTAGTTTTAAATCCATGAACACCACTTTGAGTGGTTTAAATTGTTTACAAAAGCAATTGTTGAGGCCTATTTATTTTATTTTATTATGATATATATTGAGAATTTTACTATATGTATTTCTCCAATTAAAATACATATAACCCAACAGTGGCATATAGCTTGCGAGCACACCAACCCAACAAAGGTGGGCTCAAACTAGCACTAACATCATTTATTTGGGCCAAGTGGGGATTTGAATTGTGATTGCACCATTAACAATGCAACCACTTAACTGTTACACGACAAGATGCTCGCAAAAACATATAGACTTTTAAAATCTATTTAAAATATAGAAACATTTTAATTGCATCAATTATTATTTTATATGACTTGTCTTTTATATTTATTAAAGAATAAGTATAATATAAAGGAGTGATTTTATAATAATTTGTTATTATTATATTGATATCTATAGATATAAAAAGTTATATATAGATTATTTGAAAAAAAAGAAAATGATATAAATATATTGTTTCTTTATCTATATTTTTAAAAATAATTAGATTATAAAAACATCAAAATACTTTTCACACATTTTAATTCATTTTAAATAATTAATTTAAATTTTTTTTTTTTTCCAAATTCATAGCAATAAGCATGATTGAATTCACCACTTTGTTTCTGACTAATATGAAACATAGTACAAGAAATAATTATTGTACATTTATTTTATAATATTCTAACTTTTTAAAACAAATTATACTTATAAATAATTATTTATTTTAAATTATTTTAATATTATGTTGATTTTTGTGTTAAATTTTTTTTGAATTTATTACAATTTTTTCATAAATATTATATTTTTAAAAACTATGTACATGACAGGGAGGTTGGGAGAGCCAATCACAAGCTCTTGCCTAGGTCTCACTAGTGATCTTGAGGTGTTCTCTACTGACACTAAATGACCTTTAGGATCCCCCTTGAGGCTTGATCCCCTGGTCCGCTTAACCAACCCAACTATCAAGTAACACTTGTCGAGACAAGCTAAATTCTTGGTGCTCTTCTTCCTTCATGCACACACTAACCCTTAATGTCATCTAAGGGCTCACCACCTCCAAACTAACATAGACTCTTGCAGAGGTGAGGATATGATTGAATATGCCTTATATAGTTCATTTAGAGGTCTTGGAGGTCTTGCTTCCATTACTTCCTTACCCATTTGATAGATCCTTCCCAAAATAGGGCTACAAGGAAGAGCCCCAATTAGGCCTCCTATTCCGGGAAAATAGGGCTTTTCTCCCAAATGATTCCAAAGAACCCTACAAATTAATTGTGGATTATTAATTCAATATCTAACCTCTAAAGGATTTTGGAGGTTTTAGGGTTTCACCTTGTCGTACAATCCCCTAACCAAAAATAGGTGTTTTGGGAGGGTTTTAGGCATTCTCTGATTGTATGGTTTGTTTACAAGCTTAGGGTAACCAAATAGATTGGTTGGACCCTCTCCTCTCAAAAATTTATTGTCAAGTACCTTGCCTTTGACCTCTAATCACAAATTGATAGCCTTATGCACACCTCTGCAAGTTATATCCACTTTGTCTCAGTCTCTCCTAGTCGGGCTCACCATAGGCTCACCTAGGGCAAGACTTTGTAAATGCTTCCCAAGCTTTCCAAGGCCCATACTCTTGTATAAGGTATATACATGGAGTCTACTCACTATCCCCAAGAGGCCATATAGATTGAACGGTGAGATAGTGAGTTAGATCCTCATTTCTCACACCTTCTTGGTTTGAACCAGTGAACAGGAAAAATGAAAAGATTTAACACACAACAAAGAAATGAATACAAACTCATAATCTAATGGAACACACTACAAGGAAAAACACTAAGTTAAGAACTCCATTAATCACAATCCATTTCACAACTCAAAACTTTCTTCTTTAATTCGCTGATTACAAAGATATACAAAACTTCCACACACTATTCACACTTCCAAAACTATAACTCCATACACAAGAGTATTCAACCTTAGAATTTGGTCCAAGAATGAATTAAATACTCTGAGGTTTATCTTAGGTTGCCATTAGGGCACTCCTATGCCGATTTAGGGTGTTTGGACAATTTCGGGAAACTTTGAAAAGTTGCTATGCAACTATTACAACATTTTTACAACTTTTTCAATTTTGCACACCAAAGACCTTGGTTAGGTCCTATAAAGTTCTAGACTCCATATTAGAACCAAATATAACTTCTTCCTATGAAATCATAGTGACATCACCTAATCAAAAAATAACCAAGAAAGAGTCCTTAACACTCAAGGCTCGAAATAACAAAGACCTAAGACCTAGGACCTAATTAGACCTTTCATCCTTATTGGATCCCACACTATGGTCAACATGACCTTAGGAAAAACTCACACATGCCATATATGGGTACAAAAAACAACCAAAAGATGGATTGGATCAACCAACCCTTGTGTGCTCTTGCACCTATACATAAGCTTACCTTAAAGTTATTGATATGTAAGAAACTGAAAAAATAATTTGTTTCGCCTTGCACAATAGGAATTGCAAAATGAATGATATTACTAGTGTGCCAAAGCAAATCAATGAAAATAATTTTTTTTAAGCTTAACAAATGATAAAAGAAGCTTGAGTGCTTCATTGCACATGCACAGGTAGGCAAACACGTTCAGAGCACAAGATAGAGTGATGACCCTCCTCTCTATACCTGGGAGTGAAAAGTAACATTCCCTAAAAAGAACAATTTAAAACAATAAAACCAAATTTTATTTAAGATAGAGCATTTTTATTACATTTGAAGTGAAACAATAGATATATTTATTGATAATACTGAGAATTGGTTACAAACATAAATTTTATGGTGGACTTTAAAAAATAGAAAAATGTGCAACAAAATTAGGGTTTAACTATCATTGCTAGTTGTGGCAGGAGTAGGGGCTTTAATAAAACATGTATCACACCTATCTCACATATTTGCATAAGCTAACACTTGAAAACTAAGAACAAACCAAAAATTTCACAGCTGGTGTGGGAGATGGAGTAGGGGTAGATTTTGTTTCAAAAATTTATCTGCTTCCATGAAATCCATATCCCTTAAACTGTTTTAGCCAATATGAATGAAGAAAAATAAGTTTGAAATTTTAAAAAGTTAAATATTTAACTTATTTTCTTCATGAAATATTAGAATGCAATATTTTTTTGATTAGTGATAATAGATATTATTAATTTGATAAAAATCTAATACAAATATACTCAGTCTATCATTCATGTCTCTATCATACCACTCCTACTACCTTAGACTCCATAACCATTCCAACCTACCAAACTTTAGAGATGTTCATATTGGACTAACATTACAAAATTGCCCAATAAACACCAAAATTTGGGCACACAATAGATTAATATGCTAACAAACATCAACATCAAACCCTAAAACAAGTTACAAACTACCAAAAAACTGCCTTTTGCCAAAATAAAACATACAAATTCAGAACTTTAAACAAAGCCCCCACCAGAATCTTTATTGGAGCAAACTTCCTTGGCTTTATGAATCACTTCTACCACTGATGAGCCCTTGGGAGCAAGGAGCCCTGCTTTCATTTGCAACTTGGTCTTCTTGGTTGCTCATCGAGCTTTCTCCTTCTCTTTCCTTTCCTCATTTGTCTCATGTAAAGACTCCTTCAACAACTCCCAACCATCCCTTGCTTCCTCAATTATTCTCTCCTTCCATAAAGAAGCACTCCAGACTAGGAAAGGCCTATAACTTTGCCTTGTACCCTCTACTAGTCTCCAATGCCCATTTAAAACATAAAAACCAACATCTGCCTTAGCAACTACTAGCATGGGGATCATTCCCTCTGTCCATTCTAGTCTTACACATGTACACATTACCCACAAGGCTTCTTCCCTTGATCCCAATTGGAGTGCCTTGACAAAAATGACCGATGTCACATCTATGTTGAGTCTGTATATGTGCTTTGTGTGCATAGATTCCTCGTTGAGCAACACATCCATTATTTCTACAACTTTGGGTCATCTATCAAAAAGATGCCCTTCATTCTCCTTCATGAGATCTCTCCATAGAAAGGTTGTTGTTGCTTGAGGGTTTTGAGTGTAAAATTCACCTCCATTGTACTTTGTAGACCATCAACAATACCCAACACCTGTCCCTTATTACCTACTTGTCAATCTCCTACTTCAAACCTTACTCTACACCTTCTATACATGGCATTCGACATTTTAGACACTTCTACTTGTTATGATTGCCAAAGCTCTCCCAAAAACTAGCACAATTACTACCCATGTGTGAATTTAATGCCACCCACTGCCAAATGATGGCAAGCTTGACTCCTTTGTCATCATTTGGATACATGGTAATAAATTGTTCAAATGTCATTAAAAAACCATAACTATACATGTGGTGATAAGATTTGCCTCACCATACAATTTCAAATTTGAAAGATCCTTGAGCTTTATGGGGTGGGGGTTATCCTCTAATTTTTATTTATTTTTAACTATTATTTGATTAATTGCACATTTGCGTCAGGAATCCCAATAAAATCAATCCCCTTAGGTACTCCAAAAATCTTCAGTGACATTTTCTTTTCCCTGCTCTTTCAACTTGACACCAATTTTAGACATTACATCTGCTTCAACATTCCCTTCTCTCTTCACATGAGATACTCTAAATCCTTCAAAGTCTCCTATCATTGTTTTGATATTTTTTATGAAGTTATTAAGGTACCAAATTTGTGACTCTCCTTTTGATATTGGTGTGACTGTAACCAGGGAGTCACCTCCCAAATGGAGTTTTTTCACATTAAATTGTTTTACCTTTTTGATGGCTAAGAGAGCCACTTGAACTTCGATTCATTATTTGTTCCTTTTTGTCAAATTCCTTGCCCCAGCTACATGAATGTTTCCCATCCAATCCTTGATAACATATCTAGCTCTGCTTGGACCTAGGTTACGCTTTGAGGCCCCGTCAATGTTTACTTTTATCCAATCTTTTTCAGGAGGACACCATTTCGGACAAAGGATTATTCTTTAAAGACCGGGCTGAACAAACCTATATTAGAATATAATATGATTACAAAAATAATACATTTTATTTGACTAAAATCAAAATATTTAATCGGTTGCCTCCTACATGTGTAGGCTGGAAGAGAAACAAAAAATGATGGCACAAATACAATTAAAACGCACAAAATTATTCCATATTTATTTTCTTCCATATAACTCAACACACACAAATAAAGTGGGAAAAATGTAATAGTCATCGAACCACAACTCAAAATAAGTCTCCGAAAAGTTTGGACCATCGTTGTTAAAATCTCTGTGATTTTAAAAACTTTTGTAGAGGGGTCTTTTACTTCTGTTCATAAGAGTACGAGTGTCTGCAGTGTCGAAGGTTTTGAATACAGTAAGATTAACTTTAAAATATGGGAGACAAGTAGAAATAGTGCTCGCTGGCTTTGAAAGCATTTATCCTGGATACAATTGATTCGGTTTAAGCGGATTTGCAGAGATGAGAGGAATTCATTTTCAAATGAGCGAGAGCCAGCAGAAGAGGCTGGCCAGAGCTCAACAGCAGTTGCTGCAATCAGCCGCCAAAATCCCTTCTTCAGTCTGTGTCAATGTGGGCGATGCCATTCCTGTGAACCACGAAGATGGAATTCTCAAGTAGCTAATGCTTACCGTTTCATTTTCACAAAACATTATTAACAAGAAGAAGCACAGTGGCTCGTTTTATTAATTTATTTGTGTATTGCAGAGGGCACGGAACTATCGATGTTAATGGCCAAGTGGTTGCCACGCTGTGTGGTGTGGTTGAGCGCGTCAACAAACTCGTTCTTGTTCGCACGCTCAGAGCCAGGTTACTTTTTCTTTTAAAATCCCTTCAATATTTTCTCGTTTTCTTCTGTAATGATTTAATATTGAAAACCTTAATACCATTCAAGGGAAATTTATTGGGAAATAAATTTCATGAAATTTGTTGCATTATGGCCGAATGCCTTCTTTTTGCTTTTTCCATCTGGCTGTTGGTCGATGTCTCAGCTTTCGGTTGGAGCTAGCTAACCAAACTGAGAGAATAAAAATGTGACACGGATTAAGTTATCTTTATGCTTTTCCACCTGTAGAGAAATCCCCCTTTCCAGTTCCATGCTAATTCCAACTGTAAGGAAATCTGTTCTTCGTCTCCATGCTTATTCCAACGGCAAGAAAGTTAAAAAAATGGAAAGCGAGCATCTTTCATTATTACACTTCTCCTTCTTTTGTATTTTTTGGCGGTTTAGCGTGTATCTTCCCTGCCATTGAGAATAATTATTTATGTTTCCTGTTGTCTTATTTGTTTGGTCAAGCTTCATAGTTTCTGTCATGGGAACCTTTAAATGATCATTTAACTATGTGAGCTCAAGTGATGAACTATATATGATGAGAGAGCTTGAGCTTGGATCATCTGATATCATGTCCTAAAGGGTGGAGCGAGAGCGATGATTGTAAGAGGGCTGAAGCAACATAGTGAATCATTGCTTATATTGCAGAACTCGTATTGTATTGCAGCAGAGATCATTGTGAATGACAGAGTGACTACTAAAATGATTCTGAGGCTGCTGGATCATTTTTAATCTTTCTTATGATAATATGTGCCAATGAACGAGCTTGGTTCACCTGATATCACATGCTCTAGGGAAGAGCAAAGGGCGATGATCACATTTTGATATGAGTTAGTGGGCCGATGCAGCAGATTTAATTGTTTGCATGGCAGAACTTGTACTGTGTTGCAGCAGAGATCATTGTTTGTGTGGCATAGCGACTGTACTAAAATGATCACAAGGCTGTTGGATCAAAAACTTGAACAGTCCTTGGAGTTGTAATGTTTGTTAGAGCTTCCAGGTTCCTTGTGTTCCTGGGAACTTCTGATGGCTTTAAATCCATTGACTCTCAGATGAGTTGCGACTTTAGATAGCATGTGAAAAGCTAGAGCTGTGCCGTTGGTCTGTGTGTGCTGAGTTGGCTGCATGGTGGCTCCTCTTTTCATGTATCTGTTTGTGCATGTATCTGTTATGCGTCTACCATATTCTCATTGGCACCGAGATATGTGGTGGTCTTGTAAGATTTTGAGTGTAATTGTGATATTATAAGGATTTATACAGAGTTGTGTGATCTTTGATGCATGGGTAATCTAATTGCCTACAAAGCTTTGTGGAGAGCATTTGTGTAGTGTGCTAGGCTAGGCCTTTCAGTACTATTCATTGCTTTTGAGATGGATAACCCTTGAGTGTCATGTGCTCTAATATTATGAGATCCTTATGATGATTTTTATTGATGGTTATCGCAAGTCAATGGGAGGATGTTCAACGTGATCACGTGATCAGCTAACTTGTATGTTTTGGAGATCTTATGGGGTCCTTGTGGGTCTATGCTCTTAAGTTTTTGTGATGTAGGAGAATATGGAGGTATGTGGTAATAGATGGCGAGCTCCAATTGAGTTTTATCTGTTTGGAGGACTAATCAACGTGATCATCATAAGGGTGCATGTGTGTGGAGCAACTAATTAATGTTTGTGGCTTAGATGAGCAATGAGGAAGGTGCCATGTGGGTATGATGCGCTAAGATGTCGGGCTCAATATGCTTATCTAGCAAATATGGGAGCTTTTTGTTGTTGCATAACAAGATTATAAAAGTGATGAGCTCATTTTGCATGTCCTCATGATGTTTTTAAATGACATGCGCCATGAGCAGAGAAGACTTAAAGTGGAAGAGTTGGTGCACATGAGTTGTTGATGATTTTAATGCTTTGTTCATTGCTAAGTTCAAGGATAGGCTGCCTATGGTGGGTGGTGTAGACTTGCAGGTGGTCAATCTGGTCTAGCAAAAGCTGATTGGTTGATATGGAGGAGGCAACAGGGAATTGAATGAAGAAGTGACAAATGCCCATGTTTTGTGCAAAAACTAGAATCAGATCAAATCCTTATGGAATAGATTGACATTCCAACATTCACTTGTTTTTGGAAATCAGAAGAGTTCCAATCTGGAGGTCTCATTTACCAATCCATGAGAATGATTTGATTTGTGCTTTTCCATTGAGGAGTCAATGGTTGTTAGGGGTCATTGTCTTGAAGTTAGGTCTATGACAAGTGTCGATAACACAAGAGATAGGTGTAGGGTGTGTGATTATAAATATGCATTTCTTTGAAAAAGAAGTGGTTGATCATTCCGCTAATTTCTTGTATAGGGCTGTTCGAGTATAGTCCATCTCTAGGGAATCAATTGCTGCATGATGTTGTCTACAAGGGATAGGTTTTTCTTTGTATGAATCTTAAGAATACATTGTAATGCAATGACCTCTCCATATGTAACTGAAAATTATTAGTAGATCATGTTCATGTGCCACAAGATTTCTCAAACCACATTTGTTGTTTGCTTCAATAGGTGTTTCTTGGTGTAGTAGCATTGGCAAACCATTGCAAATGATTGTTAACAATCTTTTCTTTGATATATATGAAATTTTTTGAGCATGTATGAATGTTTAAGAAAGATCTAGCTATAATAAAATCTAGCTACATGCAGATGTCTTGTTTCATTAGTTTATATTTATATGTAACTCTAGTTACTATTTGTAGATTAATGTGATTGTCTCTTTCATTTTTTCATTATGACTCCATTTCCCAACGAATAGGTGCTTGCCTTGTGGTCCCTCAATTAATGATGAAGGGCTTAATCAATAGGAGAGAACCTTAATACATATTTGGGTGCCTTTAGGGTTGGAATAGATCGTGATCGTATCATTAGTAGTTATGTAGGCATTTGTGCTCACTTTTGACACCCTCTTTATAGTAGCAGGCCCCTCATTTATGCTTGTGTATGTGCGGGTTGAGGAAAGCTATCTATTATGTTCCATTCCATAGTTTAGGGCAATTGCTCGTTTCCGTACTCTCACCCACAATACTTGACTTGGGCTTGACAATGAGAGAGGACCTGTATCAATATCGGGATAGTTGGGTCAAGGGAAAGTATCCACCATATCCAAACTTTCTATAGGAGGGCCTCTTGACTAATGTCTCTCACCCAAAATATGAGCCGACTCAACCAACCTTGCCCCCTTTATAGAGTAGGGTCCCCATTATGGGGGAAGAGGCAGCTAAGGTCATTTAGACAATCGATTGGGGAGAGGGAGTATTCTTGCGCTGGTTGAGTCCATTAGTTGTTCTTTTGAAATATATCTTTGTTTGTTCCTCTCGCTAGTTTAGGTGTGAATTAGATCCTGTCCATGTGCGCGATTCAATGTGCAAACTTTCATTGGTTCACTTGAGTTCTTGTGTTATATATATCAACAAAGAATTAGGCTTGGGTGGATCCCAAGTTGCTCATGTGTATGCAAGGTTATGGGGATTCAGCCAGTAGGATTCAAATATGTTTAATATCACTTGTTGCATGTGCAATCTTGTTATTATCTACTTACTTAGAGGTCTTTCGCTTGTTCACTATGAGCCAATACACTTAGTGACAAATTTCTCGGGTATTAGTCTGTATATGGTATGACTTGCTAATGTCTATTGTTTTTCTTTTATTTCTCTTTAATTATCCTATTTAGACCTCTTGGATTACACTTTGTGGTTTTGCAATGCTATAAGTGTAGTGGAGTAGATTGCTCCTATCAGTTGGTCCATTACTGTCCACTGTTTGATCATGAGTCTCAACTCATTATTTGGGTCAATGTACATCCCTGGGCTCAGGTTTTGACTCTAGTTTGTAGGGTTTGTGGGAGTGCAATTTTGAGGACCAAAAGAATATATCTATATTGATATATGATTGAGTAAACTGGAGACAATCAATATGGTGTAGCCTTTCGGTTGTATAATTAACTCTTGTTTGTCCAATTCTGCATTTGTCTGGTCCATGGATATCCTTTTATTGACATACAATTTGACTAAAATCTAACGAGGCATAGGTTTCCAATGCTTTCCTATGCTTATTTATGTGCATAATTTTGAGCTTGGGAGGAATCATCACATGCTTGATTAATAAAAGCCTAGTAGCCTTAGCTTTGTGTATCTTGAACCGAGAATTGTTCTACCTAATTGTATGGAGGGATCCAACTGGACAAAAAATTGAATAACCTTTAGGCTTACTTTTGTTAGAGTCACTAAAATACATGGAATATGGCTAGAGGAATGCCATTTAGAATAGGATATAGGATGTAAATATTGAATAAGATTATAAATATATCATATACAAGTATTAAACCAGGAAATGTGAGTACTGGTATGGATTCTGCTGTTGATTGGGGCATTCTTGAAGTTATTTTAAATTATTGTGTTGTTATAATCTGAAAAGAATCAATTGCTAAGTAATCATAATTGCTTCTCAACCATCTCTTCTAACTTAGGATATGTGACGTGATGGCATTTGTTTGACTTAGTTACTTGGAGATATAGAGGCTTTAGTACAGGTTCAAGAATGGGGATGCCATTCAAGTTATGATATGTGAGCACATGAACAAGGTGTTAAATTAAGAACCAGAAATATAGATTTACAATAATAATGAAATGCAATAATTCAAAACAATTAGATAACACAAGTAGTTATCCTGGGAAAAACCCTCCTCACAGGGGGAAACAACCCAGCCCACCCAAAAGATAGATCTTTTATTAGAATTGCAAATACTGATTACAACAATCTCTGCCTCCTTTGAAGTCTTCAATACTCAATGATCAGAGTTAAGATACTCAATCATGGTATCACTTCACAAAGTTACGATACTCAAATATATATAAGGCACAGTCTAAACTCAATACATATTAACTAATACCATACTGGATATTCACAGAGCACTGTATAGCAATCTGACAGTAAGTATTATAAAATGACAGGGTTCCGTCTCTCCAAAAAAATGATCAAAACAGAACTAACTTTCTTTTCAATACGCTCTGAACTTGGAGACCACAGAAAAGACAATAACACAATTTGCGATAAAACGCGAATATGCAAGATAGTCGACACCCGACTATCCAAAACTTTGCCGTTACAAATGCGAACAGTCATATACAAAAATGAACCGACACCACATAATGGAATTGATACCGAAGAAGAAGGTGAGTCGACGGAGATAAGAGAAGCTTGATGAGCAACTGAGGGCTCAAAGAAAGCACAAGGATCCCACAAGACTTGGGTACATCGGTCAAAGCAGCAAAGAAACTGGTGAGGCCTCTGGAGACAAGCAAGGCAAGATGGAGAAGAAGAAACCTTCAGAAGACAAAGGTAAGAAGACCTTCAAACCCTCTTGCAAACATTGTGGCAAACCGGGTCATAAGTCTAATGATTGCAGAAATGCACCGGTAAAATCATTCACTTTTAAGAGCTACTGCAACAATTGTTACAAGTATGGTCACAGGACCTTTGAATGTAGGTCACGCTCCAACAGTGTGTCCAGTGAAAGCAGGGGAAGCTTCAAGGTATATTGCCATGCATGCAACAAGTTTGGACACAAAGCAAAAGAATGCAGGTTCAAAACCATGACATTCAAATCTCCACCAAGACCGGTATTCCATAAAAGGAATGTTAACCGGAGCACATCCAATTGCACTACCTGTGGGCCATTTGGCCATAGGAACTCTGGATGTCACTCGCCCACAGACAGGGAAAGAAGGGTCAATCCATGGAGAGGAACCAGAATGACTTGTTACAATTGTAACAAGATTGGGCATCTGGCCAAGGAATGCAGGAACCAGCCTATGAACAAAGGAAAAGGTCCAACCAAACCGGTCAAGAAGAACTTGTTCCCTAACATGAAGGATAATATGAGTAAAGAGACCAAAAAGGAAGTTAAGAAGACTTGGTCAGTGAAAGGGACAAAGAGTTCCACTGAGGAGAAGTCCGAGGTAAGGTCATCATCTGCTGATGGTGATATCTTTTCAGCAAATTAAGCCTAAGGGATTAAGGGGAACAGGTAGCCAGCCTACTGTTCTCGGAGAAACTGGTGAGCTGTGATCTCACTCAGTCAAGAAGTGCAACCGGGAAGGAGTCACTGGTCTAACATACAAACCGGACAGGTAAGTGTTGGTGAAGTAGCAAGGTGGACATTGCAATCGAGGATATGCGAACAGGTAATAAGTCTGCGGACCGTTTGTCAAAGGAAAGGTTAGGTAAGGGTAATAAATACAGTAACCGTTAACAAAAGTTACTGTTTGCTAATTACCGTTATGACCAAGGTCTATAAAAGGGAAAGTTGATTGCTCATTTCACTTTACATTGCGAATTGTGATTATTGTTTTCATAATCTGAGTAATCTTTTCTTGCTGCGATTTACGTTCTTTGCTTAGCGAATTCCATGAATCTTATCAAGAGCTTTTTGTTTAAACCGGTCTAGTATAATGGCATCTTCATCTTTTGTGGTAAGCCTAATCAGTGCTAATCAAATGGAAAGACCAGTTTACGACATTATGACGGAGCAGAATCGAGAGAACAATATGGCAGGAGCTCTATCGTCCGTGCCAGCAGGAGTCTTGATGACCGAGGATGTAATGACATTCATCCACAACAAACAGGAGGAACTGGGTGAAACGTTCATCCAAAGTGAATACCTTTCACTCTGTGAAGACGGGAAGCTTCAATCCAAATACACAAAGCTTGAATCATCAGGATTTATTAATGGAGTGAAATATCCAACCGTGTTTCGATTGGATTGGATTAGACTGGTTCTAAGCAGGGTTCATGAACCAGGAATGTGGGTTGCGAAAGGCGCGGTCACACCAATAACAAAAGAAGACCTACGCAAGGTGACTGGTTATAATGCCTTAGGGGAAGCTCTTACCCTAAGGACCATAGCAAATGTAGAAGTTACCTGGCTAACAAAGTCCAAGTATGACAGTCGGATGATGACTATAAATAACATTGAAGGTGATGGTGTGCGATTTGCGGCAGCGGTTATCGGTTACAAGGTCTACTAGTCGAGCAACCTAAATAGCGTACCGGGAGGAGCTATACATGTCGCACATAGGATTATGCATGCAATGTGCAATATGATATATGCGCAATGTTGAGAGGGCAGATCTTCGAAAACCTGAAGAAGCTTGGTCAGGTAAAGAAGAAATTTCTCAAATATGGAACGTTGCTGGTATGTTTGTTTTTCTATTATCAGAATGTCTTTCCAGGCATAGGGAAGGTTACATGGCACGAAGATAAACCGGTAATGGTTCAAATAGGTGAATTAGCAAACAACTTGGGGAACCGGTTCAATAAGGTCATGACTGACTACTTCGAAGCCTTTCAGCTAAGAATGCACAATAGGGAAAGAATTCCCTCCACTATTGTTGAAGAATATAAGGAAGAGATGTGCTTTCTAGTAAACACCGATCATTGTTTGATCTAGGCTGTGGAGCCAAGGATCGAGTATGCATTGGAGCTCGGTTATGAGATTACCTCCAAGGTTGCAAAGGCATATGCTGATGCACAACAAGAAAGTGACCTAGATCTCTTTGTATATCGGTTTGGCACCTATGAAGAGATACAGGCAAATCTGAAGAAAAAGGCATTTGCAAAGGAACCGAAGAAGGTGTATGTAAAAAGAACTCCCACACATAAGAAGAAGAAGCCAGTGGCGGAAGAACCCAAGGTTCAAAGGAAAAGGACTCAGCAAGTGTCTAGTGCTCAAGGTGAGGAATCGAAAGAAACAAAAACTGAAGAAACAACTACTCTTCATAGAAAGAGAAAGACCGGGAAATCGGTAAAAGAAGATGCACCCAGAGCAAGGAAACCGACCATTGATGAAGTGATTGAAGGGATAAAGGAGACAGGTGGATTGGGTGGAGTTAAGAGAAGATATGAGCTTGGTGATGAAGACGACAAGAGAAAGCTGGAAGAAGCTGTTATTTTTGTTCTTCACAAGCAGAACTTAACACTTGCTGTACTACATAAAACAATTCTTGATGATCTAGTAAGAATCATTGAAGGAAGATGGAAATCTTCCTCAGATAAGGAGAGAGAGCTAAGGATAAGGGCTTTGCTGGAAGTACAAAATCACCTAAGCCTAGAAGAGGCAACAAATCAAGCTGACCTATTCAAACAACATTTTACCATCAGAAAGAGAACTGGTCAGGTCCTAATTGGTGAAGTAGATAAAGTCTACGATGAGGGAGTTGCTACTTGGAAAAATGTTCTCAAACAACAACATCAAGCAGAAGCAGAATGCCATAAGACCATTGAGCCACCGATAGTGGACGCTAGAAAAGGGAAAGGCATACTGGGAGAGGAGATTCCGGTCAAGGCTAAAAGTGCAACTGAACTGGTCATCATTGATATCACTGGAGACACAGGTGGTGATCTCACTCCACCAACCCTACTTGCTTCCCCTCTTAAAGGTAAAGCTCGAACCTTAACTGTAGATAATATAGTTGATGAAATTATGTATTTTGGTGAAGTTTCCAATGCAATAAAATGGTTCAATGTTTTAGTAGAAGAGGACAAGGAGAAAATAGAAACTGCTCTGTTAGAAACCTCCTTAGATTTCAATAGAAGTCCTAGAGACTACAGGCCTCTGTTTCTGCTTGAATTGAATCAAAGGCTAATAGCTAAATGGTGAACCGGTTTGGCAGCGAATAACAAGATTATAAGGGAAACTTTGACACAAGTAAGACCAGGTCTCAATGATGAGACAATAAAACTTCTGATGGAAGCAGTGCCACTCAATTTGGACACAAAGAATAGGGTTGCCAAGATAATAAATGGACTGGAAAAAGATGTGCGTGAAGATTCTCTAGATTTTTTGGCTACAATATGACTTCAATACTCTCAAGTCTACAGGTCCACAAGACATCTCACAGGATGAACCTGAAAAAGAGTTGGTACCACCGGTACAGTTCACAACTGGTGAACAACCAACAACTGGTGAGAAGGAAGTTCCACCTGAACAATTCACAGCCAGTGAACAAGTAAATCTGGGAGTAGAAGCACCAACAGGTGAACATGCGACATCAGAGAGACTAGATGAACAAGGACATGGAGAGTCATTAGCAAAGATGGCTGCGGATAAAGAAACAGAGAAAGTTGAAGCTGTTTCTAATAATCAACAGGTTGCTGAAGAGCAGAAAACAGAACAACCTCCGGAAGAGCAAGTCCATCCGGAAGGGGAAGTACAACCAGAACAAGAGGTATGACAAGAGGAGATACCTCAACAACAAAAGATGCCTGTTAATGAAGAAAAGGAGAAGCCTGCAGAAGAACAACTTGCACAAGAGATTCGACAGGAGGAACCAGTAGATGTTCCCAGTACATCTTCATTAAAGAGGAAGTTAACCTTTGCAATAGATTCGGAAGCTGAGAAAAGCAAAGTTAGTGAAACGGTGGTTGACATAAGCAAGATGTCAAGAAGATAGCTAAAAGAGCTCACTAAGAGAAAACAAGATATGGTTCTTGTTGTGAGGATTTCACACCATCGCCCCAAAATATTTGGGGACCCCCATTTTTTTTGAGCAAGCCTTGACAATTTTTCTAGATCCGGGTATTTGGGTGCCATAGCGAATTTTTGGGCGATCCAGAGGTTTTGAAATGAAAATTTTACACCTGGGATATTTTTGAAGTGCTTGGGAGGGTATAGCTTATTTTCACCTTGTGTGAAACATTGATTTTCCTAAACAGTTGATTTGTCTTTAGGCCAAACGAAATTCAATAGGAATATTTTATTTCGATTGTTAGAAAAATATCAAGCAGGGCAAATTTGCAAAATTTTCAGACTAAGATGAATTTTGAAAATTGATGAAATTGAAGAACTCGAGATTTTCAAAATTTAATTGTGAAATTGGATATTTTTGGGAAAATCTTGTAAATTTTTTTTGGTGGAGAAAAATGGAAATTAAAGAATAAATTTAAAGTTGCCAATTAGAGATAATAAATTGCAAAAATAAAAAAGGATAAAATTGCCAAATGGAAATTAAATTGCAAAATGATTTTTGGGTTGCAAAATAATAAAAAATTAATTTTGGTTGTCATGATTAAATGCATTAAAATCATATTTTTTGGGCTCAGTGTTTGTAATTTAGAAATTTAAATTGGGCCCCTTTGTGTGTTAAATTCAACGTATTTTAAGGCCTAGGAGGTGTGAAATACAAGGCAAGTTATTGGGTCCACAATGGGGAGGGTTTAAAGCTATATTGGAGGCCTAAATGACCTTTTTTCAAAATTTCAATTTTAGGGCCTATGATAATTTCGGATTTGGCTAATTTAAACCGATAATTTTGCACTAGGTTGACCCAATTTTAAATTAAAATAAAATCCCCTAGGGCTGGGCAATTTATTTCATTTAATTCATGTTTAATTTGGCAATTTTAATTTTTTGTTTTTCCCTCCTACAAAGTCGGCCTTGCTTTTTTTTGGAGGCAAAATTTGGTATATAAGGGGAGCTCTCCCCCACTTCATTTCACCATCTCATTCACTTCTCTCCTTTTCTCTTGGCAGAGCGAAAAAGCAGTCCGAAAAAGCAGAGTGAAAAAGCAGAGCGAAAAAGCAGTCCGAAAAAGCAGAGCGAAAAAGCAGTCCGAAAAAGCAGAGCGAAAAAGCAGTCCGAAAAAGCAGAGCGAAAAAACAGTCCGAAAAAGCAGAGCGAAAAAGCAATCCGAAAAAGCAGAGCGAAAAAGCAGTTTGAAAAAACAGTCCCAAAAAGCAGATCCGAAAAGCAAATTCGAAAATTGGAGAGTTTGATGAAGAGAAGAAGCTTGAGTTGAGGCAAATCAGATTTGTAATAGAAGAATTTATTGATAGAAGATTCATAGCAATCAGATTTTGAGAGTGAATTGGAGAAGGGGAGATTTTCTTGTGGAGATAGAAGATTTTGAAGATCAAGCCCAGCTAATTGCATAGACAAAGGATTCTTAGCCCTTGTGGGTGAGTGGCCTATCTTTTCCTCTCTCTTTAATTGCTTTCATTTCATTGGTGTTAGTTTAGGTGTTGAAAATTAATTTCAAGAGTAGAGTTAGGTGTTTGGTTAGTAGGTTGATTACTCAATTGTCTTGATTGGCTTTTTTCCCTCAAGTTCTTGCTTGCATTCTATCATTGCATTTCATTATAGGTGAAGATTGGAGTGATAAGTGTAGTCCATCTTAAGGTAACGGCGGGGAGTGATAAGTGTAGTATTCCACCCCTAGGCGAAGATTGGAGTGATAAGTGTAGTCCATCTTAAGGCAAAGGCGGGGAGTGATAAGTGTAGATTGCATTATTGCATTTCATTTTAGGGAGAAGATTGGAGTGATAAGTGTAGCCCATCTTAAGGTAACGGCGGGGAGTGATAAGTGTAGTATTCCATCTTATAGGCGAAGTTTGGAGTGATAAGTGTAGTTTCACCAGCATTGTAGAAAAGGCGGGGAGTGATAAGTGTTTAGGATGTCTGATGTTAATGCAAACAAGCGACCCAAAGGAATTAATGCTGAAATAGGAGACAAGGAAGTCATGATACCCAATTCCAACTTCCGCTCAAAATTGAAATACGTTGGAGACACCAACATTGGTACCTTTGATATGATTCAATGAAGAGAGAGGTTGAGAGACAGCCAGTCACCTGTGGCAAAGAAGATCAATCAGTATGGATTTGTGCAAGGAAGTGTTCAGTCTACCCCAGCAACAGACATGATACGACAGAATTGGTTACATCAAGTCATCAAGGCTCACAAAGTCAGATTGCAAATCAGAGTGCAGCGCCTTCATCGTGCTTCTCAGTCAAATTCCGGGCTCTACTAAAGGTACACAGTTTGATTCTTGGATGTTTTATTTTATTGAAGAGATTGAAAATGATAAAAGAAAGATTGATTGGATTAGGATCACTAGCATGAATTTAGAGTTGCAACTTAGATAGTGCAAAATCGGAAGCAAGTCTACATGGGGTCCTACTTCTTCAATTCGAATGCAAGACTATTAGTGATGCTTTGCCGGTCGAACCAAATCCAATTGGGGAGATGCACTGAACCACTATGGTTGAGGCAGGTACTTATGCCAAAAGGGCAAGGTTGTGGCAGTTCGAACAGTTGAAGGCAGTCAAGAGTAACCAAGGAGGAAGGCATTGATGAAAGCAGTCGATGAACTCAGTGATGGATGGATTGTGGAACAATCAAGGAGATATGGTGAGGGCAGGTGCCTAAAACCCAAGGTTATTGAAACAAAGATGCATGCATGCAGATTAAATCCAAATAGGAAGGTTAAAAATGGCAAAGTATTGAAGCAAGGAGGAAAGTGATTGAAAGGTTGAGAGAGGTCAAGTTTGATTTCAAGGCGATGGCTAAGAGCAAGGCTCTTAAATTGCACAAGGTTCACACCTAGGCAAGCCACCAAGGTCAAGGCAAGATTACCCCAAGTGCATGGAGACCTTAATCTTTTAAGGTCAAGACATCAAGTACAAGCAAGTTCAAGTGGTGGTGAGAAAATTTCTAAGGACAAGCTCAAGCATCCAAGACTTCATCTCATCTCAAGGATTAATGAACTTTATAAGACAAGGTTGATGAGGTGGCAATTTCATGTGCATGCAATCAAATCATGCCAAGTGTCCTATGTTCTCATTGGTTGACAGATTATTGTAATTTTCTCATTGGCCCACAAAGTTGGTGCCCTCATGTAATTGGTTGAAAGATGGTAACCCTAATTAGGGTTTGTAAGGTTTAATCTTGGCCCTTGATTTTGCCTCTTAATCTTGGCCACTCATTGTAATTTTGAGCCTCTATATAAGGCCATTTGTTCTCATTTGTAAAGAGGGTTATGTTGGAGAATTGTTGCCAAAATACTATCAAAATTGCTCTTTATTCATTGTTGTGATTTGCATGGTGGATATACATGATCATTTTGGTGTATTGCATGTTTCTTCTCATCTCTCAAATTAAAGTAGGATTTCATTTCAAAGTTGTTAAAATAAGAATAGAAGTAGATGGCTAGTTGTATGGTGATATTGGTGAATGTTTGATAGGGATCTATATACTAGGCCACTAGCACCTTAGCGGCTTGTTGAGGAGCCTTGTGTGGTAATCTAGTCTCATTCCCCTTGAATCATTGCATCTATGGAGGTAGAGCCGCTGGCAAACTTTCATTAGGTTGATCCCCGTCTATTTGCCAATCTTTCCATTCCTTAGGAGTAGTAGCAAAGCAAGAAGTGGTTTAGTAGTGAGAAGTTGGAGAAATAAAGTTGAAAGTGGTAAATTGGAGAAAGTCATTGAGTATACATTGCAAAGCTAGATCTCATCATAGCGAGAATTTGACATCCTCAAATGAACAACGTAAGCCCGCCGAAGTGATTACCAGCAAATCACATTTTTATAACTGAGTTAGTATCCACAGGTGTAAGGAACCTTGGAGTATCTTATATACTTTTCAAGAGAGGGTTGAGTGTTTGGTATGCTGTATCAAGTCATTCAATTGCTATATGTTATGTAGTGGTACAAAACTCACATCAACAGTTCTCTCTAGTGTAAGAAATATCTTGTACAATTTTGTACCCGATACAGATATAGATGAGGATGAACATGCAATTGATTAATTGGAGATATAAGCGCAAGCAATTGGGGAAGATGTCAATGACCTAGAGACAATAGCAATTGATCACTATGAGAAGAAGAGAATAGAAATTCTTCACAAATAGGTTGAAGAACTCAAAGCTACTGTAGCTACAACCATCGGGGGGCTACATAACCAGATACAGGAAGCAAGAAGATTGATCACAAGGACTTCAAACTTTGAAAACTTTGTTAAAGATATAACTGAGAGAACAAACAAGACTACAAAAGAGATTAAGGTTCTTACATCAAAATTTGATGCGAAGAGCTCTTCTGCAACAGAGTACAGCCGGGAGCTGACAAGTCTTGCTCTCACTTTAAGGAAGGCATCTGAGGAAAAGACAAAAAGAATCCAAGATCTCATTGGATTCCAGTTGTTCATTGCACCAACCTTTGATCTAATGTAGACAACGGCAACAGATGCAGTTAGACAGATCAAAGAACTTGATTACAAAACCGTGGAAGACATGGAAAATATAATAGTCTCATTGCAAGCAACAAAGAAAAATTTAGATCATGTAACAGGTATATGGAAGCCATTCCTTGATTCTGCGAAGAAATTTTATAAGGATATCTTCAATAAGTTACAAATGTAATATGTAAACATGTAAGGAGTAACAACCCTTTGACCTGTGGAGGCAAAAAGGGGAAGAGAAGATACAGATAAGAAGATACTGATGAGAAGATCAACAAGAAGATACAAATGAGAAAGATCAACGTAGATGAAAAAACAGAGAAGAAAGAGATGACAGTGTGTGTCAGAACATGCTACAGGTAGACAAGGAGATCTACGAGGGAAGTCTACAGGTGATGTGTATTGATATGTTTTGCCACCAATGCCAAAGGGGAAGATTGTTGACATAAACTTAGTTGTCATTGGTAAAGTCATAGGCAAACATCAATCCCACGGGAACATCGGAACATCACACTGGTACTCATAATTGTGAATCGGTAGACTAACAAGAAAGCGATGTACTTTAACTGGTCACGCTTATACCGGTCCAAGTTTTTCCAACCGGTCATGGGATACACATAGAGAACAAATGACTAACCGGATACAAGCTCTTCATCGGTTAAGTGCATGATAATCCGAACCGGATTATGCGGAGCGTTTTCAGTTAAATTGGAGTTAGTTTTTTTAGTGGAACTGAAGTTAGCTTTGTTTTATCTACAAGCGTTTCGAGGTAAACTTTGTTAAACAATAGCATCGATTTGATTGAATGAATTATATTGTTATTGTTCTACATATAAGTCGATAATATATTATATTATATATATATATTATCATTATTGATATACCGTATAATCGATAGCAGTCTATTTAAAACCTAGTCCAGTTAATAATTATTGGTAATCGATTTAGTCGATATTATGGTTATTAATATTGAGTAATACTGATACGTAACTATCAGTCGATAGTTAACGTAACATATTAATATGTTACGTTAACTATCGAAGGATAGTTAACGTGACTGATGTTTATATTACTGCGCTCATCTTTAATAAGCCCCGTTTCATGAAAGGGCATGTCTACGTACAGACATGGCCCTACGTGGCTTCAGCCACGTAGAGTCATGTCTCTATGTAGAGATGTCTTGTTAATTGATATTTAAGTGATGCGTATGTTGAGAGGAAAGCAATTAATCACATAGCATTGTCTTCTCCTCTACAACATACAATATAGATTAGTAAATATATATATTACTCTGAAAAATATATATAGTATACAGTACTTTAAAGGACATCAGATTTTCTCTATTAAAGGTCTTCTATTCCTAACATGGTATTAGAGCCTTAATAGAAGAAAATCCTTAAAGCTAAAACTTGAATTCCTTTTAAATTCATTATAAACAAAAGGAGGAGAAATTATAATGGCCAATAGTATTAAAGTAGAAGACAAACTCGAAGGTGCTTCAAACTTCTTCTCATGGAAAATTTGAATTCTTACCCTGCTTCAAGAACTTGACTTAGATTCTTATGTTGAGGAAGACAAAAACATGCCAGAAGAAGAACCGGAAAAATCAACTTGGAAAAGACGTAACAACAAAGCAAAAAAGATCATAATTGATGCTGTTAAAGATCATATCCTCCCCTCCATAGCGAGACTTAAAACCGCCTATGAAGTATTCAAGACTATTCAAGAAACATTTGAGATTAATAATACAAGTAGATTATTGACTCTCAAACAACAACTTCTAAATTGAAAGATGAATAAAGGGGAATCGATTACGTCTTACTTTCTTCGAATTTCCGAATTAAGAGATCAACTCTCCACTATTGGAAATAATATTGATATGATGGAGTTAACATTAATAGCTCTTAGAGGATTACCCATCACATGGGAATCTTTTATTCAATGTATAACTGGACGTTCTTCTCTGCCCAAGTTTGATCAGCTCAAGAATGATTGCACTCAAGAGGAATCTCGGTTAATATCAAGAGGGATCGGGCCTACCAAGGGAAATGAGATTCAAGCCCTACATACTCATTTAAACTTCAAGAGCAATAAAAGGAAGTTTAAACATAAGAAAGGAAACTCTAACAAAAGCCATGTAGGGAATCCCAATAAAAGTCACAAAAATCGAGACTTCTCCAAAATACATTGTTACAAATGTGATAAGTTTGGACATACACAGATTTTGTCCTGAGAAGAAAATTCAAGCAGCATTAGTTGAAGTAAAAGGAGCAGAAATATCATTATTCTTCTTGGCATTATCAAGTGAAGTTAACTCCAGCAAAAACACTTGGATAATTGATACTGAAGCATCTCGGCATATAACAGGATTCAAAGATCAATTTGAAACTCTAGAAGAAGATTCCTCTGAAGAAGTTACAATTAGAGACAATTCCACTTATCCAGCAAAAGGAATTGGGACTTGCTCTATCAAGTTGAAATCAGGGGCTACTCTACTATTGAAAGATGTTCTATTTGTACCAGGTATTAAAAGGAACTTAGTCTCTATTTTAGGCTTAGCCGATCAAGGCTATCCTGTCACATTCCAAGAAAATAAAGTTTTAATATGGACAAAGAACACTAATATTAAAAATGCTAATTCCTTAGGGTATAGAGATGGAAGCCTATACAAAGTAGGAAATAGTATCAAATCAGCTCTAAGTCATGATGTATCCAATACTAATGAACTCTAGCATCGAAGATTAGGTCATATTGGATTTAGCACTCTTCCCTCACTAAAGAAAATTACTACAGGGATATCAAATCTAAACTCAAAACACATAAGCATTTGTAAAGGATGTGCTCTAGGTAAAAATATAAAAAGATCCCTTTCCTCTAGTGAACATAAAACTAAAGTTGTATTAGAGTTCATTCACACTGAGTTGTGTGGACCCATGTCAACCCTCTCACTAGGAGGTTTTTCATACTATGTGATCTTCATTGATGATTACTCTAGAAAAACTTGGATTTATTTTCTCAAACTAAAAGAATCAAATGAAGTATTATTAAAATTCAAAGAATTCATAGCATTAGTTGAAAACCAAACTGGGAGGAAAATAAAAATCCTAAGATCAGATAACGGAGGTGAATATAATTCTGAAAACTTTAAAGGATTTTGCATTTCTGTTGGGATTAAGAGGGAGTATATAGTACCTTATAATCCTCAATAGAACAGAGTAGTAGAAAGGAAAAATAGAACCATTATTGAAGCTGCCAACGCTATGATGCATGATCAAAATCTTCATACCTCTTTTTGGGCCTAAGCATCCAATACTGTTGTATACATTCAGAATAGATGTCCTCACTCCATTCTAGAAAACATCACATCTGAGGAAACCTTCACAGGAATGAAACCAGATCTAAGTCATCTTAGAATCTTCGAATGTCCTGTATATATTCACATTCCCAAAGAGAAAAGAACCAAACTAGATCCTTTTGGAAAGAGAGGAATATTTGTTGGTTATAGTGAAACTACCAAAGGGTACAGGGTATACATACCAGGACAAAAATCCATTGACATTAGTAGAGATATCAAATTTGAAGAGGACATTGCTCTGAAAATATCCACACTCACTGAAGAGGGATCAAATGAGAATCAGAGGGAGAATACTATAGAATATTATGAAATTGAGAATCAGAGGGAGAATGCCCTTCAAGATAACGAAAATCAAATAGAAAACTATGAACCTTCTCCACCTCACCTTGAAGATGTTGAAATTCCTAACAACAAGAAAAGACCATTATGGGCAAGAAAAATGATTGAGGAAAACAATGTTGAACCAGATGAAATGTCTAAAGAGTGTAAAAGAACAAGGAATCAAAAGTGCTATCGTGCACTTATGGCCGAACTTACAAAATCAGAACCAACTAATGTTAAAGAAGATCGAGCATGTCAAGCCTGGAAAGATGCAATGATTGAAGAATACCAATCTATTATAAAAAATGATATTTGGGAATGTTGAATTTTGGGTAGCAATGACAGAGACTTAATTCATATTATGCGTATATGTATTTATATTGTTCTTATGTAATCGCATTTACATTTAAGACTTCTATTGTCGCTGGTGGTTGGATTCAGTTATAACCACCAATGACTACCGAATTGCCTTATTTCTTCGTGGTGACTCATAACTGTTATGCGATTCACTTCATTCACGGTGTGTTGTTTCGTATCACACTCCTGGCAGATGTTCTTTAGCGCGGGCTCTTTCCTCTTTTGGTAACGATCACTATGGTAACGCTTCACCTTGCTGGCTGTAACGCCAGGCAAGGTGAAGCGTCACCTCACCTGGCGTTTGTCTTCCAACTATCTTCTCTCTCACATATGGATTCATTCATTCGGTAGTATTGTAGTGATGTTGAAAACGAGAAGAGCAAGATAGAAGGCGTGAGTTCGTGGATGTCTTTGATACATGCGATTTCAGATTGTAATTGCCGTGTGAATATCGCGCAAGCCTTTTGCACGTTTGGTTTGTGCATGTGCTAAGTCGTCATTGCTGTGTATTCTTTCTGTGCGTAATCACGTCACCTAAAAGTTTAGACAGTCCTTCTATATGTGAACTCTTGCATGTGTGAGCTACCTCTACTTCATGCTCACGGATTGTACGTGCTTTGTCCCGTGAACTCCATTAGATTCTAGCTCGATCACGGTGTTCTTCATAGCTGTGTGTATGCTCAATCAGTGAGCTTATTTTTCTCTTACATGTTCGATTTGTGAACTGTATCCACTTGCATGGATTATCTTTGTGAATCACTTTGTGTAGTTATTTACTTTTCTCACGGGATTTATCATGTGCTGTATTTCATGATTTGCATATTAATAAAGGAGTACCATTTTCGCGGGCTGGGTTGTTTCCCTCTGCCAAGAGGGTTTTTCCCAGGTTAATCGTCTGTGTTATTTGGATTCTGTTTTGTGCATCTTTCTGGTTCAGATTTTAACAGGGAAGTAGTGCCTAGACCAAAAGGGAAAACCGTCATCTCCTCTAGATGGCTATTCAAAATCAAATATGCTTCTGATGGTAGTATTGAAAAACATAAAGCCAGATTTGTTGCCAGGGGTTTTTCTCAAAAGGCTGGAATTGACTACGAAGAAACCTTTGCTCCGGTTGCTTGTTACACTTCTGTAAGAACTATTATAGCCATTGCAGCATCCAAAGGGTGGAAAATACATCAAATGGATGTAAAGACAACATTCCTGAATGGTGTTATTGAAGAAGAGGTATACTTAGAGCAACCAGAAGGTTTCATCATCTATGACAATAATTATGTTTGCAAGTTGAAGAAAGCACTTTACGGTCTCAAGCAAGCTCCCAGGGCTTGGTATGAACATATAGACAATTATCTCTCCAAGTTAGGGTACTCCAAGAATGAAGCTGATCCTAATATATACTTCAAAATATCCAAAGGTGAAATGGTAATCATAGTTCTTTACGTTGATGACTTATTAATTACAGGAGAAGATCATCTTATTGCTAAATGCAAACAAGAACTCACAAATGAATTTGACATGAAGGATCTAGGATTATTACACTACTTCTTAGGATTAGAAGTTGTACAAAAAGAAAATCATATTCTTCTAAATCAAAGAAAGTATACTATGGATATCTTAACCAGATTTGGCATGAAGGAATGTAAGCCATTAACCACTCCGATGGAAACAAATCTTCATAAACTGAAAGAAGAAGCATCAAATTTAGAGCCTACAGATTCTTCTTATTATAGACAACTAATTGGATCTCTTATGTTCTTGGTAAACACTCGTCCTGATATTTGCTATGCCACAAATGTTTTAAGTCATTTTATGTGTGAACCTAAGAAGATCCACTTAACAAATGCTAAACATATTCTGAGATACTTATGTGGTACAATAGACTTGAGTATAAAGTATGAGAAGGTTGAGATACAACTCTAAGGATTCACTAACTCTGATTGCGCCGGAAATTCAATCGACCGTAAAAGCACTACAAGATGTTGCTTTAGCCTTGGATCAGCAATGATTTCATAGTTTAGTAGAAACAGTTATCTGTTGCTCAGAGTTCTAACGAAGCAGAATACATGGCCGCTTCTATGGGTGCTTGTGAAGTAGTATGGTTAAGGAAGTTACTATTTGGATTGTTTGGCAAGCCTCTAAAACCCACAGTAATTTATTGTGACAATCAAAGTTGCATTAAGCTTTCTGTAAATCTAGTTTTTCACAGTTGCTCCAAACACATAGAAATTCCTTATCACTACATAAGAGATATGGTAGACAGAGATATTATCAAACTCATCTACATAAGTACTGAAGAACAAAATGCTGATATCTTTACCAAGTCTCTTGCGAAGTTGAAAATCGAGTACTTCAAGTAGAAACTTGGTATGATTAAGTTGTGATTAAATTTCTGAGATTCTATCTCTTAAATATATATATATATATATATATATATATATATATATATATATATATATATATATATATATATATATATATATATATATATATATATATATATATATATATATATATATATATATATTCATGAATAAAATTAAATATTGCAATATTGTGTTTTTGAAAGATGACGATCTTTCTTGTGTGTAAAGTCACTATTGTAAGGTGACGATCTACAATAGTTTGACTTAAGTTATCATCTAATCCAGTTCTGAATTTAGTCGGGGATCATGATAACATGTGGTTCAAGTTTTGATTCGGATTGCGCCAAATATCTTGATACTTATGTTTATCACTAAAATCTAGTTCCGAATGAGTCGGGGATTGTGATAAATTTCTTTCATCAGGTTGAAATTATGTTCCGGATCATGCTGGAAATCCTGATCTAGATTGATTATGTGGGTGAATCTAGTTCCGAATTAAGTCGGGGATTTGAATAACACTCACATCTTGTGCTTATCAATCCTCTCTCGCTAAGAGGGAGTGTTAAACAATAGCATCGATTTGATTGAATGAATTATATTGTTATTGTTCTACATATAAGTTGATTATATATATATATATATATATATATATATATATATATATATATATATATATATATATATATATATATATATATATATATATATATATATTATCATTATTGATATACCGTATAATCGACAACAGTCTATTTAAAACCGAGTGTAGTTAATAATTATTGGTAATCGACTTAGTCGATATTACAAAGGTTATTAATATTGAGTAATATTGATATGTAACTATCAGTCGATAGTTAACTTAACATATTAATATGTTACGTTAACTATCGAAGGATAGTTAACGTGACTGATGTTTATATTACTGCGCTCATCTTTAATAAGCCTTGTTTCACGAAAGGGCATGTCTATGTACAGACATGGCCCTACGTGGCTTCAGCCACGTAGAGTCATGTCCCTACGTAGAGATGTCTTGTTAATTGATATTTAAGTGATGCGTATGTTGAGAGGAAAGCAATCAATCACACGGCATTGTCTTCTCCTCTGCAACATAAAATATAGATTAGTAAATATATATATTACTCTGAAAAATATATATAGTAGACAGTACTTTAAAGGACATCAGATTTTCTCTATTAAACGTCTTATATTCCTAACAAACTCAAGATCAGTTTGCAAGCTTTTTTTTGCATGCATGATTTATGGGAGAGTTTACAGCTTGGCGAAACTATGAGATGTATTTTTAAAAAGATAATCTCTTATAAATACAGGTCATAGGACATAAAAGTTTTGTTGTTGAATATCAAGAGCATAGAGCAAAGAAGAGCAGGAGAGCTGAATCTTCTGAGAGGTGTCACAGTCACCAGAGGTGAAAGGCAAAGAAAGGTTCAACAACCAAGCAGAGGAAAGGGTAATAGGTATGATCTGATTCGACAACAAGTGTCATCATAAGATCATTGCTTTAAATTGTGAAACATATTTGAAATCCCTCAATCAGAGTGAACCCTAATAGGTTCTTTGTATAAATGCCTTTACCGGGTAACATCTTTATTGGTGTTTTAAGTCCTCTTACAAGGTGACTCCTAACAGGGTCAAGATCCTAACAGGTCTTCTACCAAATCCCTTAACCGGGTAGCACTCTTACCAGTGCTTTGTAAGCTTCTAACAGGGCATTTTTATTACTGCAGTAGTGAAGTTGTGTGTTCTATCCCACCGTGGTTTTTTCCTTCTAACCGAAGGTTTCCACGTACATATGTTGTGTTGACCTAGGTATTCAATTTCTGCTTATGAATGTTGCAATATTCTTTAATTTCTTAATAAGTTAGAATATCTGTTGAGAAGTAGAAGAAATTGAAGTTACTGATTCACCCCCCCTCTCAGTAACCGGTTAGGATTAACAATCTGAGAATAACAATATTCACCATAGCTACTTCCTAGAGGTGAATTAGAAAAACAAAAAATAAGTGATGGAGTCACACACATGACTTCCACCATGGCTGATCCCAGAGGGTGGATTCACCATAGCTACTCCTAGAGGGTGGAACAAGGGATTTCACCTCGAACATCTCTGTAATGATCCTTTTCTAACTAACTTGAAGGGTTGGGACAATTATCTTAACTCCTTTGTCTTACTCTATCAGATGCTTGCCAAAAATAGTTTAATTTAAAAAATGTCATATTACGGAAGCGATCTGTTGCTATTTCATATTAATATTTGGATGCTTTCAACTTCATATTCTAACACTAGTTCTGATTAGTCTTTCATTCATGTGTTCAAGGTTCTACTTCTAATCTATAGTATAGAGTTTATGTGGCGATGACTAATGTCTCCTTTTCGTGAGAATGTCTTTCTTGTATGATTAAACGTTATATATATATTCCTTCCTGATGCCTTTGATTGCTGCTTCTTATTCCATTTTATATCTTCCCATACGATAAAGAGACGCCCCTCCTCATTTGAAAAATCACAACTCTTTTATCGTACCCCTTCATAATTATAGGGAACTAGGCCACTTTGTTTCATTAAGCACTGGTTTTATTAAGTCAATACATCTTTGGAGAATGCGGGCCTAACTATGTTATTCTCAATTCATTCATGGATAGCATCGTCAGTCTCAGATTTCCACTGTGCGATTCAAAATACTACTTTGAGTGAATTGGCATGCCTTGTGACAATGATATCTGTGTCCTATTGCAGAGAATGGAAACGGCCCCTCCTACTTATGTTTCCTCTATAATTGAGGGTGACCCGTTGACATCAGATGTATCCGCTACAGTGTAGTTTCCACCCGTAATATCAAACAATACTTTCGCCATTGAGCATGAATACTTTCAGATTATATTATGTTTATGGATCGGCTGAAACAAAGATTATCATTTCGTCATACTCGCCCAGTATTAGAATGTAGGAATCGAGCCAAGCAGGAGAATATGAAACCTTACAATATGTTGTCCTGGTTTATATTATTCTTAATTTTCAATATTGGGGAGAAAATCGACCATATACTATATGCTCGATATATATTTCATATATATTATAATATATTTTAATGTTATATATTATAATACATTATAATATCTTAATTAATATAATTGTCTATTATAAATGTTTGTAATATAATTGGCTTTTTTATTATAAAATTATTATTTATTTATATAGTTATATTCATCATTTTATTATTGGTATCTAATTATTATATTTAATTATTATTTATTTATTTTCATTTTTATATTAAATGTAATATATTATTAGATTATGACATTATTATTTTATTTATATTATAACTATATTATTATAATTATAATATATTATTATAGTAAGATTGTATTGTATTATATTTTTATTAGTTAATTTATAATATTTTAATCTTTATAGTCATTATTACCGTTCAGGAAGGGGTCATGATAGTCCGCCCTTCCTCAATTTGCTTGTCCTCAAGCAATTCAAACCTTTGATGAGATTGGTGTTACTCTGCAACTCTCCTATCAATTAGAATCTTGAAATCAATTTATATCCCCTTGATTATTCTATTCTAGGCTACTAAAAATATAGAGTTAAATAATGAGCATATTAAGTATAAACTTGGATACATAAAGCATACATGGGGTATGTACACGAAGACATGAAGAAAACACGAGGTATACACATTAATGCATGAAGACACGAAGCATACACGATGTAGACACATAATACACACATTCTTGATAAAACCCTACAGTTTACAATTTTTAATGAGCTAGGGTTAGGGGGATGGTTTACAAAATTCACTTCATTATGCTGCTGATTACGAATCCTGCAACCACCAAGTGAACATAAGTACATACATATGTATATATAAGCTTCAAAGAAAACTTGAGTCATGATAAGTTAGTTCAAGCCAATCTCATACTAAGCCCAAGAGCGAAACTTTGGCCCCCTTGGCCTCGGTTGCAGGTGTTAGGCATCCACACGAGGTGGTCTACTTAGAAGAATGATTGTCTTTCTTATCTATTTATACTTGTCTTGTGAAAGGGTTCCCTTATTGACTTTCCCTTAACTAGTACTGCAATAGGGTGCCCTATAGCCCTCCCTTGATTACAGACTCCATATGAAATCTATTTGCAGTAGGGTGCCCTTACTTTCTTTCCCTTAACTAGTACTACAATAGGGTGTCCTAACAGTTCTCTCTTAATTGCAGACTCCATAGGAAAGCTACTTGCAATAAGGCATCTTTATAGCCTTTCCCTTAACTAGTACTGCAATAGGGTGTCCTAGCAGTTCTCCCTTGATTGTAGACTCCATAGGAAAGCTACTTGCAATAAGGCATCTTTAAAGCCTTTCCCTTAACTAGTACTGCAATAGGGTGTCCTGGTAGTTCTCCCTTGATTGCAGACTCCATAGGAAAGCTACTTGCAATCCCTAATTCATTTCTTAAATATAAAAAATTACATTATTAATTATTGCATTACTGATTTAAACTTACAAATTGTTTGTTATAACTAGGGTTGAACTTCATTGAAGCTCCATTGGCTTCCTTCGTTCATTGATTGAATGTTGTTAAGGTTCCCTTGATCATATTTCATTTTCTTAGGTGGTGTCCTTTCTATTTCGGGGTCGAGTGTTGCCTCTATTCTATGAACTTGACTCCTTTTTTTGCACTTATGCCCTAGTTCCCACGATTCCTTGCATCTAAAACACAACTTTTTCCTTCTTAAGTCTTCTCGCTGTTTTGGGCTTTCTCAACTTGGCATACATGTCCATTTTCAAAGTCCTCACAGCAGTGAAAGCATTTTCTTTTTGGGAGTTCTTGCTTGTGCTTTTCATCCTTACCATGGAATGGTTTGCTATGGTTGCTTGAGGGTTTACTACCTGATGATGAAACTTCTAGTCTCAAAGCTGTTTCAATGGCGTCGTCAAGAGATGCTGGTTTGAGAGCACTTACCAACCCTCTTAGTGAATCTTTTAATCCTTCCACGAACAAGTAAGTAAGTTTGTCGTCATCTAGCCCTGAAACTCGAACTGAGCATTTTTGGAATTCGGTAATATAACCTTCGATTCATCCTTGTTGCTTGATTTGAGTCAGCTTTTTAAAGTCTTCTTGGGGGTGTCTTCTATCAAATCTTTTAATAAGCCTTTGTGCAAATTCTTCATAGGATGTGATGTTTTGATGGCCTTGGGTGTGGATTCCATGGTACCACCATTCGTGTGCTATGCCTTCTAAATGGATGATAGCAAATTGAAGTGCTTCCTCTTCTGTCATCGGGCTAAGGGTGAGGTAAGTGTTAAATTTTTGCAGCCAACCATGCACTGTGATTTTTCTAGTACCATCAAAATTTGGAAGGGTTACTTTATTGATTTTATGTTTCAAATCTTTACTGGGGTTATGCCTTGCCCTTCTAGGTGCTTCATTTGTTTGGCCCTCACAAAATTCTCTAAAGGTTATCAGTTCCCTGATTTCTGGTTCCAAACTAGCATAGGCTCTGGTATTTTCCATTGTGTTGTTGGTAGTTTGTCCCATTTCCTCTTCTTCCCTTAAAGTCTCTTCTCTAGGTAGAAAAGAGGGTTTGGGTATCTTCGAAGATGAAGACATATGGAGATTTTTTGAGTGATTAGAGCTTGTGTCCCTTCCATTGATAGGGTTATTTTTAAGGTTATCAATTGAGTTCCCCATGTTTAGTATTGCTTGGAGAAGTGCTTGATTTGTTTGATTTACTTGTTCCATTAATGATTTTATTTCCTTTCCTTTGATATGTTTGCATGTATGTACCTCACAGGATGGCAGGATTATGCTCTGATACCACTTGTAATGATCCTTTTCTAACTAACTTGAAGGGTTGGGACAATTATCTTAATTCCTCTGTCTTACTCTATCAAATGCTTGCCAAAAATAGTTTAATGTAAAAAATGTCATATTACGGAAGCGATCTGTTGCTATTTCATATTAAAATTTGGACGCTTGGAACTTCATATTCTAATAGTAGTTCTGATTAGTCTTTCATTCATGTGTTCAAGGTTCCACTTTTAATCTACAGTATAGAGTTTATGTGGCGATGACTGATGTCTCCTTTACGTGAGAATGTCTTTCTTGTATGATTAAACGTTATATATATATTCCTTCCTGATGCCTTTGATTGTTGCTTCTTATTCCATTTTATATCTTCCCATACGATAAAGAGACGCCCCTCCTCATTTGAAAAATCACAACTCTTTTATCGTACCCCTTCATAATTATAGGGAACTAGGCCACTTTGTTTCATTAAGCACTGGTTTTATTAAGTCAATACATCTTTGGAGAATGCGGGCCTAACAACGTTATTCTCGATTCATTCATGGATAGCATCGTCAGTTTCAGATTTCCACTGTGCGATTCAAAATACTACTTTGAGTGAATTGGCATGCCTTGTGACAATGATATCTGTGTCCTATTGCAGAGAATGGAGACGGCCCCTCCTACTTATGTTTCCTCTATATTCGAGAGTGACCCGTCGACATTAGATGTATCCGCTACAGTGTATTTTCCACCCATAATATCAAACGATACTTTCGCCATTGAGCATGAATACTTTCAAATTATATTATGTTTATGGATTGGCTGAAATAAAGATTATCATTTCGTCATACTCGCCCAATATTAGAATGTAGGAATCGAGCCGAGGAGGAGAATATGAAACCTTACAATATGTTGTCTTGGTTTATATTATTCTTAATTTTCAATATTGGGGAGAAAATCGACCATATACTATATGCTCGATATATATTTCATATATAGTATAATATATTTTAATGTTATATATTATAATACATTATAATATCTTAATTAATATAATTGTCTATTATAAATGTTTGTAATATAATTGGCTTTTTTATTATAAAATTATTATTTATTTATATAGTTATATTCATCATTTTATTATTGGTATCTAATTATTATATTTTAGTATTATTTATTTATTTTCATTTTTATATTAAATGTATTATATTATTAGATTATGACATTATTATTTTATTTATATTATAACTATATTATTATAATTATAATATATATTATAATATATTATTATAGTAAGATTGTATTGTATTATATTTTTATTAGTTAATTTATAATATTTTAATCTTTATAGTCATTATTACCGTTTAGGAAGGGGTCATGATAGTCCGCCCTTCCTCAATTTGCTTGTCCTCAAGCAATTCAAACCTTTGATGAGATTGGTGTTTTTTTTTGATTTATAACATGTCATTTTATTAATATAAGTAGAATTTACATGAGAATTATATAAACAACTAGACCTAACCAGGTAACCCCATTACAACCATAATCAACTGATTTAATAGTTCAAAACCACCTGGTAAACAAGAAACCAGGAGCCAAAAACCATTTGCCCACTGTCGAAAATGCACAGTCATCTCCAACCGCCGAGCATGCCATCGAAGCAACCCATCCCATTCGCCAAAAAAACTCCCTTTGAGCATGTCACCTTTTAAGCCAAAAAACCCTTATTCGCCATCCCATGGGAAGCCATCAGAAAATATTCCTCGAAACAGAAGAAACGCCACCACCCGAGAGTCCCCAAATTACCACCTCATCAGGCCCCTTCAACAACAAAAAACCATAGCATCCAAAGCCACTAATCCTGCACACACACACGCCCCTTCCAACGCCCACATTTCCTGTGAGGCACATCCACATAAACTGCCCAATCACAGAGTAAGGCCTTTTCTTCCGCTCGATTCAGGGCTTCCTTCAAAACTGTCAGCTTCCGCTTTATGTCTTCGCAGTAGGCCTCTTTGTCCACCTTGCCCGACCACCTTAAAAACGGGACCTTACCAAATTTCACACCTTCGGCCTCATCCTTAAAGCACTCCACATAATTGAAACCTAATCCTGGATAGGCCCATTCCAAAATAGAATCCAGCCATTTGAACAGGTCTTTTCCAAACAACCGTGTCGCCAAACATTCCACCTTTGCTTCAGAATCACCGGTTTGTAGTGCCCAAGCAATGATCATGGACACCACATCCACATTCGAACGCCATTTCCTGCGTTGTTCTTGGAATTGCGAGCCCAACACATCTAAGGCTGCCGAAGCTACCTCCAAGTCTTTATGAACTAATTGACCCATCATTCTCTCCCGACTTACAGGACCTTCAAAAGACTTCTGCTGCTTAACCGTCCCCACAGAGAAAGTCGCCTCCTTTATAATGCATGCATTCCCTCCACAAAAACCAGAGGAGAGCCAAACTTTCTTCCTTAGTATACAAAGGCGTAAACAACCCCAATTTAAAACCCTGCACACCATCATTACCATAAAAACCTTCGCACACACCAAACTCCCGTTCGTGCCAACCATCAAAAATCCCATCAACCTACTTATTAGAAGCACACATCATTAAAGATAATGCGCTCAACAAACTAAAAGAACGCCGCCAAAAATCAAGGGAAAAAAGGAGGATAAAGGCATAGGCGTCACCAACGTCACCACCTACGACAAACATACACCACCCATTTAACAAAACTCTGCCCAGTTAGCACACACCTCAAAATAAATGCCATCAACTTGACTCAAACTCACTGCCCACTTGGAGACAACATCCGCTTCCCGGTTGCCTTCCCGTTTGATGTGCAAAACTTTAAAATCTTCAAAGGAAGAGAGCTTTTCATGAATAAGCCCTACAAAATTAGTAAGGTGCCACACATTCAACCCCCGATTTCTCAAGGCATTAATTATAACCTGTGAATCCCCCTCAATATGCACCTTAGTAGCTTTCAACTTTATCCCTAAAAGCATGGCAAGCAGGGCTGCTCTAATTTCAGCCATATTATTTGTGTCATTCCTCAATCTCTGAGCTGCAAATGCAATTAGATTCCCGTTCTGATCTCTAGCAACAGCCCCAACACCAGAAGGACCCGGGTTACCATGCGAGGCCCCATCTAAATTTATCGTCACCCACCCATCATCCGGAGGAGACCATTTAATAGCTTTCCTTTCCAAAGAATCACTACCAACCTTCAACACATTTCCATTTTGAAACTTCAAATTGGGCCATTCAACATGCACTCTTCTGTCCTCTGCATTATAAACCAAAGAGCTCTTTTGATTTCTGGTTATCAGTTCCCTGATTTTTGGTTCCAAACTAGCATAGGCTCTGGCATTTTCCACTGTGTTGTTGGTAGTTTGTCCCATTTCCTCTTCTTCCCTTAAAGTCTCTTCTCTAGGTAGAAAAGAGGGTTTGGGTATCTTCAAAGATGAAGACATATGGAGATTTTCTGAGTGATTAGAGCTTGTGTCCCTTCCATTGACAGGGTTATTTTTAAGGTTATCAATTGAGTTCCCCATGTTTACTATTGCTTGGAGAAGCGCTTGATTTGTTTGATTTACTTGTTCCATGAATGATTTCATTTCGTTGGCTAATTGTTCATTCATCTTGTTTTTATTTCCTTTCCTTTGATATGTTTGCATGTATGTACCTCATAGGATGAGAGGATTATGCTCTGAAACCACTTGTAATGATCCTTTTCTAACTATCTTGAAGGGTTGGGACAATTATCTTAACTCCTCTGTCTTACTCTATCAAATGCTTTCCAAAAATAGTTTAATGTAAAAAATGTCATATTACGGAAGCGATCTATTGCTATTTCATATTAATATTTGGACGCTTGCAACTTCATATTCTAACACTAGTTCTGATTAGTCTTTCATTCATGTGTTCAAAGTTCCACTTCTAATCTACAATATAGAGTTTATGTGGCGATGACTGATGTCTCCTTTACGTGAGAATGTCTTTCTTGTATGATTAAACGTTATATATATATTCCTTCCTGATGCCTTTGATTGCTGCTTCTTATTCCATTTTATATCTTCCCATACAATAAAGAGATGCCCCTCCTCATTTGAAAAATCACAACTCTTTTATCGTACCCCTTCATAATTATAGGGAACTAGGCCACTTTGTTTCATTAAGCACTGGTTTTATTAAGTCAATACATCTTTGGAGAATGGGGGCCTAACAACATTATTCTCGATTCATTCATGGATAGCATCGTCAGTCTCAGATTTCCACTGTGCGATTCAAAATACTACTTTGAGTGAATTGGCATGCCTTGTGACAATGATATCTGTGTCCTATTGCAGAGAATGGAGACGGCCCCTCCTACTTATGTTTCCTCTATAATTGAGAGTGATCCGTCGACATTAGATGTATCCGCTACAGTGTAGTTTCCACCCGTAATATCAAACGACACTTTCGCCATTGAGCATGAATACTTTCAGATTATATTATGTTTATGGATCGGCTGAAACAAAGATTATCATTTTGTCATACTCGCCCAATATTAGAATGTAGGAATCGAGCCAAGCAGGAGAATATGAAACCTTACAATATGTTGTCCTAGTTTATATTATTCTTAATTTTCAATATTGGGGAGAGAATCGATCATATACTATATGCTCGATATATATTTCATATATATTATAATATATTTTAATGTTATATATTATAATACATTATAATATATTAATTAATATAATTGTCTATTATAAATGTTTGTAATATAATTGACTTTTTATTATAAAATTATTATTTATTTATATAGTTATATTCATCATTTTATTATTGGTATCTAATTTTTATATTTTAGTATTATTTATTTATTTTCATTTGTATATTAAATGTAATATATTATTAGATTATGACATTATTATTTTATTTATATTATAACTATATTATTATAATTATAATATATATTATAATATATTATTATAGTAAGATTGTATTGTATTATATTTTTATTAGTTAATTTATAATATTTTAATCTTTATAGTCATTATTACCGTTCAGGAAGGGGTCATGACATTCTCTCTCACGGAGAGAAGAACTCATTAATCATATGCATAGAATTACTGAAGCTAAGACTCCCTCTCAGCAAGAGCATCATTTTCCACGATCCCAAGCTTATTCCGAAAGTAACAAAACTTCACCCTCGGAAGTGACTTGGTGAGAATGTCCACAGTCTTCTCCTTTGTAGAAATGTACTTGAGCTCAACTGCTTTCCTTTGAACCATATCTCTCAAGTAATGATATTTAATTTCCACATGTTTGGTTCTATCATGAAAAACTGGATTAATTGAAAGCTTCACACAACTTTGGCTATCACATAGAATCACTGTAGGTTCCAAAGGCTGCCCAAACAAACTTGCAAGCAATTTTCGAAGCCACACAACTTCTCTTGCAACCACACAAGTTGCAACATATTTTGCTTCAGCTGTACTTTGAGCAACAAAAGATTGTTTCGTGCTGCAGCAGGAAATCATGGCTGAACCTAGGCTGAAACAACATCCTGAAATGCTCTTTCTGTTAGGCACACACCCTGCCCAATCTAAATCAGAGAACCCCTGCAAGTTCAGCTCTACACATGAAGAATATTTTAAACCATATCCCACTATACCACGAACATATCTCAAAATGTGTTTGGCTGCCACAAGGTGAATTTGTCTTGGTTCACACATGAACTGACTCAAGGTATTGACAACATAGCAAATATTAGGCCTTGCATTGACCAAATACATTAAGGAGCCAATTAATTGCTTGTACATAGTAGGGTCAACTAAATTTGAAGAGGCTGCATCTTCATGTAACTTTTTCAGATTTGCTTCCATAGGAGTTATCATTGATTTACACTCTAACATGCCAAATCTCTTCAAAATAATAGTTGCATATTTTCCTTGACTCAATATGATTTCATTTGGCCTTTACCACACCTCAAGCCCAAGGAAATAGTGCAATAAACCAAGATCTTTCATTTCAAATTCAAAAGCTAACTCCTTGCATTTAACAATGAGATCATCATTACTAGTGAGAAATAAATCATCAACATGTAGTACTAATATCAGCACTTTGTCATCACATACCTTGAAGTATAAATTTGGATCAGCTTCATTCTTTATTAAGCCCAAGCTCAAAAGATAATGATCAATCCTCTCATACCAAGCATGAGGGGCTTGTTTAAGGCCATGCAAGGCCTTTTTCAGCTTGCATACATGTGAGTCTTTGTCATGAATTACAAAGCCCTCTGGCTTCTCAATATAAACTTCCTCTTCAATTATGCCATTCAAGAGGGTATACCTTATCTGCATGCACATGACTTCTTTTGACAAACAACAAGCCTGCAGATATATGACTGTCAAATAGCTTTCAGACTCCTTTGGGTAACAAGTACCTCAGTGAATGTTGACCATATCTTGTGCAATATCCCTCTTGCATAGAGTAAGCCTGAAAACTAGAAACTACTCCTAACTCCTCCTATCAACCATGAAAGGGAAAATGATTTCATTTAAGTTTCTTGGGTGGAATGGATCTCTGAAATACTCCAAATCTACCATAGACCAGTGCCTTATCCGATGGGCAACAGAGTCAAATAAACATTACAACAGAGAGCTATGAAACAAGAAGATAACAGATTCTAATATGTTGATGCCTTACACCAATTATACACCATTGATCAGATTCTACTTAGCAATCCACCTGTGTACTCAGATATGCAATTTCACATCCATTTGTTGAAGCTTCCAACTCTTAACTGCTGCAATAGCTATGATGGTTCTGATAGAAGTGTAACGTGTTACAGGTGCAAATGTTTCTTCATAGTCTGTCTTCTTTTTGTGAAAAACCTCTAGCTAAAAATTTGGCCTTCTATTTTTGTACACTCCCATCAGCTGCGCGTTTAATTTTGAACAGCCACTTAGAAGAAACAACAGATTTATTTTTAGGTCTAGCGACAATGTCCAACACTTCATTTTTGATGATGGATTGATACTCCTCCATCATGGCATCCTTCCACACTTGCTGATTTGAGGCCTCTTCAACACTGGAAGGCTTGGATGCTGTAATGACCCTTACCAATAGGCCACTAAAAACCACTAATACTGAACTGAGAAATTTCGTCAAACACTTTCCCTGCACCCTGAGTTTGCTGATGTCTGCTTGTTTTGATTTGACTGTTTGGCACCAATGATGTTTTAATGATTGCAAATGATTGCTAAGTAACTACTTGAAAAGCCAAATGATAAGCAACTTCTTTAGATTTCTTTTTCAATGCAAATACATGAAGTTCTGATATGAAAAGTACTCCTACAGCCAAGTGGCATTTTCACAAACAGTTGGTATGCAACCTATATTCTGATAAGCACAACTACAGCCATTGACATTATGTCAAATAGTTGGCATACAACTGAATACCCAATACAAATGCTCACTAAATGATGTAAGAACAGTACCCAAGCAATGATGTGTTTCAAGAAGGTTGCCTATTACAATATGCTATCAATACAAGTGCTGACTTTACAAGCTATAACAATTTTCAGACTTCAATAACTTGGCACTAAGATAATACAATGAACTTTGCCAAACAAGATAATGCAATGACCAACAATGTCTATTGGATTATCAACACTACAAATCTGATGACAATATGCAAGATATAGCAATGACTGATTTTTATTGACTGTTTTTTCAGAATACATATATGGACTGTTACAACAGTACACATGAACAATGAAACTCTTGTGATGACTAGACCTTATCAAATCCACTCTCATTCACTATGACAATCCAAAAATGAATAACAGTGACTGAATTATAGTTATGTGTTGACTGTCACAGCAGTGCCTACTTATATGCAATTTTCAACACAACCTTGACATCAAATATCAACATCTGAATCATATGAAAGAACCTGGAATGCTGCACTTATTGTTGACTGAATGCTGATGTAGACACTTCCAATTGCACCCGAACTGATCCCAATTTACAGCTGATTGTAGATGGCTGCAATAATTTTTTCGGACTGCTTTTTTCACTTTGCTTTTTCGGGTCTGCTTTTTCGTTTTGCTTTTTCGTTTTGCTTTTTCAGATTGCTTTTTCGGATCCGCTTTTTCGTTTTGCTTTTTCGGACCTGCTTTTTCTTCCTCTTGCAACCAAAACTCAAACCCTCAGGTAAATCTGAGGATTCCAAATAAGCTCAACATGAAATGGCTGAATACCACTTCCAATGTGCAACCCTTCAGAAGATATCTCACTTCCTCAGTTATGCAAATCCAAGGGAGTTTTCATTCCCAAAGATCTAATGAAAATTTGTAGACCAAATGATTACAAATTGCTCCAATATGGAAAAGTAGAAGAATCCTCAAATCAGCTTGTCCAAATGAATGCCCAAGCCCCTTATTTATTCACTTTTTGAGAAGTTACTAAGAACTTCTAGAAGCATCCATTATAAAATTCCATTATAATGCATTTTTATAATAATATAACTTTATAAAATAAAAAGTGCAACTCAACTTAAAATTATAACATGTGGGGTCCGCATAACTCATAATAATAAAAATAAGCTCTAAATCACTTCTCCAAGAGCAAATACGACCACTGATCTACAAAATGACTCTCTCCACATCGCCACCAGTCTACGAGAGCCTGTGATAGACTGATCCGGCACACTAAACGATGTCAGCCAGAATGGGGACATGACAGATGCTATAATGTGACTCATCAAAGCTACATAACCAAAAAACTTGTGAGACATCTTACTCTCTTTGAAAGTGCCACGAGGGGCTGCATATTTTTCAGTCTCTTCCATAGTGTGCTTGGCCCATAATGGTCTTTTCTTATTAGTTGAAATATTACTGGGACTTGTTGAAGTGTCTATAGGATCAACAGGATCAACAGGATCAACAGAGTCTTCTAAATTTGTATTCTCCCTCTGAATCTTTGAAGGTGAACCGGATCAGCCATATCTATGTCTTGAGGATGCTCAAAGTCTTGTTTATCAGATTCCATGTTAGACTCTTTGGATTTCTTGCAAGCTACATCTTCATCAAAAGAAACATCCCTGCTGATTTCAATTTGCTTTTGACCTGGGATGTAGATTCTGCATGCTTTTGAAGATTCGCTATAACCAACAAAGATGCCTCTTTTTCCTGACGGTTCTAACTTCGTTCTTTTCTCTTTTGGAACATGAATGTAAATAGGGCATCCAAAAATTCTGAAATAACTAATATCTGGTTTGATAATTGTAAAAGCTTCTTCTGGAGTCATGTTGTCTAGAATCTGATAAGAACTACGATTTTGAATGTATACTGCTGTCCTACAAGTCTCAACCCATAAAAATGTTTGAAGGCTTTGATCATGAATCATAGCCTTAGCTGCCTCAACAATTGTCTCGTTCTTTCTTTCAACTACACCGTTTTGTTGAGGATTATAAGGGACACAAAACTCTCTCTTAATCCCGACTTCAACACAAAAGTTATGAAAAATACCAGACACATTTTGCTCCATTATCAGACCTTAGAATCTTAATCTTATTGTTGAATAAATTTTCAATAAGTGCTTTAAAAATTTTAAAACAGGACAACACTTCATCAGATTCTTTAGACTTAAGAAAATAAATCTAACACTTACGAGAAAAGTCATCAATGATGGTAACATAATACCCAAAACCACTAAGGGAAGCAATTGACATAGGACCACATAAATCATAATGAGTTAACTCTAGGACTTCCTTTGCTCTACTTTCACTACTATGAAAAGTACTTTTAATGTTCTTACCTAGAGCTCATACTTGCAGACACCTTCATGGTTTTGGTTCAGCTTCGGAAGACCAACTACCACCTTCTCCATAGAAGACAAAGTTTTGAAATTTAAACGTCCAAATCTTTTGTGTCATAGCTCACTTGAATTTGAAGAATCATGAGCTAATGCTTGAATAGGACGGGCTGAAAGTTTGTAAAGATTGTAACGACAAACATGTAATGTCCCCACTTTAGCAGTTGACCAAGTGTGTGTGCGTTACCCTTGTTCTACATGGTCCCGAGGGCTAACGAAGGGTTTAAGGGGATCCTGTAGTGTTTTGGCCTAATCATTTTCAGTTTGGGCCAAAACGAAGTTGATTTACTCAATTTCAGGCATACTTATTATTTTTAGTAAGTCAGCAGGACACAGTGGAGGCCAGTTTTGGTTATTGGATTTGATACTCCTCGGTAAGAGCTTTCCGACGAGCTATCACTCGCATTATTCGGAGTCCGATTGCTAATACATTTTAATGCCTGAAGTTTTATTAAAGTAACATTTAATTTAATTATAAAATATTAAAGTGTTACTTTAATATTTATTTTATGGGGATGTGTACTCAAGGGAGACATAAGGGGATATTTTAATATATGTTTTATATTGCACATCTTTTATCCCACATTGCCCATGAGAGTTGAGCCGACCCTTGGAAATAGAATAAAAGGAAGCGTTTGTGGCTTCATTAGACATGTTGAATATGAGAAGAAATTGGTGTGTGAGTTGCAGATCTGTTCTTGGCATTTGAGGATGTTTATCCTCTCTTGTGACATTCTAGACGTCATTCCCTTGGGGTTTGGCGTTTGGAATCCATTGCTATCAGTTTCATTATCAGACAGTTTGGGCACATTTCCAGCTGAAGACAAACTGTTCCTTTAGAGTAGTTGTGTTCTTGTAGCGCAACGCTGTTCATGTTCCTGTAGCGCCGCACTGTTCAGTTCCTGTAGCACAACACTGTTCATGTTCCTGTAGCGGAACACTGTTCGTGTTCCTGTAGCATTGTTCACGTTCCTGTAGCGCAGCACTGTTTGTGTTCCTGTAGCACTGTTCACATTCCTGTAGCGCAACACTGTTCATGTTCCTGTAGCGCGACACTATTCATTTTACTGTAGCGCGATCACTATTCACGCCACTGTAACAACTGGATTAAGAATACTTGCTGGAGCAATAGGTCAATAATGCTGGAGTAATTAGTGAGTTGATAAATCTGCCATGTAATTGGTCTTATTAATTCTGAAAATATCATCTTATCAGTAGCAGTTCATTGTCCACTTTGCATATTATTGTAGTTTCTTTCTTGTTTTATGTTGTATGATTCCAATCCCATGCACAAAACGCAACAAACAAATAAACGTTTGATTTTTGGAGTTATAAGGGGTTTTAAACATTAAATGGAGGAATAAGAAGTTGAATGCAAACTGTTTGACATAATTCCTTTCAGCAGTTGGTTTAGTTTTTTGGGACATTCAGGGGTGCCCATTACAGAACACCAATCTCATGAGCTGATTGAATGTTCGCGTTCTTCTTCCATGGAAGAACTTTTTCATCAGCAAAAGCCACATGATAACCCTTATCTTCTAACGCTGAAATAGAAATTAGATTCCTCTTAATGCCAGGAACAAAAAGAACATCACTCAAGTGAATAAGAATTCCGGAATCCAATTGGAAAGAAGTAGAACCAGCACTCTTCATGGAATGACTTGCATCATCATTAATAATAACTTGAAGATGAGAATCTTTTTCTTTCAAGTTGAAGAGGTGCTCATGATAACCAGTAATATGACGAGCTGCTCCACTATCAATCAGCCATGTATTATTGTTAGTAGGAACCTTGCTTGAAAGTGCAGATATAAAACATAATCCCTCTGAATTTTCACTTAACTCCTTTTGAGGAGAAGAATTTTCTACATTTGCAGCAGCTGCTTGAGGCTTTGGTCTTGTGGTACAATCTCTAGCAAAGTGTCCAAATTTGTCGCATTTGAAGCACTGGATCCTAGAAAGATCCCTTTTCTTTTTCTTGGAGTTAGGAGCTGACTCAAAGTTCTTATCTTTGAATCTTTTGAAATTTCCTTTCTTTCCTTTTCCTTTTGAAGTGTGGCAGCAAGTACATGATCATCTTCATGATGTTTTTTACGTCCATTGCCTCTAGTTTCTAGTTTGCATTCTTCCTGAATGCAATCTGCTCTCAACCTATCAAATTTAGGAAGATCATCTCTCCCACTGACACCTTGAATGAATGATTCCCATGACTGAGGAAGTCCATTCATGGCAAGCATGACCAAATCCTTATTTGCAAAGGATTCTCCAATTGCACTGAGCTGATCTTTTAACTCTGTAATCTTCATGAAGTATGAAACAACTGACTCTCCTCTAGCCATTTTAACATGCAGCAGTTGACATCTTAGGGCTAGAGCTCTACTAGTGTTATTGAATTCATACATGTCCTTCAGAGTCTGAAATATCTCTTTGGCTAAATTCAACTTTGAAATAATGGGAACCAGATGATCCTTAACTGAATCAATCAGAATCTTCTTTGCCATGAGATTGTTCTTTCTCCATTGAATTTTCTCAACATCATCAAAAGGTTCTGTTAGATCAGAATTAACATAGTCAAGAAGATCATTCTCTTCAAGCGCAATCAGAATTCTAAGCTTCCATGAAGAGAAGTTTGAAGAACCATTTAATCTGTCTTCAACTTTCAGACTGTTCACCATAGTAACTAGCTGAATCAAACAACAAGAAAGGGAGCAAACAATAAAAGTATAATATTACTTCTGGTTCTGGATTGCTTCCTTAGACCTGCTCTGATACCACGTTAAATTAAGAACCAAAAATATAGATTTGCAATAATAATGAAATGTAATAATTCGAGAGAATTAGATAACACAAGTAGTTATCCTGGGAAAAACCCTCCTCACTGAGGGAAACAACCCAGCCCACACAAAAGATAGATCTTTTATTAGAATTGCAAATACTGATTACAAAAATCTATGACAATTAGATAACACAAGTAGTTATCCTGGGAAAAACCCTCCTCACTGAGGGAAACAACCCAGCCCACACAAAAGATAGATCTTTTATTAGAATTGCAAATACTGATTACAAAAATCTATGCCTCCTTTGAAGTCTTTTAATACTCAATGATCATTCAATGATCAGAGTTAAGATAATCAATCAGAGTATCACTTCACAAAGTTACGATACTCAAATATATATATGGCACAGTCTAAACTCAATACATATTAACTAATACCATAGTGGATATTCACAGAGCACTATATAACAATCTGACAGTAAGTATTATAAAATGACAGAGTTCCGTCTCTCCAAAAAAATGATCAAAACAGAACTAACTTCCTTTTCAATATGCTCTGAACTTGGAGACCACAGAAAAGACAATAACACAACTTGTGATAAAACACAAAAATGCAAGATAGTCGACACCCGACTATCCAAAACTTTGCCGTTACAAATGTGAACAGTCATATACAAATATGAACTGACACCACATAATGGAGATGATGCCGAAGAAGAAGGTGAGTCGACAGAGATAAGAAAAACTGACAAAATCATAAATACAAATCTAAACCATCACTCTGCGATATAAAAAACGGTAAGCTGTAATGAAGTCTCCCAGCCATGTCAGCATCCACATGGTGTCCAGGTGAGAAGAATACAAACATAATAAAATGAAGAGGAGTCACAATGCCAACAACCGCGATGCCTTATACACATAAAACCGAAAGTGGTAAGCACAAACAGATGTAAGGAAAGATGCCGAAGTCTCCTCAACATATTAAACTCTTCCATATCACTTGACTGCAAATACAACAGGAGAAAAGAGATATTGAACAGCAGCAACATAAGGAGTTCGAAGAGAGGAACAGGAGACATAGCACAAAGCCTTAGCAAACAAACAACAGGTACTGAAGAATGCAGAGACGAACATCACAGGTAACAGATCTATCTCGCAGCTACTATATTCACACAAGGTATTGCTATATAGCAGTATAGTCACCAAATATTGTGATTATGGGGACATGGTTTTGTTTGTATACTGGAATTTCTTGGTAACTTTGCTTTCTGATTTCTTATCTTCGTCTATTGTGAAATTTAACACAGTAATGAAATGAGACTGGTTGTCTTGGAAGATTTTATATTTCAATCCATTCTTCTTTCAGAGTAACTTTCATTGCTTATCATTTATGTGAATGCCTTAAATTAAGTTAAAACACTGTTTGCAGCTGGAAAACTAGGGAACTTCACATATAAACACTTGTTTTAGTGTTTTGACTTTCATGTATGGAATAGCTGATTTTAGTTTCTTTGTATTTAACAATACTAATATTAGTAATCCATTGACTTTCTGAGTTTTTTCTGCATTTAGGAAATAACATGAGGTATTTCATGGATTATAATCATATATTTGAATCAAAATATGATTGATAGTTACAGGACTTGTTATGCTTTATCTCTGTTGTAAATTTTTGAATATTGCAATGACCCTTGAGGTATTACATAGACCACAATCAAATTCTTAATATGATTGATATTTACCTAAGTTGCTTGTTTGGGTTTTGGTTCACTGGTTTGGCCATGCTATCCTGGGTTTAGTATGGTTGGATTCTATTGTATAATATATATAATATTAAGACATAAAAAATACACATAATTTGTTAAAGAATATATAAAATTGAAAACATGGCTGATAGTAAAGGTGATTGAAAATTTAATGTCAAATTGAAATCGGTACAGAATTTTAATCAATAATCATCATATTGCACTTCAATCAAGAACATCAATGTCATCTCTTCATTTGTTTAAACTTTAAACCACAAGAAGTGACACTTCCATTACTGCTAGTGGCATCGTGCAAGTCTTGTGTAGGACACTCCCCATTTTCTAAAAAGACTCTAGTAAGTTGTACAATAGAAGCATCTAAGTTGACACACCTAGGCATTATATCCCAATTCTCCGTTGCCGCCTCTTTGCACTTGATGTGTTTATGTGATAGGGGCACAAGCTGGAATGCACATAGATGGACATCTTTGGCTTTTTTAAAGCCAACTGATTGCACATAACTGAGGGATAAAGTAGCATGTATTCTAGTTCTGCTCATTTGAAGAACTCACAACCTGTTGAGATTGCAGATAGTCAATTTAACATTTGCAATTATAAAATATAATATATTTAGCTGCCAAAGACAAATAAGAAAAAAAATGCATACTTTTGATAGAACTTTGATTGCAAGAGGCTGCAGGCAAACAAAGCCTTGGTCATGGTGGCACTGCCATATATGAGCGTACTTCTTGTGTTTGTGTTGATGTTTGTAGCTTCGATCAGATAAAATAGTTATCACTCATATTAATATAATGAGAATAGATTAATTTATGCACATACATATACATACCAATATATATAATAATAATAATAATAGATATTATTATTATACATATTGATATATATTCATACATTCATAATTGAGAAAGTTAATATTAATATATTCTCATATTATTAATATAATTAACTAATTTATTCATTTCTTAAAGATCGAATGCCATCAAATTATAAATATGTTTATTGATATGCATATTCATCGATCCTATTGTTACCAATGTAAATTAGCATTTTCACCGATTGATATCAGTTGATTAATACTTATATATCTCACCAACTAGTATCAGGTTGGTTTTATATAATCACCGATTAGATTAGTATCGGTTATCATAAAACCACCGATCAAGACTAGTATCAGCTATTATGCGATACTTTAATATTAGTATAGGTTTTATAATTATCGTGGAGACATGTTAATGGAGAGACATGTCTCCACACATGGGGACATGTCTATCCATTAACATGTCTCCACGTATATTTATATAGACTTCTCATGATCGAATGAGGAGAAGCATATACACTAAGCAATGCAAGTCTAATACATTCGATCTGCAATACAAGGATTCGACAATATAAATATTGTGTATTTTCATATAGAATTAGGATATCATCTTTATATAAACTTTGAGAATATCATCTTCTCTTAGTGCTGCAATTTGCAAGATTAAAATCAGTTAGTAAGCACATAGATCAAATATAATAAAATTGCAATCATTCTTTTCACAAATCTGATCAACTTTAACAGTTCGTCTCAAATAGTGCTAATATTGTGATTCGTTGAACTTATTAAATTTCCAAATTCATCCACAATTGGGTTTTCTAGATTTTAATCTGGGAAGAGTATGAATGCTACCTTTTATGCATCACTAACTTCAACATCCCTATATGGATCCACCCAAATGAGCAAAGAGAGTACCCCAGTGTTGTAATATCTGGGGAATAAGGCAAAATGCTAGGAGATGATCGCTGTGATCATTTTTTCCATCATCCAACAATGATTTTTTGCATCTGTTTGAAAACTGTTTCTCTGAGGCCATTCCTTGTAGCTCCTATTATGCTCCATCTTTTTCCTATCATGGAGTCAATTTGTGCCATTTATCTTGCCCAAACATCTCTGATTTGTATTGCCAAACCTGATTATACTCATGATGGGTATAGTGAAACTCAAAACATAGTCCACACTAGCCCATGTATCATTATCTAGGACCAATTCTTTAATCTCTTGATCCCTCTCTCTATTTGTTTGTCTCCATATGCTCCAAAGTGTGCTGATGAAGGGTTCTCAGTGCCTCACGCACCTTTACAAGTCATCTCAAGATTATTGTGTGATGCAAATTGAGTCATAACATCCTAATTGGTGTAAAAAAATTAGAGGACATAACTATTAGCAAAAGTAAAGTAGATAAATAATAAAACTATGAAATTTCAGACTTATCTACGATAGATCTAACTTGGAGAAGGATGTATAGATGGTTTGTGATATATGATGATTTGGCGCAAATATTCAATCTTGTCAACTTTTTTTTATCCACTCAATCTGTGTGCCAAGCTTTTGCATCACCAAGTTGAGTGAGTGAATAGAACATGGTGTCCAAACTATGTACCTGTATCTTGTATATAGTGATAATCCCCCACTCTACAATTTTTAGCATTGTTTCTTATGACTTGGAGGATATATTGAAACGCTACCATTTCAACTGACTCTTCTAGGATGTTGGCAATGAATTGCCTTTGAAAACATTGCCCCATTAGGGTACATTTCAATAACAATAATGAAGGACACTTTTTTTGCAATCTTTTGATCCCTAAAAAGTAAAAAGTGATGGGCACTTCCATTTTGACTTACTACTCCTTGGTTGGCTGTAATGATGCACATCTTTTCATACATGTACCAATAATCATGTGAGTGTCTAACTAATTATGCTCATCATTTCCTACCAAATTGGTGATCTCATGAGGTTGAAAGGAATCCCATTGATATAAATGCAATGCCCAATGAGCTCATGTGCAATGTCATTCACCTTATTATGAAATGCCATTTTTAATCAACTTGCATCTTAAACTGTTCTTTTGTGAGAAAGAAAGGGACTATCATCGTCTTTGGAAAGTATCAAAATGAAAAGATATGTGGTATCCACTATGGGAGATGGCCATGTAGGTGGCTTGTGATATCCTTTCTTGGCCAAAGGATAGGATCTTGGTCTTAATCTCTTGGTTGCACTTGAGATGAATTCTAATTTCTTGGCCAGCCATCACACATAGGTGACTGTTCATTTGACTATATGAGTTCTTGTACTTGTTAAGGCATTGACTAGAACACAAAAGATAACTCTTGCCTCTGGCAACCTGCTTAATTATTGTGACATGTCGTGGAAGATATGATGCTTGGTCAAATTTGAAAGGCCTATTGTTCTTTGGGCTTGCTGAACTAAAACCAACAGTTATTATCTATTGATATTTTAAAATAAACAAATGCCAGGAAAATCAAGGAAAAATATAACCTAGGTTTATTATCTTAAAGTAAAAATCATCAATCTAACCCTACTATACATTAAGAAATGAACAAGAATTTGTTAAAAAACCATTTAAAAAAAAGCAAGCTTGGAAATAAATTTTGAAAAACTCAAAAAAATTATGAAAACTTACCTTAAATGATGTATCTCCTTAATGCAAGCTGTTTACTAATCTTTGTATTACTTGTCAGACATAACTGTGCAATTGTTAACACTCAAAAAAATCAGCAACCCTGAGTAATGACAAACAACAGGTTTCGGAAATTTGTAATGGTTTGTGTTTTGCGTTTCTATGCCATCTTTTAGGTTTTATTTTCGTGTTTTAGGGTTATTTCTTTTTAAAAAGCTTTTCTTAAAGTGAAATGGGCCTTTTTGGGTTGCATATGCCTGTGTATAACCAGGGTGTGCCTAAGTGGTTCCTGTGACTGGACCCAGTAACATAGATAAGTTTTATCTGTAATGTATTTAGCTTCTGAATAAGTTTATACATTTTAAAATGTAGATTTTTTTGGTTTCTTTCCCTCTTTAGTCTGCATGAATTTCTGTCGCAAATGTATTTTTTTAATTTATATTCTCAATTGACTTGATTTGACTTTTTGTTTGTTTGTTTGTTTACTGTTTTAAGAATTTGATGTTGACATTGCAGATATAAGCCAGAGGTTGGTGATATTATAGTTGGTCGTGTGATCGAGGTGGGTGCCTTGGGGTCTACTAATAATACTGCCCCCATATTTATCCTTAAGAGTATAACTCTTAGATTATAATTCTGTTCAAAGTTGGTGTAAATTCAAAACATTTGTTCTTTTTATTCTTAAGTTTTTGGATTCTTTGTTTTAATCTAAATATTGAATCTTCCCTTTTGAAGATAAAAAGTACATTAGAATAAAACTGCTACTGTGAGGCTTGACCTCGTTGGTGCAAGGAAAAATATCACAATGTTTGCACAAGAAACTTATGTTATTCTAAGTTAAGTGCTGTACTGATTGACCGAGCTCTACTTCCCATGGATACCCTTCTCTTAGGTAGGCAATGGCATTGCTTTAATCCTTTCCCTGACGATGTGTCAAGTAGGGAGGCTTGAAATGTTAGAACCCTTTCATACCATGCCATTGATCCCAGAAAGTTGTAATTGGATACACTACAAACAAAACACTCTTTATGTAAAAATATGCAAGTGTGATAGATGGCCAGCCCATTAACATAATAATAGATAAAACTGACACATTATAAAACTGAAAGATTCCTTTTAGTAGTCTCTTTAATGATGATTTATTTTGGGTAACAAGCATGAAGTTTTGGCTGTCACTCCTGTTCTATAGTTATTTCATACTCTTTGAGTTTCTATTATGTTAGCAATTTCTAACATGCATGTGTGACTCCTCTGGTTCGGGCTATGTCTAGGGCATACAGAAATTTATAGCTTTTCATGAGCCAATTTTGTAGTTAATGCCTTCTGAACTCTTTGTTTGTGTTCTTGTGAGAGTGTTAGGGAATCTTGGGCATCAAGCAGAAGAGGGGAAGAGCACAAAACAAAAAGCTCAGGTTAATGGTTTGTTAAAAGTTATATCATTTCGAAGATGCATAATTGAATAATTTGCATGATGATTGGTACAGTAGAGAAAGGGCAAGAGGTGCTTGTTTAGTTAATTTTCCAATTTCCAATCATCAAGGTAAAGAGATAAATAAAAGGTTGATGAGAGCTGAGAGGAAGCACTGGATGGGGGTGTTATCCAAGGGAAGAATTGAAGTCTGTAGTACATTAGATAGGTCAATTTCATACTGGATTTATGCTTGTATCTTACTCAAATTGTCTATGTCCACTTTTTGATTGTATTGAGTTCAATACCAAGTCCAAGTATTTCCATATGGGAGCTTTTCCTAAATGGCTTTCTCCCAGTTAAATTGTCATCTTGTGAGTTTCTTGTGTCTGCATTTATACCCTTTTTGTCACGTTCAGCATAATTGACCACAATCAAAATGTTCTCTTGGAAAGGAATGGCACTATAAATATTTGTGCTGAGGTAAACATTATAAATGTAATTCATATCAGTGTAGACCATACTTTGCACTTTCACATATTCTAATTCTGCATATTGCATGCATGGAAGCGATATTTGATCTATCTTACATCTGTGTTTAGCCTTGTATGTTGGACTTCAATGGAAATTTATCGAATCAGCAACAAGGCTCATCTTGTGAATTTGTTGTGGCCAATTCTTCATGAACTTACAGATCAGTGTAGAAACAGTTTATCTGAAAATTATATTCCTCACTGTATTTTGCACAAAACCATGGATGGCTCTAACCCATTTGAGTAAAAAGGAGAAACTCTTAAATCAAAAGTAATGATCCTTAGGCTCTAGGACAAGCAAATAGGGCTGCCAACAACTTTTCTGGTATAGGAGAAATAGATCATTAATGGATGAAGTAAGAATGTGTAGAGCTTAGATTGATGACGATCTGGATAATGTTCAGAATGCCCATTTCTGTTTTGTTGAAGAATCCAAACAAGGAATTTGGTGCTAGATTAGGGAGTTGCTGTGAATGAACAAATGATAATTAAGTTGAGGTGGTCATGACATCCTTAAAGATTGGCAGGAGAGAAAGCATTTCAGATACTATACTCCCTTGTTTGGTTAGTAGCAAATTGCTAAGTGCCCAAATTTCTGAACTTGACACCACTTCTGTAAGAAGGGTTGTGGTGGAAGCAATGTGGGATCTTGGCAGTCTAGGCCTATGCTGAACATAGTTTTATAGGTTTAAGAGAAGCAATATTCCTCAGTAGTTTCATTTCTCCTTCACCTATTTGACTAGTTTGGTAATGCTAAAAGGCAATGGTGAAATACATAAGCATTTAAAGGATGGAACTATGCTGTAAAAACAGCCAATTTTACTCAATCTTTATAAGGATTGATAAAATTTCAAACCAAGAAAGATTGTTTCTAATTTCCCACCCTCTGATGTTACCCACAAAAACTAAACAGCAGATGCATAATTGCAAAAAGAGAAAATATGCTCAATACTCTCATTACAACTGCAACATAGACAGACAACCGGGGTGACAACAACTAGCTTCTAAAGGATGAACAACCATTTTAAAGCCGCTTTTTTGTGTTTCAATTTTGTTAGACAAGGACACTTGGAAGACTTTAGGAGGTTTTTTGTTCAAGGTTAAGACTCCAGACCCTGTTGGTATGCTCAAAGATGGATTGGTTTTGAGAAATCATTTTGTATAGACGTCTTGGTTTTCAAGAGGGGAAGTCCATTACATTGAGAGTTTATCATAGCTGGGTTCATGTTCAATAATCTGAATCGACTGCTTCATATTTTCCAATGCTTTCACAATAACAGTGTATGTTTGACTACTAATATCTGAATGACCATATTCGGTCCGCAAAGATTGCCGATCTGTAATATCCCGGATGGATATTTTTCCCAATATTTCTCACAGACGTCTCATAACTTTAAACATATGATTGCATGCAATGAAATATCGACTCAATAGAAATAAGCCAGCAATATATTCCAATAAATCCTCAAAAATTGTTATTGCATTATACAACAACAATACAACAACAATGAAATTACAAAACAATCCAATTTGAAATACAGTATGCAACAGTGAGATCGGATAATATGAACCTAGAAATACAATAGTGAACTTTGCTGTGAATCCACCTCAGAGATGAATTGGGTTTCCGTCCAATCCACCGAGAAAGCTTGATGGTTTCCGTCCTCAAGTTTCAGAATCGAAAGCTGGAAGCTTCCTGGATTTTCCACGAGAAATAAATTCATAAATCTAGCATGTCTCAAATGAGTCTCCCTTCCTTCTTTTAAAGCAGCAGTTGTGACTCTTCAGTTTCCCTTCTCTGTCTTTTCATATTCCCACTTTAAGTCACTTTAAATTAATATAACCACTTAATCATAAAGTGGCATAATAATAAAGTATGAAATCTTCAGGCATTAAAACGGAGGACCAAACGAACTCAGAAGATGACGTGTGATATCTTGTTGGAAAGCTCTTGGCAATACGCTCTCAGCCCAATACTGAAATGCCAAGAAAACTGAACTCTGACGACTTACTATAAATAGTAAGTATCTTGGAAACTCTGCGGAAACTTCTCTGACTGGCCTAAAACTAGAATTACCTAGGCCAAATATCACACCGATCCATATAAAGCCCCGGTTTGCCCACCAGACCATGATGAAACGGCTAACGATGCATCATGAAATGATGTGCCCGAAAAAGGGGACATTACAATCCTCCCTTCCCAGAGATTGCTTGCCCTCAAGCAATCGGTATCTGCATGCTGTGACCAAAATGCCTGGATCCCATACCAACCTTAAGGAAACTGCTCCACCAATCTGTTGTGCAAATTTGATACAAACATGTCCAGAATTGTGAAGCCACTCATCACTACCACACAACAACATTGCATAAATCATACTAATACCAGGATCCCAAATCACCCCATGTGCATGATCAGTCGAATCAACCTGCCATGTTGCCATCATTTATGAGAAGATCCTCAATCCAACTGAGAACCTTACTCCAACATGAGAATGTTCCTCCTGGGTCCCACAAACAAAAAGGCCATCCACCTTCCCAGCTGTCTGTAATATCCAGTCGATCCATACCCATAATCGGTGGAATGTCCAAAATGTTCAACCGCCTCAACACTGCCCCTTTAACATGTATCCCAAATCGATGTCTGTATTGAAGAAGCACACTAACAACACTGCTGGACATGGCTTCCTCCATGAAGGGAAGTGTATCAAACCAATCCCCCATCCCACACATATGCAGTAATTAAAATAGAAAGTCCTTTGTCGGTGGGCTGAATGGGCAACAAAATGCATCCCATACAATGTGGCCAGTAAGGTGAAGCCACTTATTACTCCCCCAAAACAGCAATGCATTAGTCATACTAATACCAAGATCCCAAATGATCAGGCTGGCACGGTCACCAAAAATGAGTGAATCAAAAAGTCTCAAGATGCAATCATTACTAGATATCTCCCCATTACTAAGAGATAACGCAAGAAAAAGTATATTACCCATCATACAATAAGACACAATTGCCCATCCTAAACCGCTGATGTAGAAACCAAACTCCTCAACAATTGAACTCACTGTGTTACTCTAATCTGGTAACCAAGGCTCATCTCTAGTAATTGTACTTAGGTCCCAAATCCTGCAATCAAGCTCAACCTCGTCATGGGGATAGGAAATATCTTCCTCATCTAGCTCAAAAAGGGGGTTATCAAATGTCAAATCAGCATCCATTTTAAACAAGGAATTGTCAATCGCCTGAAAGTTATCCAGCTCATAAAGAAATTCTGGATGATCCAAAGATTTGTTACTTGATCTTTTGGGACAGCTATCCAAGTCATAAGTCTGTTGTATGCTATCAAGTTCCTGAATCACCTCCTGAAAGAATTTAGACCTTCCTTTGTCCTCCTGTTCCCTGTACTGACTAGTGGCAACAATTTGATTTCTTGCTTCCTGAAGAGCAATACGTGTGTGCTCCAATGTTTCCTGAGCAACATTAAGCTCTCTATTGAGCTTATTAACCTCATCCTCCTTTTCCCTCAACTACTCAGCATATTTTCCAGCAACTTGTAACAGGTAGTCGCGATCTGAAAGTAAACATAGATATTCTGATTTCCAAACCTCAGAAGCTGTTTTGACCCCCTGTAAATCTGCAACATAAGATCCACTCCTTATATCACCTTGCCCTTTTTCCATCTGAGCTTTCCTGTAAAGATCCTCAATAATCTTGTGAGTGCTATCATGATGTACAAGAGCTGCAACAATGGCATCGTCATTAACTTTCAGCTGATTCTTCAAGGCATACTTCTCATCATTGTCATTTTGGGATGCATTATCTAATTGGTCATCCAAATCAGCAGTATGCATAAGTGAGGTGCTGCTAAAGAAATCACATGATTCCTCATTACATGAATTGCTAAAGACATCCATCTGGTTGTCACAACCTTTAATCATAATTTTGTCAATCTCAGCTTCTAAGTCACCAAAGTAGAGCTTTGAACACTTCACCTGTGATGATTGATTCTTCTTCCACATTAACTGTCTTGGCTGATTGGAAACTCTTTTCCTTTGGATCTTCATCGTGTCCTGAAAGAGATGTATTCAAAGCTATATTGTCATTATCACTTGGCTGCAATATATCGTCTCCCTAATTAATACCGCAAACATGTTCATGTGACCAGTCCTCTTGGCATATAAAACAAATCTGCCCTGTTCTCATTTGGTTCTTGCCCATTTCCGGAGATCCTGCAACCTGTATGCCTATTGATATTCGCTCATTTTCAGTCAATAAATCTTTGAATCTTTCAACCTGATGCTTAATCAATTCAGCTCAGAGTTCATATGCCATAGGTGAGGTCTTTTGTTCTCCTCTCCAGATTGTCAACAAATCTGATTGCAATTGTTTACATATGTAATTATCCTCATCTAAGATCAAGGACATGATAGTTTTTATGCAAGCCTTCACATTGTCTGCATGATGCTTCTTGAAATTACTTAGGAGTCACTAAAGTAACTGATGAATCATCTTATCACAACCGAGATTCAACATGTGAATGAAAATTTCAGTTTTTGTCATTAATTCTAAGATTTTTGCCTGCTTACCAAAGGTAGGACTTTTATCATTATTTAGTCCACCTAAACTGTCCACAATCAGCTGTAATACCTGCTTCCAAAAGTAATGGGTATAAGGTGTAATAGGGGCTGTGATCCGTGTGATCTCACTGAGACATGAGGCGACTACAAGCCGAACATCTTTATGTGGATGTTCCATAAACCTGCGTTGGACCAAAGCAACTATTGAGGGCTGCATAGCTCAATTGAAGAGCCTACAATCAGATTGGTCTATCTTAGATAGATATGAATCTATCTATCTCATCTAATTTGGCAAGCATATCTCCCATAACTTTCTTATTCTCCAATTGCCATCCAAGGCAACATAATTCATTTTCTATTTCAATTTCTTTTCGTATGTCCCTTAGTTGTTCACCATAAAATGTGTCATTGAATTCTTTTGAGAACACAGGGCTTTCCAGGTTTTCCATTAAATAGACACTTACCTATACAGCAGAGGGGCAAACTAGTGACCAATTTGTTATCAGAAGATATAATCTCTGCAAGTTAAGCCCTTGTGGTAATCTTCAAGTGGCTGCCCAGAATTCTGATAACAACGCACAAAGACACAATCCACAGGATGAAAAGGATGGCCAAGTATCTCTGCTCTTAGGAATTTGTACCCCAACAGCATGTCAATGATCCACAGAACTGGTACACTGAAAAGCTACCCCCTGTTCTACTGTAATGATCCTTGCTAGACTTCTTAACACTCTCAGAAATTAAACCACCCAGTTTGTTTGCAATAACTAGCTTCAGAATATACCGATGGACATTTGCCTGTGATACTGATAATGGAAACTATTTTGATAATGATTGTACAAAAATCTGACTTTCAGCAAATTATATTTCTTCTAACTTGGTACAAATAAATGTGTCTTTGTCAACAATTTGGTAGCAGCAGTCTGAAAGTCAATTCCCAAAATGTGCTCAGAAAATTCCTCCAATTGCTCAAACCAGAACAAATCCAATGCCCTGTTCGACTCCAGGAATGCATGAAGCTACACTGAATGATTGTCTTCAGAACATAAGGAAGCTACAATAATTTTCAAAGAGGGCCGCAATTATGGAAAGCCTGTCACAGTTTAAATTGCCAGAAATATTTAACTTCTCCAAACCCCAATCTGCATACGCATACAAAGAAAACTGGTCAAATGTGTAGGCTTTGGCAATTAAAACTATCATGATTATCACCCGTGGACAATAGTATTATCACTCGTGGACGACAGTATTATCATGATACCACCTGTAATCTCAATAGGGTTTACTTGTGCTGATAGTTGGTTATTCTGTATGCACACCCGTGTATGATTTGCTCATAGAGATTTCAGTATAAGGCTATCTCTGTTCTGCTGTATGTTAAGTTGTTCGGAATGTGTTTTCTTAAGCAAATAACCAATGCGCATGTGTACCTGATGTCTTAGCTCCGACTCGTGGTATTTTCCATGTGGGTCGAGCTCCACCGAAGCTATGTTGCCTCTCCTTATGCCCCCATATGAAGTGTTCGGTTCATACGCTTGAAGCAAACTGAATGTCACTCCACTTCGTGTATGCGCACGTTGTCTTCCAGCTGCTGGTGAACGCAGGTGACACTACCTCTTGCCTTGACTACCGGGACTTCCACCCTGTCGTGAATGCTTGCGCCTTCCCACTACCTGTTTGGTGGTTCGGTATTGACACTGTTCATAACACCAGTGACTGCTGTGTCGAAACTGCCAGTGTTAACGCATAACACCAAGAACTTATGTTGTTATTGTTGAAGTGCGAAGATGTTCAATATTCTTTGACACCCACGCTGGACAATGCCAGTCACAAGACGACTGGCCTCCATGCAAGAGATGTCTTGGTTTGTTAGTAAGTTAGGGAACCAACGCTCTCGCCCAGGTTGCAACACGTTAACTGTTGCGGGCTGACGAAACTTTCTCACCTGCGTAACACTGATTGGTAAGATGCTGATCTGAATTATGAATCAGATTATAATACCTAGTGTGAAACTTGTAATATTGTTAAATTGGACATAAAAAATTGAAAAGACTAACAACAAGATTGCAAGCCAAAAAGTGTCTCCATTCTATTCAAAATTGGAGTTTATACAATTCGGATGGATCCCAAGGGTCACACAAATCTCTTGGAATCGAAATGAAGAGTCGTCATAATGTTTATTACAAATAAACTATTAAAACTATCAAAATTTATCAAAAAACTATATATAAAATTTAGGTCTACTTGGAGAAGGCATAACTTTCTCATCCTAGCTCCGAATTGCAAACCGTTTGATGTGTTGGAAAAGTATTCAAAAGATCTAGAGGCAAATTTCAGAAATGCAACTTTTTGTTGCATTTCTGCGCATCATCCAAGCCCAGAAATGCACCAAAGACCCTCAAAATTGCAATTTACTAAAACATATAAAATTTTGAAAAAAAATAGATTTCAATGTTTTTCTAATTTAATCCTGATCATTCCTCCCCCCTTAAGAGGCAATGGGCCCCATTGCACTAATCTGCTGCAACAGATGAGGAAATTGTTCTTCAGTTTGTTCCTTAGTAAACCACTTGCCTTGATGAGAGTGTTGACCAGCTCGAACCACCCGATACAGAAGAATGTTTTGATATCTCAAAGTTTTTAAAATGGCTTCAGTAACATAGTCACACTGAATTGGAGCAGTAGTAGATGGATTTAACTCTGTAGCTTGAATGTGTTCAGTAGCTAGAGAAATGTTCAATAAAGGAGGAAAATAGGGTCTCAACAATTCCACATTGAAAACTGGATGTAGTCCCAAAAAGGATGGCAAATTAAGTTCAAAAGCATTCTCACCAACTTGTTTCACAATAGTGTATGGTCCATAACGAAGAGGACGAAACTTCCTATTTGGTCCGTGCAAGCGCTCTTTCTGAAGATGTAACCATACCTTGTCACCAATTTGAAACTGATGAGGAGTTCTATGGTTATCATGCCTTTCCTTATACTTCTGATTGCTCTGCTTCAAGATCTCATAAACTTGCTGCTGCAGGTGTCTAATGTTATCAATGAATTTTTCTGCTTTATCTACCTCCTTGTCACCATTCAATGGACTATTAGATTGTAGAGATGGTATTGCTACATCCATAGGTGCCAATGACTGGTACCCAAGAGAAACCTCAAATGGACTGTGCCCTGTAGTACTATGGATTGCACGATTGTAGCTGTGTTGCACATAGGGTAAACTTTCATCCCATGTGCGAGGATGTTTTGAATGATACATCTGTAAAATATGAATAATCATTCGATTCACCACTTCTGTCTGTCCATCTGTTTGGGGATGGAATGCTATGGACTTTGTCAACTTGGTGTCCATTTTATTCCATAATGCAGACCAAAATTTGCTGATGAACCTGCTATCCCTATCAGAAATAATGGTTTTTTGGCAAACCAAAATGAACCCAAACATGTTCAAAAAATAGCTTGGCAGTATCTTCTGCAGAAATCATCTTTTTACATGCCACCATGATAGCCATTTTAGAAAACCTATCTACCACAACATATACACAATCATGCCCCCGCCTGGTAGTGGGAAGCCTAGACATAAAATCCATTGAAACAAACTGCCATGGCTTATCAGGAATAGGTAATGGTAAGTATAGACCCAACTTACGATTTGCTGGCTTTGCAATTGCACAGGCTGCACAAGCTTGTATATGTGAAATGATATCCTGCTTCATTTTTGGCCAATAGAAATACTTTTGAAGGATAGCAGTAGTCTTACTAATACCAAAATGCCTTGCAACACGATTGTAGTGAGCTTCCCATATCATTTTCTTTCGTTCCTCGGTGGGTACACATATGACCATTATGGCAAAGCAACCCATCCTGCAAGTGAAAATCAGAGATAGTCTTTCCTTTTACCAAATTACTATAGATGTTAGCAAAATCAGGGTCAGTACCATATAGTTGTTCCCAAGTGGATGATTGATGACCACATGAATCCAACACTATTGTCAAACCTACAATTGGAGGCCTACTCAAACAATCTGCCACCTTATTACTGCTTCCTTTTTTATGACGAATGTTGAGGTGAAATTGTTGTAGATAGGCTGACCACCGTTGATGTCTATCATTCTGTAGCTTCCCTTGTGTTTGCAAGAACTGAAGTGGTTTATGGTCTATATGTATGACAGTTTCCTTTCCCAGTATATAATGTTTCCATTGTTTACAGGCCTGAACAATGGCATACAACTCCTTATCATAGGTGGGGTACCTATGTACTGTATCAGAAAAAGTTTCACTATGATAGGCAACAAGATGCCCATGTTGCATGAGTACTGCACCAAGAGCATAATCAGATGCATCAGTTTCTATCTCAAATGATTGGTGTAGATCTGGGAGGACCAATACTGGTGCTGAACATAATCTTTTCTTTAACTCCTCAAATGCTCGTTGCTTCGCCTCTGTCCACTGAAATGTTGCTCTAGCTCCACCCCTTAGTGATTGATTGAGAGGCCATGATATATGTGAGAAACCAAACACAAATCTGTGATAGAAGTTGGCTAAGCCCAAGAAGCTGCGAAGCTCTGTGAAATTTTTAGGGGATGGCCAATCTTTGATTACTTGAATCTTTGCTGGATCAACATGAACACCCTTACTATCAATGATATACCCTAAGTATTGAATACTCTGCATACCAAAAGAACACGTCTCAATGTTGGCATAAAGTTTGTGTTTTTGCAGAGTTGAAAGCACTTGTTCAACATGCTGCAAATGCTCAGACCAAGTTCTGTGAAAGATGAGTATATCATCCAAATAAACAACCACAAAAGAATCAATGAATGGTCTAAGCACATCATTCATCAACCTCATAAATGTAACTGGGGCATTTGTTAGGCCAAAAGGCATGACCGACCATTCAAACAAACCTTCCTTAGATTTAAATGCAGTCTTCCACACATTTGCTGGATCAATTGATACTTGGTGGTATCCAGACTTTAAGTCAATTTTTTTAAAGAAATGAGCCCCCCTAAGTTGGTCCAACAAATCATCAATTCGAGGGATTGGATATCTATTCTTAACAGAGATTTTGTTCAATGCCCTATAATCAATACAAAGTCTCCATGTCCCATCTTTCTTTTTAGCAAGGACAATTGGACTGCCACAAGGTGAAGCACTTGGACCAATGTGTCCTTTCTGAATCAACTCTTGGATTTGTCTCTTAATCTCATCATTTTCCAAAACTGACCTATATATTGGCTCATGTGGTAGTGGTGTGCCTGGGATTAAATCAATAGAGTGCTTGACTTGACAGTGTGTTGGTACTCCCATGGGTGGTTTAAACACAGTATGATATTCCTTCAGAATTCTATCCATTTGATTTTGTTGATTTTCTGTTATGGCTACCTTAGCATGTGTATTAAGAACAACTGACTTTGTTTGTTCAGGGCGAATCATGAGTAGAACAAAAGCTCCAGTTTGAGCAATCAAGCGTTTACATTGTTTAGCAGTAATTAAAGAAGCAGTTTGTGTTGGACATACCTTTGGTATTTGATATCTCTTCCCACCAAGCTTGATTGTAACACTATGTGGCCTGGACTCATACACCCCATGCCTCTGATACATGTATGGTCGCCCCAGCAAGACATCACATACATCCAATGGTGCTATATCACATATCACTTCATCCTTGAAAGGCTTGATTGAATATGGTAGACGACATTGTTGATTTATTTGAATATCTTGTCCTTCATTTACCCATCCCATAGAGTATGGTTGTGGGTGTCTTGTCACTTTCAAATTTAATCTTTTGACTGTCTCCCTGGAGATTAAATTCTTTTGACTCCCACTATCAACAATAAAATGTAGAGGCTTTCCATCAACCCACATCTGTGAATGAAAAAGTCTCTCTTCATCTTCACGAGGCAATACTTTAGTAGTTCCAACTATAGCATATGGGTTTGCTTCTATGATGGAATCATTCTCCTATTTCTCAGAGTTATCTATTGGCGACGATTCAGGTTCAACTTCCTCTCCTCGTATTTCTGTCATCAAATTTTTAATACTTCGACAATCCTTTGTATTATGGGTTGGGGACTTATGCATCTCACACCACATGCCTGTATCTGTTTGTCTTTTTAGCAGCCCACCATGTGTTCTTCGGTGAATTTGAATGAGGTTCCTTGGTCACCTGTTTTCTTGCAAATTTATTGCCACCTTCAACCCTTGGCTTATTATTTGAAAAGTAGTCCCTCTTTCCTTTCTGCTTGAATTTCTCTTCAATTTTTGTAGCATATTTATAGGCAGTTGCCAATGTCTCAATATTCAAAAATTCCATCTCTGTTTGAATATACCTGTGAAGTCCACTCTGATGTTTCAAAATTTGATGCTTCTTTGAATCCTCAATACCAAGTTTTGTTGAAAGTGAATGGAACGTATTGGTGTAATCTTGCACAGACTGATCCCTCTTTTGTCGAAGCAGCTGCCATTCTATGTATTTTTGTTCATATACATCCTCAGGAAGGTAAGCTTCTTTTATGTATTCCACAAATTCTCCCCATGTGGGCTTCTTATCAAGAGATAATCCAAAACTGTCTTCAACAGTTAATTCTCGTTCTTTATTTGCTACTTTGGTTTCCCATGCTAATTTCACATGGGTTTCAGCTTTGAGGAGAGAAAATATTATTTTTTTAGCATCTGAGAAATCATTTACAGAAAAGTATCTATCCAACTTTGATAACCAATTATCAACAGCTTCAAAATCGAATTTTCCTTCAAAATTCGGGATGTCAAAATTGGCCTGCACCTTGAAAGGGGTACTTCCACGAAATGGTGTTTCTGATCCAAAGGGTTTTTGATTCTGTAAAAGGTCTGAAAATTGACTCATCATCTCCTCTCGTTGCTTATTTAAGGCTTCCTCTATCAACTGTTTAATAGCATCGTCCGACATCTTTGATTTCATGCGTCTCAAAGGTGGATATTTTGACAAATCTTGTGTATCCAATCCTAATCTTTGGTAGGAAGAACTTGTGTGAATTGACATAAAGGAGCGTTCCCGCTCTGATACCACTGATCTAAATTATGAATCATATTACAATACCTGGTGTGAAACCTGTAGTATTGTGAAATTGGACATAAAAACTGAAAAGACTAACAACAAGATTGCAAACCAAAAAGTGTCTCCATTCTATTCAAAATTGGAGTTTATACAATTCGGATGGATCCCAAGGGTCACACAAATCCCTTGGAATCGAAATGAAGAGTCATCATAATGTTTATTACAAATAAACTATTAAATTTATCAAAATTTATCAAAAAAACTATATATAAAATTTAGGTCTACTTGGAGAAGGCATAACTTTCTCATCCTAGCTCCGAATTGCAAACCGTTTGATGTGTTGGAAAAGTATTTAAAAGATCTAGAGGCAAATTTCAGAAATGCAACTTTTAGTTGCAATTCTGCGCATCATCCAAGCCCAGAAATGCACTGAAGACCCTCAAAATTGCAATTTACTAAAACATATAAAATTTAAAAAAAAAATAGATTTCAGTATTTTTCTAATTTAATCCTGATCAGATGTCCCCCGCACCTGTGAGTCACCCGCTCCCTGGCCTTACGCTTCACGCTACTGTGTCTAGTGCAAGCTGCTGTTGCGAGGAGTTAGGAGATGCCAGTCGCACGCTTTACCAGTGCGTGTATTCACACCACACTCCCGAAAGTGCAGAGTCCAAGTAATATGCATCCAAGCCCGACAAATATAATAAATGCGATTATATTTATAAGCTCGGACAAATATATTCAAAGCCTCCAATAATTCATTTACTGTAACCAATTAATAACTCGAGCCCACAATTTCTTTCAAAACTATTCATATTTGATTCCACTCTGATTATAATTTTTTGCAAATAAATAGAAATTGGTAGAACCCAATTTGACGTCCAAGATATATTGAACTCGGAATAAAAGATAAAAGCTTTAGAACTGCAAAAACTTTTCTCTGTTACTGAAAAAAAAAACCTTGTAGGAAAAATCAGTTTTGATAAAACCTTCTTGTAAATTTGTTTCTGAAGAAAAACCCCACAGGCTGGCAAGATTTATGGCTTTGATACCACTGTAATATCTCGGATGGATATTTTTCCCAATATTTCTCACAGACGTCTCATAACTTTAAACATATGATTGCATGCAATGAAATATCGACTCAACAGAAATAAACCAGCAATGTATTCTAATAAATCCTTAGAAATTGTTATTGCATTATACAACAACAATACAACAACAATGAAATTACAAAACAATCCAATCTGAAATACAGTATGCAATAGTGAGATCGGATAATATGAACTTGGAAATATAATGGCGAACTCTACTGTGAATCCACCTCAGAGATGAACTGGGTTTCCGTCCAATCCATCGAGAAAGCCTGAAGGTTTCCGTCCTCAGGTTTCAGAATCAAAGGCTGGAAGCTTCCTGGATTCTCCACGAGAAATAAATTCATAAATCTAGCATGTCTCAAATGAGTCTCCCTTCCTTCTTTTAAAGCAACAGCTGTGACTCTTCAGTTTCCCTTCTCTGTCTTTTCATATTCCCACTTTAAGTCACTTTAAATTAATATAACCACTTAATCATAAAGTGGCATAATAATAAAGTACGAAATCTTCTGGCATTAAAACGGAGGACCAAACGAGCTCTAAGATGATGTGTGATAGCTTGCCGGAAAGCTCTCGGCGATACGCTCCCAACCCAATATTGAAATGCCAAGAAAACTGAACTCTGACGACTTACTATAAATAGTAAGTATCCTGGAAACCCTGCGGAAACTACTCTGATTGGCTCGAAACTAGAATTACCTAGGCCAAATATCACACTGATCCATATAAAGCCCCGGTTTGCCTACTGGACCATGATGAAACGGCTAACGATGCAACACAAAATGATGTGCCCGAAAAAGCGGACATTACATGATCTTTAATCTTGTTATTTCTGACTAGGTCTTTCAAAGAAGAAATGCCCTTCGAGTTCCAACCTTAAGTAGAACACCTTTGCAACAAGGCAAGGGGTTTATTATTATGATGTAGGTTCCATTCCAATCCCAGGAATCTCATTGTGTTCCAAATCTATAGCATTGCTTCCATGTATCTAGCCTCTAAAATGCTCCCAGTCTTTCCAGATGCTCCTAAACACAACAGATCCTAAAGGGATAACATCAACCTTGCCAAATAGTAAATCATGCATACAAAGGCTCTTCCAATGCTTAGAATTCTTTGGGACTGATTCCTGAATATTCTTCCTCACAAGGATTTTCCAAAGCTCATTGCCTTGTAAGGACTTCTTAATCCATTTAGTGGCCAAGGCAATACCTTGCCTCAAATCTCTTAAGCCATGTCCCCCAAGGTGCTTATACAACACCACTCCCAGCTAACTCCATGTTTCTTATTTTTCCCTCTACCATTTGACCATAATAATTGCCTTATAATTTTCTGCATTTTATTCACCCAATAACTTGCAAAAAACCAGATGGAAGCATAATAATGAATGAATGAATGGAAGTTTTTAATAACGTCCACGAGGCCAAACAGCCAATGGGACCCATGGGTAGCTAGCAATGAAAGGAACGAGTGGAACCAAACGCCACCAGCCATCCAGTTCCACATGCTGGGAAGAAGAGAAATAGAGATGGGTATGCCCAAGTATCTGATTATCTTCTGCGGGTCTCCCCATTGTCAACCAAAACAGCTAAACCATTCAGGACGGAGATTTGACTAACTAATAAATATAGATTTGGTTTCTGAAATTTTAGAACCTGAAGCATGACAAAAGAAACCTAATCTCTTAAATAAGTTGATCAAGTTGTTTTTGTTCAAAGCAGGGAAGAGAGCTGTATCATCAACAAATTGAATATTAAACAAGGATGTACCATCTGGTAATACTATACCATCCAGTCTGGGGCCAAGCATTTCAGTCCTGAAAGCATAATGTAGGGCTTCTGAGGCGATGACAAATTATGCAGGAGACAATGGACAGCCTTGTTTGATTGACCTGCTAAGGTGGATTGGCTCAGTTAGTATCCATTTATGTCTATGTGAGCATTTGCATCTTTGAAAAGAACTTTGACCATCTTACAAAAGGATTCAGGAAAACCAATAGCTTCCAAAATGGTGATCACAAATGACCACTCAACTCAGTCACAGGCCTTCTCGAAGTCAAGAAGTAGGATACATACATCTTGGTGGTTTCTTTCAACCCAATTTAAACTTTCCTAGCTTGTAATCTTCTATGTGATCATTTACATCTTTGAAAAGAACTTTGACCATCTTACAAAAGGATTTAGGAAAACCAGTAGCTTCTGAAATGGTGATCACAAATGACCACTCAACTCGGTCATAGGCCTTCTCAAAGTCAAGGAGCAGGATAAATACATCTTGGTGGTTCCTTTTAACCCAATTAAAACTTTTCCAGCTTGTAATCAAATTCTCAAGGATAAGTCTTCCTTTTATGAAGCCAGTCTGGGATTTGTTCACTATGATTGGAAGCATTTTTGTCAATCAAAGAGCCAGCCAACATCTTAGCAAATATTTTGTAGGAGACATTTAATAAAGCAATCGATCTTTTGTTCTTTATATTGCTCTTGTCACCAGCTTTGCGGAGCATTTTATTGATGCCTTTGTTTATTTTTACTTCCTAGAGAGCCTTTTCTAATGGCCTCTTTATACACTTTAAGTAGGCCATCCTCCACCCACTTCACTCAACTCTTGCAGAGATTTTGGGCAGAAAAATAGAAGCCAAAATATTATACAATATAGAGTCGTGCTTCTCTCTTCATTAAAATGCAAGTTACATATTTATAGGATTTCCATATCCTTTTTTATAGGAAACTTCCTATAACAACTCTTCTAAATATAATGAGTTGTTTTAACAACTCAGATTCTTACAAATACTCTACGTGAGTTGTATTAACAACTCACATTATTATTATCATATACAACTACACACATAATAATATTTGTTACACATAATCAAATATGTGAACACTAATTCCCAACAGCCCCCCTAGTGTGAACATGGAGAGAAAGATCATCTCATAACCTGGAAATAGAATCGTATGCTCGTTGCATACTTTTAGGTCGACATACTGCTATTTGGATCTTGTTGCACATGATCACCTACATACAAGAACTTATCTCGCTTTCACTTCTAGTGAACTTATCACCGACCGACCATGCTTCCAAGAAGTCGGAGAGTCAGAGGATTTCTGTAGTCAGCTGGTCTCCTATACAACTGTTTACAATATCAATGATGTCTACATTCTCCACCTTAGCACTTTCAACTGCAGTAAGCCAATTCTTGTGGCTCACGATCTTGATTCAAACAAAATTCTCTCTCCTTCCATGGTTTTAAATAGGCTTACCACAAACCTTGACATGAATAGGAAAACATCAACTGTCCACATCATGTGGTTTTCTGGACCCTCCCACAAACCCTTTCAAGATCAATGAATTGACTTGCTTTGGTGCTTTTGTTCGCCACTATCCTTTTACATCAGTGAAGTTATATAGAAATCAACATACATATCACGAATTGGGAATGAAACATTGTGCATTATTGCCCCCCACAATGTGAAATTTCCACTTATTCACACAACTTGTAACACTGAAAAACAAATCATACCATGCTTCATACTAGAAAATAAAATGCCACCAGAGCTGATGAGCGGCCCTGTCGTTGGTGACTGACGAGAGGGTGCTGATTGTCCTCCTTCCTCCATTGCCTCTAGCCTCCAGTAGATTGCTACTTAGCAAGTTTGACTTTGAAGTTTAATTTTAGAATGCTCGCCCCATAAAATAGATGTTGCGTACAAGCGAGAGTGCATCCAATTACAATTGAAACAATGACACCTTCCTCTTTTTTTTTGACAAATGAGTCATGAATGAACCCTATTCTAAAATGACATGACTTAATACACAATATTTATATAAACACTAAATGACTTCATTTGACCCTACATACTATACAAGATTGTTTCAGATTGTCTCCTAGTTTGACTTGACCCCTAAATGGTTCAATAAGACATCTTTAAAATGGCAATAATAATAGTAGAAAATGACTAAAAATGAGTTCTAAGTGGTATTCTTAATTGATGCAATGGCAAGAATAATTGTATTAGAGTATTGTGCTGACCTTTACATACAAATTTGCAACAATTGTGATGGTCTTGCACGATGCACCCTCTACCACATATAACAGGTAAAATGTGTCCATTAACAGGGAGTGTTCACCGCCCATCCTTAGAAATGTGGTGGAGCACCCATTTTTCGCATAGCTACAGCCAAATTTAGATATTATTATTATTTCTGCAATATTCCTCCTCCCACGGTAGAATACAACGGTTTGGGATGCAATTTGGAAGATCGATTTGCTTCCAAGACTACCAAATTTGTGTTATTTCAATGTACTAGCACGTCTCTTGGATGAACTTGTGACTTCAATGCTTGGGAAGAAATAAGTATAAATAACTTGTGCTGATCCTTTTCTTTCGCCTCTCTCAATCACAGCAACTAGCATGCTAAACATGAAACCAAAAAGAGCTCTTCAGCATACCAACGTAAATCACAGCCAACTCTGACACATCTCCGGTCAATGATAGATCACTGGCATTTGAATAGGAGTTATCAGCACCAATCAAACGATATATTCACCAAGCAGCACCCGGTAAATTGGCAAAACAACATGGGGGTAAACCGCGATGGAATGAAAGAAAATCCGCAGCTTCAAAAGCTTGAATTATCACAAACACCAAAAAAGAAAGTTTTGAGCTAATTGCGCTACAAAACAAAACAATTACCATAGAAAATTTTCTGCCAACTGTCAAGTGCCATGAATCGGTACAACAAAAATGATGGACTTCAATGCCAATACTGTTGCTAACAGTACATCCACTGCGCTCTTAGAATGAATCCACTATATGCGCTTCTTCTAGATATGTCCTATCTGTGCGTAGATCTAGACAATGAGTCTATTCTTGCAGGGTTAGATGCTATGGATGAAACTAGCCAAGCAATAATTTGACATGCCCAAATATCCTTTCCTAATTTGATGGCGCAATATATTGTCTTTCACGTCATTATCACGAAGGAATAGGCACATAATTGATTTTTCTTTGATACCATGTCAGAGATTTTGGGCAAAATAATAGAAGCAAAAATATTATACAATATAGAGTCATGATTCTCCCTTCATTAAAATGCAAGTTACATATTTATAGGATTTACATATTCTATTTTATGGGAAACCTCTAACAACTCTTCTAAATATAATGAGTTGTTTTAACAACTCAGATTCTTACAAATACTCTACGTGAGTTGTATTAGCAATTCACATTATTATTATTATTATCATATACAACTACGCACATTATAATATTTGTTACACATGATTAAATATGTGAACACTAATTCCCAAAAATATCTTGGTGTTTCCTTTTAGCCCAATTCAAACTTTTCTAGCTTGTAATCAAATTCTGAAGGAGAAATCTTCCTTTTATGAAGTCAGTATGGGTTTTGTTCACTATGACTGGAAGTATGTCTATCAATCTAAGAGCCAAAAACTTAGCTAATATTTTGTAGGAGACATTTAATAAATAATCAGTCTCTAGTTCTTTATATTGCCCTTGCCACCATCTTTGGGGAGTATTTTAATGATGCCATTGTTTATTTTACTTCCTAGAGAGCCTTTTCTAATGACCTCTTTATACACTTCAAGTAGGTCATCCACTACCCACTCCACTCAACTTGGTCATGGCCCTTCTCAAAGTCAAGGAGCAAGATACCTACATCTTGGTGGTTCTGTCGTGTTGTAAAACACACGCCCCATTGCAAATGGGGACCCTTTCTTTTTGCTTGGCGGTAGAGTAGTTGTCTCAGGTTAGCCTAGGTGGTGGAAGTTTTGGAGTCTTCAAGTCAATAGGCTAAGTTTGAACAAGTTATAGGTGTGAGTCCCCTTGTCCATTTGGGAGTCAAAATCATAGAGGAGAGTTGAACCAAGGCATCCATTACTTAGATTCTTGATAGCGAGTGCAAGCCTTAGTTGAAGGTTGGTTGAGAGGGTTTGAGACCTTGACGAGAGTTTGAGTTTTGATCTTTTTGAGGGAATGAGGAATGAAGGTTGATGTAGATTTCAATTTGACCTCCCTTAAGAACAGTGAGACATGGTATGAAGCCAATGGAGAGTCTGATATGAACCAAATCTGATGCGAGAAATCTGAACATAAAGAAGACAAGTTGAATCGCAAGTGGGAAGATCTAAGTTGCCGGTTTGGGTTCAGGGACGGATTCGGGTACGAGAATCCGGTTCATGGATTCGTGAAATTTTTGTTTTCCCATTATGATTCGTATGGATTCGTGTGCGCGCGCGTGTGTGTGTGTGTATATATATATATATATATATATATATATGCATTATATATACAAAAAAATAAGAGAAATATACATAATTCTAAAACTAAATCATTTCATAGTATGAATCTATGGTGCTTGATCATTGATCAATGCCAAATGTCAAAGATAAACATTAAAAATTCAAATAGTATAGTTGATCATTGATCTATATGTTCACGATTCTAAAGAAAATCAGCACATTGAATTACTGAATTAGAAAATGAAAATTAGAAGTAAAAAAAAAAACAATAATTTTTTTTTTAAAGTGGTTTGGACCCACTTTTTAAGTTGCCTGGCCACGGGTCCCTAGGGATCTGTGTGGATCCGCTTGGGATCCTCGAGGGTTTGTGCTGGATCCGGGCAGGGTCCGGATTTGGACTGTGGGTTTGTCAGGATCCACAGACTTGTGGATCTTGATGGATCCACATGTCCAGATCTGGACCTTGCTCGGATCCAACATGGACCGGTCCACGGATCTGGACCCGGACCCGGTTCGAGGGTCTAGGGTCTGAATCCAGTAACGTAGGGGAAGATCAATCAAAGGAGAAAGGAAATCAAATTGCTGACGTTAAATTTTTGACTAGCAAGTGGAAGTTTACGCTTGAGGAGAAAAAAGACTGAAAATTTTTCAACCCTTGGCTGAGCCCAAGAGCAGGTCGGATTCCGACCTCTCTTGGGGGTCAAGGAGCCCAGGAGCAGGTCAGATTCCGACCTTCTAAGGGGCTCCATAGCCCAGGCACCCTTTGATTCCTCTTCAAGCACTTCATTCTAACACCACCCACTTGCAATCCGATCCACGAGGGAGTTGAGAAGTTTGATCAAGACATGATGCAAACTATGAAACAAAACAACCAAACTGCTGATGGTATAAGTTAATTTGATCAACCTCTTGCTGATGGCAGAAATGTGGGAAGATGGAGTCAATTTGCTGACGAAAAGTTTGTAGAAGTCAAGGTAAAATCAGTTAGAAAGATGCAAGTATTAATCAACACTTAGTGTTTTTTTCGAAGAGGCCATCTTGGGCGAGCCCAAGAGCAGGTTGGATTCCGACCTTCCTTGGGGCTTGACTTCTGACCTCCCTCAGGCTCCAACATAGGCCAACATGAAATGCATTCGAACCGCCCCCCCCTCTCCCTCCCCCTCTTGGCAATTTGTCTTCTACCTTCACTATCAGATTACAAATCGACCTCTCCATTTCAAACAATTTGATCAAGCAAAGAAGACCTTTTGTTAAGGGTGAAATAATTGAAACTTGCAGATCTGAGCTTAAAAATTCAGAAATCCCTTATCATAGCTCACAAGGTATGCTTCATGATGAATATACAATAAGGGACGCATGAATTAAGATGAAATGCTGAATGCTTCTCCAATAGAAAACAGAATTTAAATGAAAAATCTGCACTTAACATCTTTAGAATCACATTCTAGAATCATTCCAAATGAGGTTTTAAGTATGAAAATATCTTAATTAATCTTGTAGAACCTCAAGAATTTAATAATTAAATAGATGTCTGGAAATCATTTTGATTTGGTAGGTGTAAGTAAGGTAAAGTTTCATGTAGCAAGCTGTAAGCAAAATGAAAATGGTAGATCTTTGACAAACGTTGTTGTCTTGTTGTGCTAGGTGAAATGGAGGATGGAGATGCTTGAGAACAAGGAAAAACTATGGCAAGATCAAGTTCAAGATTTCAAGCAAGTACAACATGGGGACTTCATGCACCAACAAGTTGCAAGTGGTCCATCAAGAGGACACGCTAGATGAGGTTCAAGGTTGAAGATCAAGATTTCAATTCAAGTTCAAGTTCAAGTTCAAGATGATCAAGATGGAATTCAAAGGACAAGTTGTGCAACACCATAATCAAGTCAAAGATGGAAGAAATCATTACAAACTTGGATTTCCTTCGGAAATTCAAGTTCAATTGAAAGATCCAAGGACATGAAACACCTACATCACTTTTACAAGTGCAAGATCAAGGTCATGATATTAGGATGACATCAAGATTTCAAGCACAAGCAAATTCTAAGTCATGTCAATGAGAAGGTTTCAAGATGAAGAGCTTCAAAGGATGAAAGACTGCATGGAGATGAAACAATTTGGGAGTATGAGCCATCACAATCAATTCAAGGCTGGAAAATGTTGAGTATCATGTACAAGATAAGCATGTTGAGGTGGTGCCCACTCATCTTCAACCAATCCGAAAATTCCAGTTCAATGTGTTCAAGATCATCTAATCAAATCATTCCAAAAGTGTACATGTGGAGTCCACAATGTCTTCAACTAACCTATTTTCTCATTGGTCCATAAAACAATGTAATTTTTTCATTGGCCCACAAGGTGGTATTTTTATGTAATTGGTCAAGCATTTAATGCTTGTAGCTAGTAGTTACATTAGGGTGAAACAAGAGTCCATATCTTTTGGTGTTTGTTGATTGCAAACATCAGTGGAAGGTTAGTCTGTGCCTAACTGCAAGAACTTCACTTCAATTACTTGATGATGATTGATTTAGATTTTTTATGATTTTTATGAGCATTGGTAATGTGAACATCATACTTGCATCCTTTGAAGATTGCACCCTCCTAAGCGTAGTTGACTAGGCAACGTTAGGATTGGTTCTTTCTTACAACATCAACATAGTCTTGCATTAGTAGAAGTAGAAGTAGTCTAGCTTTCTAAATCCATATCCTTTTTTCACTTTATTTCAAAACCAGTTAGAAGTAGTTGCTGCACTCAAATTGCCATATCATCCACAAGTAAGATTGATAAGTCTAAGTGAACTAGCGTAAGTCCCCTTGCATAACCAACATACATCAAGCCAAAGAGCTCATCTCCATATTAAAGTGGCAAGTTCGCAATTGGAACTTTGGAGTCAGCTCTATGATCTTCTGTGCAATCTTAGCATACTTGATGATTTTGATCAAGAGAGGATATAGTGTATTGACACTTTATTCCGTATTGGTGTGGTCATAGAACACTCATCAATAGGTTCCTTTTAGCCGGACATCTTAGCAAATATTTTGTGGGAGACATTTAATAAAGGAATCAGTCTCCAGTTTTTACATTGCTCTTGTCACTATTTTTGGGGAGCATTTGAATGATGCATTTGTTTATTTTACTTCCTAGAGAGCCTTTTCTAATGGCCTCTTTATACACTTCAAGTAGGTAATCCACCACCCTCTCCATGTTGCCCCCCTAAAACTCTATAGGGAGCTCATCGAATCCAAGCGATTGGTCATTCTGGAAGGATAAGATGGCATTGGATATCTCCTCTGTTGAGATGTCTTTACCTAACTCCTCGGCCATTGTTTCACTAAACTTGCTAGGTATTTATTTTTTTGTACAATCTCCGTGCATTCTGACATTGAGCATTCTCATCTTTTGCAACAAAGAGATGACTGTAAAAGTTAAAAAAAAACTCTCCTAATATTCTCATTATTGTGAAGCCATTGCTCCTCATCTTTGATAGGCCCTGTAGCTCCCACTGCATGTTTGGCTCTCAGTGGATTGAACAAGTACTTAGTTCCTTTATCCCCATATTTCACCCAATTGGCCTTGGCTTTGATCCTTCGCCCTTGAGCTCTTTTAGTCTGAAACTTCCTCAAATTATGTTGAATGTCTTAAAAATTCTACACTAATGTTTGATTACTTGGATCCATCTGAATCTCTTTTTCTAATTTAGAAGTTCACTTTGCAATCTGCACTCTTCATTCCTACTAGTCATGGCTTCTCCGTTTCCAGTAGTTCTTAGAATGTAACATACCAAATCTAACTACCTGAAGAAATAATACGCAAATAACGATCAAATTTAAGAAATAAAGGAAATTTACTTTAAATTATAATTACATGAATAACTGCCTTCTTTTTCGTATGAACATGAATAACATAAGTTCGTTAACTAACTGAAAAAGAGAAATTATAACTTGAATAACTAACTTTACATGTAAGATTGATTAACTAACTAAATCCTTTTCTCTAATGCTGAAGGAAAGAATTCAATAACTGATTTCACATGAAGAGGAAATGAACAATTTTTCTATAAGAAAGCATTAAGTGAAATAACTGTCAATGTATAAACCATAGAACCTGGAAAACTTGATGGTTTACTCTTGATTATCTTTACATTGGGCTCTTGACCTCCTCAGGGGAAAAGAGTATCATCAGGGGTTTTTACCCCCCAACCGTTGATCTTATGATCTTGACCTAAGCGGTCTCCCGCTCAACTTCCACATGGATGTGGCCTAGGTCCTCCCAAGGGAATGCACAAACGAGATTCAATTTTTCATGCCATCCGAGACTTGGTGCAGGACCCACAATTGCCTTAGCTAGTCAACCTATAGACATATTTGCCTATCAGGGTTACCTTCCTAGCTAGACATTGTCCTATTGGTTTTAGTGGCTGATCGTTACTACCCGTAGCATAGTACCACTTTGGCCAAGGTTTTAAAGGTGCAAGCGCTGTACTTTGTGTTGTCTTTGTCACCACGAAGCTCGTTAAGAGTCCTTACAACTTAATTAGGTCTGCATGACCTTACGGATTCATCGTCGAATAGCAAGCATGATATGAACATTTCTTGGCCATATAATCACATTCCCAAGCTCCTAGGTTGACCTTGATTTACCTTGATTACCCATACTTTTATGGCTCAGATTAGGTAGCATACTTTCCTACTTAGAATATACATACCCTTAATCTATACCCATGTTTAACAAGCCTTAAGGATTAAATAGAAATTGAATCACAAAGGAAATTGATCAATCCAGTTAGACTTAGCATTAGATAAGTTACAAACTTAGTTCAGATTAATACAAGACTGTCCAACATGTAGAAATGCAACAGATATAATCTGTCCAGAACCTTATTTCCTTATCTGGTTTCAAGGACTCTTCCTCATGTGATATTGATAATTCCATATACCTCGGACAAAAGAAATATTTCCATGGTTCCTTGCTAGAAGAAAAATGATGATCATGCTATATATAATGGTGCAAACTATGCCTTGTTCAGAAAAGAGCATAATGACTCATGACTGTTTGTTATTGATTGTGTATGCACAACAGTATATCATTACAATGATTGATCTGAATGCATGGATCATAAATGCAAATCGATGCCCAGATTGCAAAGCAAATAGAATGGTATTTCCAGTAAGGTTCAATCAGCTAAATATGAACTGGTGCAGTCTCAACACGATGATGATTGAACAACAAATAAACAAGATTCTTGTCTAAGAGACAGTGCGACATATATATGAATCTGAATATATTTTATAATGCAAAGGAGATCACTGACTTATTCCATGGTTGACTGTCGACTGCATATTATTACATGATACAACTTAGTAATAAAAAGGAAAGTCATGGCCGATGATCTTGATGTCAATTCTAGACTTGGCGCGGTGATTCCAAAAGAGCGCTATTAGCTAAAGCTGTGATAATTACTTCACAAAGAAATTCCAAAGCAAAAATATGCATAGCTCTCAAGATGCAAGCAGCTAATGTCTCAAAATGAGTCGATGAGACAAGAAAAGAAAGGCTCGACCACTAACATGTAACTCCTTGCCATCGGGTGGCAAGAGCATTACTAAGCTACGCAAGAAGCAAGTACCGATGAGAATATTTGATAAATATAATTCCCTTGTTCAGTTGACTATTATTGCCAATACAATATTAATAATAATATCAAGCCCAAAATGCGCTAGGATGCATAAATATATTTATATACATATAGCATATGCTTATGCATATTATTTGTAAGTATTTATATAATTGAATGCATACGTGCTAGGTACTTAGTGCTAATTTACACTTTGCACACTTAATTGCTCAATCATCATAAATACATTCACATAGTTGTTTAGAATACAACTATATGCATGTGTCTACGTATGGTTGTATAAATAGCATTCATACATTTAATGAGCATTGGCATATATGTATACATTTATTTATATCGATACATATATTTGTATATGTTTACATGTATGTGTGTGTATAACCAAACAAATATGAATGAAGAGATTACCATGGTTGTCCTTTAAATCGATAGCAAAGGATTCAATGCAATTAAATTAATTAAAGGGTCAATATTCTTTATTGAACACCAGATGAGAAAAGACAACCAACTTGACATAACTAAGGCAACACCCCACCCAAGACCTGATGACCGAAAATTCAGTTATGGTTCCTGCTCGGATGGCATTTCCGACCTTCACAACATGTCTGCATCCTCTCACTCTGATGATACACTTTCCCTGCTCGCGGGATTGATCTTCTCCTGCATCCACTAATAAGGAAGGATTAGTCATCTTCATCATCACAAAGTTATAAGCAGTAAACCATTTATAGCATTGTAAAACATTATCCATCCATGAATAAAATCCCAAATGAAAATCATTCACTAAATTCCACATAAATGAAAACAAGATCATATTAATTATTATTCCTTGATTTAAATAAATGAAATCCACCTAACTATCTTCATACTTCAACTGAAATAGTTATTAAAAGGGTTCTTAAGTAAAGGATGTAACATATAAGCTTTTGCAGGATGACTGTCAGCCCCTTCCAATATTCTCTTGCTTGTCCCCTATTAAAATAGACCTTGGATATGTTTCTAAGAGTACGGATGCAATCCAAACAATCCACTTTATCTAGGAGATTAACATTGAGTTTGTATAATCCTCTTTTGCTATTAATGTTATTATGGCCATTGGCCATAAAGATAGTTTTCACTTTAATAGGATACTAATCAAAGTGCTTTTGGCTCAACTTGTACACTATTGTTGTTATTGTCATTGTCAAAATAGAATGTGTCCTTTTGGACACAAAACCTGTCCAATTTGCAATACACTCTCTTTCCTGCCTCTTGATTATTGAACCATGTGTACCAAATACTTTTGCTTGGTCGTACTATAATGGTGAAGGTAAATTCTTGTAGCAAAAACCATCGGCTCACCCGTCCTTGGATTATTGGTTTATTCACCAAGTACATTAATGCTTAGTGGTCTACATAAAATGTGAAGGGGGTCGCGAGCAGGTAGTGTCTAAATTTTTGCATGACATAGACCATGCCGAGGGCCTCTCTTTCCATCGTACTGTAATTCTTTTTTGCCTTTGAGAGTAGCCTGCTGGCGAAGTAGATGGGGTGATCCAACCCATGGTCACCGACTTGAGCCAATGTCGCACCTATGGCTCAACTTTAATAGGATACTAATCAAAGTGCTTTTGGCTCAACTTGTACACTATTGTTGTTATTGTCATTGTCAAAATAGAATGTGTCCTTTTGGACACCAAACCTGTCCAATCTGCAATACACTCTCTTTCCCGCCTCTTGATTATTGAACCATGTGTACCAAATACTTTTGCTCGGCCGTACTATAATGGTGAAGGTAAATTCTTGTAGCAACAACAACCATCGGCTCACCCGTCCTTGGATTATTGGTTTATTCACCAAGTACATTAATGCTTAGTGGTCTACATAAAATGTGAAGGGGGTCGCGAGCAGGTAGTGTCTAAATTTCTGCACGACATAGACCATGCTGAGGGCCTCTCTTTCTGTCGTACTATAATTCTTTTCTGCCTTTGAGAGTAGCTTGCTAGCGAAGTAGACGGGGTGATCCAACCCATGGTCATCGACTTGAGCCAATGTCGCACCTATGGCATAGTTGGAAGCATCGACGTGTACGTGGAATTCTTTGTCCCAGTTCGGATAAGCCAAAATGGGTGCCCCCAACAGTCATGATTTTAATTCTTTGAAGGCTTCCTCCTAGGCCGTTCCCCACACGTAGGTTTCTCCTTTTTTGGTGAGATTGTCGAGGGGGTAGGATATCTGGGCAAATTTTTTAATAAACCTTTTGTAGTAGCCAATATGTCCCAGGAAGGATTTAACCCCAGTGACATCTTATGGAGATTCCATATCCACAATCACTCGAACTTTATCGGGATCGGTTTTGAGTCCCGCTTTGCACATGATATGCCCCAACAACCTTCCCTGAGGCACCATAAATCGACATTTCTTGGGGTTGAGTGCAAGTCGTGCCCTTCGACACCTGTCCATGCATTCACCGAGGGCCTTCAGATGTGTCTCCTCCTCACTGTAGATGGACCAGTCACCGAGGAAAGCCTTAAAGTTACCGACGGACATCTTATCAAATATATGGAGGATTATTCTCTGGAACGTGGCTGGTACATTACAGAGACCGAATGGCATTTGGTTGTAGGCATATACTCCGTCTTCCACCATAGAGGTTGTTTTCAGTTTATCCTCTTCTGCTATTGATATCTGATTGTAGCCAGAAAATCCATCCATGAATGAATAGATTTCATGGCCAGCCACCTCCTCGAGGATAGAATCTGTAAACGAAATGGGAAATGGGTCTTTAATGGTAACTGCGTTCAGGCATTGGAAGTCGACACAAATCCGGATTTGGTTTCCATCCTTCTTGAGAGAGATCACGATGGGGGATATCCATTCACTAGTTTGAACCTTGAAGATAATCCCGACCTCGAGCATTCGTTCGATTTCCTCTTTCACCTTAGCGGCATAATTTTTGTTCATTCGGTATGGCCGCCGCCGTATTGGTACGACACCTGGTACCAATGGAATACGGTGCATGCATAGTTCGGGTGGGACACCCTTCAAGTCCTTGTACGTCCACGCGAATACATCTTTGTATTCGGTAAAGAGTTTGAATGCCGCGACTTTTAAAACTGGATTCCAATCATCCCCCATGAGGATGACTTTCGCTTCTGCTTCCGTGCCAAGATTCAGGGGTTTCACCGATGGTTCCTCGTACCTCATGGAATTTTGGTCACCAAACTGATGTGCTGGTGCACTATCAATTGCAGCATTCCCTTATATTCCCCGTACTCTGGGGGAAATTTGTCTGATTCTTCCTCGATGCTTAGTACATTGCATGAGGGTGCAAACATCTCGTAATCCTCCATTTGCCAATGGAATAGTCTGTTCAGTGAATCCGTATCATCTTCTGAGCATCCTCCCAAATTTAGTACACCCTCCTCATTTGGTTTCATTCCATGCCTTCCTTCGTCCCGTCGGTCGTTTTCTCTAGATTTTGACCCTGAGGAAGAGGCGATTTCTTCACTCACCAACTGAGTTCGGAGGTCAATTGTAAATTTCTTGCCTCCATTCTCCATTGAAAGTGTATTCCGTTTCTAGTTATGGTTTGCCTTGGCTGCCACTCGCCACCCTTGTCCCAAGATGGCATCGTAACCCTTGTGCTTAAGTGGAATGATGACAGTCAAGTACAAACGGATGTGCCCCAACCATAACTGGTTGTGCCATCATTGTCCCGAGGGGCTCGATCCCATGCTGATCAGCACCCAACAAATTAAATGTTGGTGGCCACAAGGCAGGCTTCCCTAATTTTTTCCACGTGTCTTTTGGTAGGACGTTTACTCCCGATCCACCATCTACTATGGTGTCTGTTAAGATGGTGCCCAGAATGCCCATCTCCACCACGGTTGGGTGTCTACCATTATTGATGGCCAACAACATTGGATCTGTTGCAGATTCTCCAGGAATGGGGATGTCTTTGTGTATGGTGTTGGCCTGGTTGGCCCGTGTACCTAGTAGTGCTGTTCCCAAGTGCGGCATGGTGTGAAGGAGGTCCTGGATTTTCACCGGTACCTCCAGTTGAAGCATTTGCTGTAGAATGTTTTGTTTTGCGTCCCATCGGCTATAGGCTCCTGATGCCTCTTGTGTCTCTTGTTAGCCCTTCATGGCCTTTTCTAATTCTTCTTGTGCTTCCTGCATCCTTTGTTTCTCGGTACGAGGATCGGGGTACTTGGCTTGCTTAGCTTGCCCCCGGGTGAGGGCTAGTACGGCTTCCTTTGTCTGTGTATTTCCTTCGATGTCCAAAAGGTTAGTCCCAACGCCGGACTCAGGGCAATTTGCATCTTCGTGGTTGCCAGGGCCACACCACCGACATAGCTTCTGAGGGGCTTCATTATTATTGCAATCTCTCACAAAATGACCCCATTGACTGCACGCTCTACATTGGATCATCGGGTGTCCTTTTGCATCATACTGTATTCTACTACGAGTGGAATTGTTGTTGTTCCCTCGTCCACCTCGCCGGTTGCCTCGGCAACCCCCTGAAGATGCGTTGTTTGGTTCTGTGGCCCTGGATGTGGACGACTGCTCTTGAGTAAAGAGCACCTGCTGGTTTCGTACCTTCAGATTGTATGGACATTCCTTTGTGGAATGTCCCATAATCTGGCAGATGTCACAGAATGCCTTTTTGGGACAAGCACCCTTCGTGTGGCCACTTTCTTTACATTCTGTACACCAGAGTTCACTGTCTTTGCTCGTACCCCCCTTCATTGTCTTAAATTCTTTTAACATTCTCTCCATATCTTTTTGGAGCGCCGTGACCTTCTTCTTCGGTTCGTTGTCACTACTGCTTTCTTCTTTGGAAGTGTCATCGTCGGACGAAGAGGATTTACTTATCTTCTTTTTCAATGTTTTGTGCTCACTTTCCAGGTCCATGGCCTAGTTATATGCAGTCGTATGACGTCAGGGGTACTATCTTCATCTTTCGCCGTAATTTAGAATTCAAGCCCTCAACAAACCATCTCTTTTTGAGGCCATCTGTTGGCTGGCTCTCCATTTTCCTAACTAATTCCTTTAGTCAGCGGCCGTAGGCTCGTACCGTTTCCTTCTTGCCTTGTTTTGTGCCATAGATTTCTGAGATTTTCATTATCGTCCCTGAGGAGTCGAAACTCCTCAAATTCCTTCTTAAGTTGGTCCCACGTGGTTACCTATGTTTTATCCAAGTCAGAGTACCAATCAATGGTGACTCCTCTTAATGTGGCAGGGAACTACTTCACCCACTCGCGCTAGTCAGTGACCCCGTTGGTTTCATAGGTACGACAATGCCGTACTGGATCGTCCTTACCGTCGCTATGAAATTTCGGCAATTTCTCTTTATGGGTCGCCATGGGTAGTTTGGCTGGTTGTTCTGTCCGCAGTGGATTTTGTGCTTCGGCACCACTTGTGCCAGCACTCGTACTCGCACTTGCTTGGTTAGTGTGTGTAGTATTGACTAGTGGCACTTGCCCTTGTGCCTGTGTAATTGGTGGTATCGTACTATGTGGAGTTGTTGGCTCCAACGGAGGGTTCGCTTGTGCGTCAATAGCACCTTCGGCCGTACCGTCTCCTCCTTGAGTTTGGTTCTCCGCACCTGGTGTACAGGTCAGACTCTCGAATCGATCTCTCTCTTCTTGAAGTAAGGCCTTCCTCAGTCATGTTTCTTCAAGTAGCTCCTCCCTACTCCGCGCTCTCCGATGCTCGGGTGAAGTGAACTGTTCTTGGTCGGCCTGTGCACCTTCTGTACCACTTCCTAGGTTCCCTTCGGGCAACCCTTTGGCAAGTTGGTCCTGGGCAAGTTGCCTCAACCTGCGTCTGTGTTTACGTTGTTGCGCGGAGATTAAAGCCTTCTGTGCGGCTTCGCATTCATCATTTGGTACCTTTTTATTTCTATCTTTATTTAAGAGGTTGGGCATCAAAACTAAAGACAAAACATTGTTTTTAAAGAACACTTGTTTTATTCATTAATGTCGATTTACAACATTGTCAATTGAATGACTTCGCATTACAATTGTTTCTGTGTCCTTTTCTCCCCTTTGGTTGGTCTTCACATTTCAGAGTCCCCTACGATTGCCATCGCCTTCCTCTCGACGACGAAAGTTTTCTTGTGCTCATATGCACGGAGAATTTCTTGACGGCGTTCCTCTCGGGCAATCTCCTCCAGACAGGTGCGTTGCGTGAGTGATGCCTATGCCAACAAGCGAGGGAGGTGATTTATCAATCGGTTGGCTGCAGGATTAGCCTCAATCGGGGCCCACACGACACTTGTTGGGACTTCCTCTCTGGTGGCCTCCTGACAGACGTAAGTTTCTATTGCTACCTGGAACAGGGTCCTAAACTCCCTTGTCTGATTGTCTTCGCCTTTGTACAGTTCTGTATGTGCGTCGTCCGCTTTCGGATTAATTTCACCAACCGGTAGGCCCATTGTGTCTGCACGACATCCAGTTCTTGTCTTCCTGAGTACGTCTAGGCAACAACGCTAGATGTTTACCCTCGTGGGGTAACAAAGATTGTTTGCATACAGACAATTAAGTACTCAACATAGAATATAAAAGAGCATTGTATTCATATATTCACAAGAGTTGTAATCACATTATCACGGTCCCTCATCAAGGAGACAAATACATATATAATGTCCGAAGGGATGCAAGGCGAACCGTCGCACCCGTGTAACTCCCTCGGACGGACCAATTGTCTAACTACCCAACTTTCCCGACAACAGTGACTAGGATGGCCACAACCCTTTTACCTCTATCACGCTTGGTACAAAATGGACAAACTCATTCCGAATAAATCTTAAGTTCTATTCAGTTGAAATCTAATTGCTTTGACCTCTTGCGCTAGGAAGCAGTCCAAATGCTTGGTTTGGTTGCACACAGTTCTTGAAACGTATTTTCTGTTGGGGATTCCAACCCCTAGACATTCCAATTCAAGTAGTTTAAGGACATGTCTTATTTATAGGTTTTTCTTTCCCATTCATGTACAATCTCTCAAAACAATCTAAGATGTCATCCCCTTTCCCTTTCTTTTTAGGCTTAACATAGTTGTTGGTCCTATATACTTTGTTCCTCTTATTTTTATCATCCTCTTCGAACCTTCTGTGTTTTCTTTTCCAACATCTTGGAGCAAGGGATTGTTATAACTAATGGCAACTTGCTGATTTTTGAACTCATAGTCAAATGGTACCCCGTTCCAATCTATTGAATTTGAAGCATTTGACAGGCTTGAGAGCATGCTCATTTTTTTAGCCTTTCTTTTATTCGTTCCTTCAACTTATCCAAGACCAACTCTTGGGAATTGTTCTTATGAGGAGCCCCATGTGTTGTGTCCTTTCACACCATCGCGCTTTTGCATATGGGGACCCCCTCTTTTCGGTTGTTAGTTGTAGGGTTTTGGTAGTATAAGTGCCGTTTCTAAGTTTAAAGGATTGAGGAGTGGTCGAAGCTTCAAGTCCCCAAGGTTGCAAGCATAGATAGGTCTTAAGTGTTTGAAGTCATTAGGGATGAAATGCAAAAAATGTCAAATCCTAAGGAGAAATTTTTAAAGTTTCGGGATGTTTTAGTTAGTCAATTGGTCTTCATACCCTATTGATGCCCTATTTTACTTGTGAATTTGGACTGAAATGATGAAATCTTGCAAGAAAAATGCAAAGTCTGTATGGAGGTCAATTGTCCACTCTTGGAAAGCAAGAACAAGTAAAAATTAAATTCAAAAAGCCATTAGTCCCTATGGGATCGATTTTCCACTCCAAGACATAGAGATCAATGTTTAAATGCTAAAAGTCCCTATAGGGGTCAATTTTCCATTGAGCCAACACTTTGAAAAATATGGGAAAGAGTTGAGGTGGAAAGTCCCTATGGATAGAGTTTCTCCACTGTCCCTATGAAGGTCGTTTCTCCATTGAGTTGACACCTGATTTTTTTGGAAAAGTAGGAATTTCCTCTTATCCCTATGCACACAAAATTTCCACTTGTCCATATAAGGATCAAATTTCCACTTGAAGGGCAAATGAATTTGCAACATGGATTTGTCCCCATGAGCATCAAATTTCCACTAAGGGGGCTGGGACAAGGTTTCGAGATGAATCCAAAGGCAAGTGGGGAACTAAAATAGTCCTTATAGGTGTTAAGATATAGCTTCATTCGTATTGTTATATATATATATATATATATATATATATATTTATACATTATTATAATGAAGAGTTGTGATATATATTATTATATTATTATCATTATTATATTGTTAATATAGTAATGATAATATTATAATGCATTGATATTATAAGTCACGATGGAATAGTATTAACCAAGCATTATCGGTCACGATGGAATCGATATACATTACAAGTATTATCGGGTGTGCTAACAGCCGCTTGTGTTAACAACAGCGACCGTTAACACAAGAGATGCACGGTTTAGTATGTGACGGTTCATCGTGAGAAGTCACGATCTTCCAAGATGTGACTAATCACGATATATATATTAATGCCTGCAGATGCGATTTGAATACAATCAGTCACAACGTTCATTGCTTATTCAATCTCATCTGTAGACATTAATATATTTCAGTATAATATATATCAGCATAAAAAACAAAGAGCAGTACAGTATATATACCAGCAGTAAAATTATATTCCCAAGATCTAATTTCCTAACATGGTATCAGAGCCACGTTAAAGGGAATTAATTTCTGAATTGTTCTTTAACTGGAATGTAAAATAAACAGTAATATTTAAAGGAAACAGAGTTACCATAAATCATTAAAATGACTACCGGAATCAGAATGGAAGATAGATTGGAAGGAGCTTCAAATTTTCTATGGAAAATTCGAATCACCACACTATTACAAGAACTGAAATTAGAGTCATTTATAGAAGTTGAAAAAGAGATGCCTACAGACGAATCAGAGAAAACAACTTGGAAAAGAAGAAACAATAAGGCTAAGAAATTAATCGTTGATTCAGTTAAAGATTCCATTCTCCGAAGTATAGCAAGACTAACCACAGCATATGAAGTCTTTAAGAAAATTCAAGAATCATATGAAATAAACAATACAAGTCGAATATTAACCTTGAAGGAACAACTATTAAGCATAAAGATGAATAAAGGAGAAACAGTTACATCCTATTTCCTAAGAATTGCTGAAATTCGAGATCAACTATTCTCAATTGGTAACAATACAGAGGACATGGAATTATCTCTAATAGCACTAAGGGGATTACCAATATCTTGGGAGAATTTCATACAATGTATAAGCACTCGTCCACCCTTACCAAAATTTGATCAACTTAAAAACGACTGCACTCAGGAAGAATCAAGACTCATCTCCAGAGGACTAGGTTCAAAGAAAGAGGGAGAAACACAAGCTCTCCACACCAAGTTTCACAACAAAAAGAAAAAATCCTTCAAACGAAAGAGGGGATACAAAAGAGATTTTTCTAAAATTCAATGTTACAAATGTGATAAATATGGGCACACTCACCGAAACTGTCCTGAAAGACAAAAGACCCAAGCCACTGTAGCTGAAGCAAAAGAAATTCCACTTTTCTTTACAGCTCTCTCAAATGAACTAAATTCAAACAATAGAACTTGGATAATTGATAGTGGTGCATCAAGACATATAACTGTATTTAAAAATCAGTTTGAAACACTTGAAAATTATTCAACCGAAGAAGTAACTATTGGGGATAACTCCACTTACCCAGTAAAAGGAATAGGGACCTGTACTATCAAGTTAAAGAATGGAGTATCCTTACAACTAAAAGACATTCTATTTGTACCTGGAATCAAAAGAAATTTAATTTATATATCAGGACTAGTAGATCAAGGATTTCGTGTCACCTTTAATGAAGACAAAGTTCTATTATGGCCTAAGAATTCAAATATGAAAAATGCAACAATCATAGGGACAAGAGATGGTAGTCTATACAAACTATGTAATGCCCAGAAAGCTGCACTAACTCATGAAATTACAAACCAAAGTGAATTATGGCATAAGAGATTGGGACATCTAAGATATAATGCCCTACCTATGATAAACAAAATTACTACAGGACTTCCACACTTAAAAGCTGATCATTCTGGTATTTGTAAAGGTTGTGCACTAGGGAAGAATATAAAAGGATCATTCTCTACAAGTGAGCACAAATCTAAAGTAATCTTAGAATTGATCCATATTGACTTGTGTGGACCCATGTCAACACCTTCCTTAACATGATCACTATACCATATTATCTTTGTTGATGACTATTCTCAGAAAACCTGGATATACTTTCTTAAGGTTAAAGAATCAAGTGAGGTACTATCTAAATTCAGAGAATTCAAAGCACTAGTAGAAAATCAAACAAACGAGAATAAAAGTAATAAGATCAGATAATGGAGGTGAATACAAATCTGACATATTTAAAGAGTTCTGTAATTTTGTTGGGATTAAGAGGGAGTATACTGTGCCGTATAATCCTCAACAAAACGGAGTAGCAGAAAGGAAGAATAGATCCATAATCAAAGCAGCAAAAGTCATGATGCTCGATCAAAACCTACATACTTCATTCTGGGCAGAAGCTTCAAATACAACTGTATATATTCAAAATCGGTGTCCACACTCCATACTAGAAAACATAACACCAGAAGAAGCATTCACAGGGATCAAGCCAGATCTAAGTCATCTCAGGATATTTGGATGTCTAGTATACATTCATGTACCTAAAGAAAAAAGGACTAAACTAGAACCATCAGGTAAGAGAGGCATACTTGTTGGTTATAGTGAAAACACAAAAGGGTATCGAATCTATATTCCAGGACAAAAGTTTGTTGAGATAAGTAGAGATGTAAAATTTGAAGAAAATAGCACATTTAAAAACTTTGAAGAGGATAACATCCCGGAGATAGAAGAAGATCACACAGCTGAAATTGAGAGGGAGGATATGGAAGAACTTGAACTACCAGTCATTGAAAATGAAAATACTGAAGTAATCAATGACAAGAAAAGACCATTATGGGCAAGGAAAATAATTAAAGAAAATAATGTAGAACCAAATGAAATCTCTCATGAAAATAAAAGGACAAGAACTCATAAATGTTATGCAGCTCTTATAACTGAAATCAATAATTCAGAACCATCAAATTCTAAGGAAGCATTATCTAATCAAGCTTGTAGAGAGGCAATGATTGAAGAATATCAATCCATAATAAAAAATGATGTTTGGGACATAGTACCTAGACCTAAAAACAAAACCGTTGTTTCTTCTAGATGGCTATTCAAAATTAAATATGCTCCTGATGGAAGTATTGAAAAACATAAAGCTTGGTTTGTTGCTAGAGGGTTCTCACAGAAAGCAAGTATTGATTATGAAGAAACATTTGTTCCTGTAGCTCGGTATACATCAGTCATAACCATTATTACTATAGCAGCCTCTTAAGGGTGCAAGATACACCAGATGGATGTAAAAACAACATTTCTAAATGGCACTATTGAAGAAGAAGTATACTTAGAGCAGCCAGAAGGGTTCATTATACATGAAGCATCAAAATATGTATGCAAACTAAAGAAAGCACTATACGGATTAAAACAAGCTCCTAGAGCTTGGTATGAAAGAATAAACAACTATCTTTCAAAGTTAGGATATTCTAAAAATGATGTAGATCCTAACATTTACTTCAAGATATCAGATGGCAACATGGTTATTTTGGTTCTTTATTTAGATGATCTTTTAATAACAGGAGAAGATCATCTTATTGCAAAATGTAAGCAAGAGCTAACTGTTGAATTTGACATGAAGGATTTAGGACTCTTACATTACTTCTTAGGATTGGAGGTTTGTCAAAAGAAAGACTATATTTTGCTAAATCAACAAAAGTACACTATTGATATACTAACCAGGTTTGGAATGATGGAATGTAAGCCTTTATCCACACCTATGGAAACAAATTTGCACAAATTCAAAATTGAAGCAGAGGAGTCTGAACCCACTGATCCTACTTTATATAGAGAAATTGTTGGATCTCTTATGCACTTGGTGAACACTAGATCTGACATCTGCTATGCAACTAATGTATTGAGTCACTTTATGTGTGAACCCAAGAAAATACACTTAATGGAAGCTAAGCACGTTCTGAGATACCTACGAGGCTCTATTGGATTCGGGCTAAAATATGAAAAGGTAGAAATCAAACTTCAAGGTTATTCTGATTCTGATTGGGCTGGAAGTACTACTGATCAGAAAAGCACTACAGGGTGTTGTTTTAGTCTTGGGTCAACTATGATCTCTTGGTTCAGCCGGAAACAGTCAGCAGTAGCACTAAGCTCCACTGAAGCTGAATACATGGCAGCATCCATGGGAGCACATGAAGCTATATGGTTAAGGAAGTTACTATTTGGATTATTTGGAAAACCTCTAAATCCAACTATAATTCACTGTGATAATCAAAGTTGTATCAAGTTATCTGTTAATCCAATTTTTCATATTAGATCCAAACATATCGAGATTCCATATCACTATATAAGAGATATGGTAGAGAGAAATATCATAAAGGTAGAGTACATTAGTACTGAAGAACAGAATGCTGATATTTTCACTAAGCCTCTTGCAAAATTGAAGACAGAATACTTTAGAAACAAACTTGGCATGATCAAGTTGTAATGTATGGTTTAAATTCCTCTTGTAAGTTTTTTTATTCATGAATAAATATATAAACAAATATATATTGCAATATTGTGTGAAAATGATCATTTTTTAAATGTGGGTTAATATTTCAAGGTGACAATCTTGTAAATAGTTAACCAAAGTGTCAAGATTGACTACTTAATTGTGTGTCCCAACTGTGCGGATATCTTGACTCTTGTTATTACTTGTTGTGTAATAACGAAACCATATCATGATTGACTACTTAATTGTGTGTCCTGACTGTGCGGATATCATGATATTCAAGTCTATTTTCATGACAAGACTACAATTAACTTGTGTGTCCTGAAGTGGCGGATGTCATGATAGACTCTGATGTTTAATACTCTTTCGCTAAGAGGGAGTGTTAAGATATAGCTTCATTCGTATTGTTATATATATATATATATATATTATTATCATTATTATATTGTTAATATAGTAATGATAATATTATAATGCATTGATATTATAAGTCACGATGGAATCGTATTAACCAAGCATTATTGGTCACGATGGAATCAATATACATTACAAGTATTATAGGGTGTGCTAACAGCCGCTTGTGTTAACAACAGTGACCGTTAACACAAGAGATGCACGGTTTAGTATGTGACGGTTCATCGTGAGAAGTCACGATCTTCCAAGACGTGACTAATCATGATATATATATTAATACCTGCAAATGTGATTTGAATACAATCAGTCACAACGTTCATTGCTTATTCAATCTCATCTGCAGACATTAATATATTTCAGTATAATATATATCAGCATCAAAAACAAAGAGCAGTACAGTATATATACCAGCAGTAAAATTATATTCCCAAGATCTAATTTCCTAACAATAGGCATCGAATTTCCACTTGGGGGTCAAATGAAAGTTTGAAGGATAAATGAAGAAAAGTTGTCCTCGTGGTGGTCGATTTTCCACCAGCATAATTATGAAAGGAAATTAAGAGGAATAAACTTGCACAAGTTCCTATGCTGGTCAAAATTTAAGAGGCAAAAAGTTTTTAATCCCACATTGGCTGTGGCGATGCGCAACCAAGGCAAAAACACTTTAAATTGCCATGAAACAGCAAGGTTGAAACACAATGTGAGAAGTCAATTCAAGATCAAAGGTCAAAGAAGACATCAAGGGTTGATAAATAGAAGATAGCTCAAAGAGGAAACCATCAGATCCAAGCGACCAGCAATTCAAGGAAGCATCAAAGATGGATGAAGAAGGAACTTGTGAAGAAAGATCAGATACTTAAAATCTGATATGGAAAGAATGCTAAGGCCGAAGTCTGATCAAGCTCATACCACAAGGGCGGTGATCATGTGAAGGTAAAATCAGAAATCAGAAAATTGAAATATTCCCATACAAGGAGAGTGAACTTAGTTTAAAGGCCCAAATCTGATTGAATCTCCATCAAGTAATGCTGCGAGTTTGAAGAGAAAAATCTGAAGTAGAAAAAAATCAGAGGTTTAAGGACTGCCGAACTCATGAGTTTGATACCAAAAGGTCTGGAAATTTCATCCAAAAAGGGCAGACTTGTAAAACAAATCAGAGATTTAAAATCAGAAACCCTAGAAGGGGTGTGAGCTTTAGGAGAGCCAAGAGTCCGATTGAATCCTTATTGCAAAGCTGCGAATGAAAAAACCAGGATTTGAGGCAAAAATCTGATATGAAAAGATGCAAACTCCACGAAAACCTTCAAGGTCTGATTAATTCCTCATCTCAGAAGATTTGATTGTGAAAAATCAGGGTGAGATTGAGGTTGCTCCCACCTAGCCCGAACTAGGGCATGAAAACATAAGCGATTTTCCTAAAAATACAAAGAAAAATTGGAAAAAACGCTTAAACAATAATGACAGACCGAGCTTGAAAAAGGAGCAAAATTTCTGGACCCTAAATGTGAATTCAAGTGCAGACCAGCTGTGAACTATAGCAGACCTGGGCGATTCCCCTTGGAAAAATCAGAAAATCAAGCAGTTGAGTCGCAATGGTGTTTGGATTGGATTTACAAGTTCAAGTCATTGAGAAAGATCAAGGCCAAAATATCAAAGTGAAGAACTACTTCAAGTGCAAGCAATTTCAAGAACACCTCAATGAGAAAATTTCCAAAGAAGAGAGGATGGAAAAGTGGAATGGAAATAGGGATTGCTAAATGATGAGGTGGCATCCACTCATCTTCATCCAATCAAATTATTTCAAGTGGACATGTGGAAAACACCTAGAAAATGAACTGACTGGATGACTTGGCATCTTCAAATTATCTCATTGGTTCTCCTATCATTGAATTTTCTCATTGGCTAAATGTCGAATATTCCATTTTGTTGCATTGTATTTAATGATATGTATTTAATACTTGTAGCGACCCTAATTAGGGTTTCCTATGAGATAATCTTGGCCATTGATTTCAAATTAATCCAGGCTGTCCATTGTATTTGAAACTCCTATATAAACCCCCTCTCATTTGTAAATACAGTTCTTGGAGAATTGTCACTTAGATGCTTGTTTACCCGCTGGGGTAAACTTAGTATTGCACAGACATCGTACGGGAAATATAATAAACACAGAATATATCAGAGAATAATAAATACTTTCATTAATCATTCCAGACTGGCAAGTACATTTATATCATAATGATTATACAATCATATCTCCCATGTCCAACCTCCGAGAGAGTATATAAAGTACCCGAAGGGTCACGACCGAAGCGTCGTGACGAAACTGTCTAACCTCTCGATCACTAACGACCGAGAGTAACATAATACTTTACTAACATAATAACCCGTACATACAATTATCCCGACAACATCATCCCCCCCAAAAAACAAGTCGTCTCCGACGACTTACAACAACAGGGAGATGAAATACACCACATAGAAGAAGAAAATCACTGAGAAGGGGCAGAGGGGCATCCCTGAAAAAGCTGAAGTGCCGCCCTCCCCAGCAATGCTGCGTCCAGTAGGTCTTTTCCGTCACATCCCATTCCTCTCGTGCCTGCACCAAACTTGTCTCCAAAACATACTGTTCAGCTATAGCTTCCGCGAACACCATACTGTCTCCCTAGCCAATCTGACCTTGATAGCCACCCGCGCCAACTTCTCTACTTCCAACTCCTGGGTACGCGGAGCCAAGTGTTGCTCTACTGCCTCCAACTAGGTGGTCAGCTCCTCCCGAGCTCTCGATGCATCCACCAAGACAGTCTCACGTCCAGCCAACACCTACTCCAAGTGCCTCAAAGCGTAGTACCCCTCTTGAAAGACTTGCTCCAGTGCTCTCTTCACCTCCGGCATGCAGACACTCCATGCCTGTAGCAGCTCCGATCTCATCAACAGGTCACACTCTCCAAGGGTTGATAACTGAACCGACTGGGGGTCTAGGGGGCAACGCCCCCAGCGGGGTCGAGGGGCAGCGCCCCCGCGGGGTCCTGGGGCAGAGCCCCAGGCGCGCTCCCTGTCGCGGTACAGGGCGGGGTCGAGGGGCAGCGCCCCCGCCGCCAAGACCAATTTAGCACTTACAAAGTCTATGAAACACACCATTTTTGTGATTTTCTTCTAATCCCATGCTCTTTTTTGCAAACCGCTTATGTTTCCCTTACCACCTACTCATGCTCGTCCCTTCGGTACCATTCATTCTTCATTTTGAACTATTTTTATTTGTCGTCGTTTTTTTTTTTTGTTTTTTTTTTTTTTTTTGAATCTTCCAATAGAAGTTGCCATACGCTTATCCTACACTCGTCCCGTACACTCGTCCCGCTTACTGTACGAAAATCTTAATGAAACTATATGGCATCCTCGTCTTTATCTGCCACCGTACGGCTCTGCTTTATATTTCGTGTCCTTTCCGTACGGTATGCTCCCTAACCTTCCTACACGAACCATACGGCCACAAACTCATAAACAAGGAAACTCATGCTTTTCTTCCACCCGTACGGCAATGTACGGAATTTGAAACCCGCAGCAAGGTGGCCGTACGGTCTAGTTGAATGCCTTCATTTATTGCCGTACGGTCACAATTTCCGACCCTCTACAATGTTCGGTCGTACCTCCTTTGCTATGTACGGTCACAGGTTTATGTCTCCGGCTTCAATTGCAAAAAAAAAGCCATACAGTCTTTTAAAAATCCATTGGTACATGTACCGTACGGTGCCAACATGCATGCCGTACGGTACCGTACGGACATGTTATTTTTTTATTTTTTTTCTGCTTTTTCATTTTTTTTTTTCAATTTTTTTTTGCTTTTTCGATTTTTTTTTTTCCCTCCGCCGTACGGTCATGCATAGCCATACGGGTGTTTTTCAATTTCTTGTCCGAAGGCTTCTCTGGTCGCCCGTACGGATGGCTCTCGGGTCGCTTGCATGACCGCTCGAGTCATTTGCCATCCTCTCGGTTGCTCTGTCCTTCCTCTCTGGTCCATCCTCTCCAGGGAAGGTTTCAATTTGGTCCTGTTGATGGCGTCATGTATCCGTTCATCGAGAGTCCATAACTTGACAGCCCTATCGTGAGCAACTTCCCGAAATGTTCCTTGCTTAATCTCATTGTGCAACCATTCCCTCAAGCTTTCCTTGTGGCCAAGTCCATTTTCAATGGCCATCCAAAGGCTTGGAACCATAAATTCTACAGGGACCACGGCCTCTTGCCCGTACATAAGAAGAAGGAGAATCAAGATTTTGAAGACTGCGGTCCTCCACACAGGATTCCAGTTGTCTCCCATAACGATGGGTTTCAGATTTCTCTCATCCCCAAGATTTATTTTTTCCAACTTTGCTTCTTTGTGCCAGATGGGTTCCTCCTTCCAAAACTCCTGGGCAGGGCTTTCTTTCCTTTCGACTTCCCCTTCTCGGTATGCTGTATATTCCGGAGGGAACTCACTCTCGGCTTCCTCAATCTTCAATATGTTGCAGGACGGCGGAAATAATTCATAATCACCCATTTGCCAGTGGAATAGACCGTCCATCGAATCTGTATCATCCTCCACTTTCAGTACCCCTTCGGCATTAGGTTCCATGTTTCCTTCCTCTCCGCCCATCCCGTCGTCTGACTCTGAATCGGATGTCATTTCCTCCCCAACCATCTGCGTGTTGAGGTCCACTACAAACTTCCTTCCCCCCTTTTCAAATGCGAGGGTGTTTTTCTTCCAATTATGATCGGCTCGGGCCGTCACCAACCACCCTCTACCCAGGATGGCATCATACCCCTTCTGCTTAAGAGGGATTACAACAAAATCTAAGGTGAAAGGCTGGGTTCCAATAGTCACCTGCTGCGCCATCAGTGTACCGAGAGGCTTAATACCGTGCTGGTCGGCTCCCAATAAATTGAAAGTTGGTGGCCACAGCGTCGGTTTCCCCAAGCTTTTCCAAGTTTCTTCCGGGAGGACATTGACGCCCGACCCACCGTCGACAATTGTGTTCGTGAGGATGGTACCCAAAATACCCATCTCCACCACTGCGGGATTCCGCCCATTATTTATTGATAGCGTCATGGGGTCAGCTGCAGAGCCACTCGTGATCTCCGTTCGTTCAACCGTGCTTGCTGGAATGTTTTGCCCAAGGAATAGAGCCGTTTTGAGATGCGGCATCGTTTCCAATAGGTCCTTGACCTTTACTGGTACCTCCAATTGCATTATCTGCCTTAAAATATTTTGTTCAGCCATTGCTCGAGTAGAAATGCCGGCATCTGTGGAGTCCCTTCGGTCCTCCATACCCTTCGCGATCTCAGCCTTCGCCTCGAGCATCCTTTGTTTCTCTGTCGGAGGGTGAGGATATGTGGCCTTCTTTGTTTGCCCGCGTGTGACTGCCAGGACCTTCTCCGTGCCCCCTCGTTCCATGTCCAGGATGTTGCAGCCGGGCTTCGGACAATTAGCATCCTCATGGTTCCCCGGTCCGCACCACTGACACAGTTTTAGTGGAGCGGTAGCCGCATTCTGACAGTCACGGGCATAATGTCCCCATTGGTTACAACTTCTGCACTGTATCATGGGCCTCCCCTTCACGTCATACTGGACCCGCGGCTTGTTCTCATCATTGCCTCGGCCTCCCCGTCGGTTGTTTCCATACCCGCCGGATGATGGAGCATTTTGTTGTCCGCCGGTACCAGACGTGGAAGGTTGCTCCTGTGCATAGAGCACTTGTTGATTTCTCGCCCTCAGGTTGTAGGGACATTCTTTAGTGGAATGTCCTGCGATTTGGCAGATATCGCAAAAAGCCTTCTTCGAACAAGAACCTTTTGTGTGGCTTGCTTCCTTGCAGTCCGTGCACCACACCGTATCTTCTTCTATCTTACTGGTACTTCCCTTGGCGGCCTTGAGTTCTTTCATCATTCTTTCAAGGTCTTTTTGCAACGCGAGCACTTTCTTGCTCGACCCATCCTCATTGCTTTCAGTCTCCGAGTCATCGTCAGAAGATGACCTCGTCTTCTTGGAGGTCTTACACTCACTCTCTAAATCCATTGCTCGGTTGTATGCATTACTGTACGAAGTAGGCGGAACTATCTTCATTTTCTTTCGTAGGGAGGTTTTGAGTCCCTCTACGAACCACCTCTTCTTCAGTTCGTCCGCTGGGGCCGACTCCATCTTCCCGATGAGTTCTTTGAGTCGTCGTCCGTACGCACGGACGGACTCATTCTTTGCTTGCTTAGTGTTGTAGATTTCCGCTAATATCTCATTATCATCTCTTAACAATTGAAACTCTGTCTGGAAGGCCTTTTTGACCTGGTCCCATGTCGTCAGGCTCGTCTTGTCAACATCCGAGTACCAATCAATGGCACCTTCCCTCAGTGTTGCAGGGAACTGGCGGATCCATTCATTCTCGTCAGTTACCCCGTGCGCAGTCCATATAGTTTCGCACGTTCGGCAGTGCCGAACTGGATCTTCCTTCGATTGTCCCGTGAACTTTGGTAACTTCTGCTTGTTCACCGCCATGGTTGGCCGCAATGGAGGCGGCGCGCCAGTACCCCTCGTACCCGTACTTCCCTGAGTGCTGTGAGTATTCTGGGCTGGTGGCACTTGCCCTTGCGGCAGTTGCGATGGGACCGTACTGTGCGGGGTTCTCAGTTCCAACGGAGGGTCTGCTGGTGCGCTCGTGCCACCCTTTACAGTATCACCCTCTCTGCCGGTTTGGTTCTCCGCGCCTGGTGTACGGAGAGCCACCTCAAACCGTACTCTCTCCTCTTGGAGAAAGGCTCTTCTCGCCCGTGTCTCCTCAAGTAACTCTTCCCGACTCCGCACTCTCCGTTCCGGAGAAGTGAACTCCTCTTCGGCTTCTGCACCCTCCGTACCACTTCCGAGGTCCCCTTTGGGCAACCCTCCGGCAAGCTGGTCTTTGGCAAGTTGCCTTAGTCTATAGCGACGTTCACGCTGCTGTGCGGAGATCAGAGCCGTGTGTGCGACCTCCTCTTCGTCATTTCTTACTTGTTTATTCCTATCTTTATTTAAAACATTGGGCATAAATCCTTTTCTTACTTCTCTTCCCGAGTACGTCTAGGCAACGGCGCCAGATGTTTACCCGCTGGGGTAAACTTAGTATTGCACAGACATCGTACGGGAAATATAATAAACACAGAATATATCAGAGAATAATAAATACTTTCATTAATCATTCCAGACTGGCAAGTACATTTATATCATAATGATTATACAATCATATCTCCCATGTCCAACCTCCGAGAGAGTATATAAAGTACCCGAAGGGTCACGACCGAAGCGTCGTGACGAAACTGTCTAACCTCTCGATCACTAACGACCGAGAGTAACATAATACTTTACTAACATAATAACCCGTACATACAATTATCCCGACAACATCATCCCCCCCAAAAAACAAGTCGGCTCCGACGACTTTTACAAAATATAACATAGACAAAAATGAGCCTACTACAAACTACTCAGGAGGGGGCGTAGGAAGCGTCCCTGATGATGATGGCGCGGCTGTGGCTGTGCCGGAAGTGACTTTAGCCCGCAACTCGTACACTTGAGTTGTCCGAAGCTGTAAAGCCTGTTCTGCCCTCATCTTAAGCTCCATAGCCGTCCGAACCATGCTAGCTGCCTCGAGCACTGCCTTCTCCTTCGCATCCACAGTCTCCAAAGCAGAACCAAGGCGAGTCTCAAGAAGAGCCCGCTCGGCACGCTCAGTCTCCAATGCAGCCCGTAAAGTGTCCAACTCCGACACCATAGTACTCCGCTCAGCCACCCAAGACTCCCTCTCCTGAACCACTGCAGTCTCCAAAGCTGTAAGACGGGAAGCTGCCTCCTCCCGAGCTGCCTCTGCTGCCAATCCCGTAGCCTGATGTATTGAGGAAGCATGCTCTATCCGCCTGAGAGTGAAATACTCCTCTCGAAAGGCCTGTTCTAACTCTCGGATAAGACCGTGAATCCGGCTCTCGCCCACCGTCGCACTAAGAGCCCAATCCTCCAACATCGTAAGAGACTCCTGAGTAGGCCATCCCCTAGCCTCAAAGCACTCTGCAAATGCCTGTGGACAGCCAACCCGCACAAAGGTCAAGAGGCGCTCCAACTCCTCAGCAACCCCCTCCTGAGCCTGAAGCTCTGCTGAGGCTATGACCCGCTGGGCTCCAGCAGCTACTGCGGCTACATCCGCCAAGTACTGCTCCAACACTTTCTGCGCGGACTCCCTCGCTGGCACCGCCCTCCGTGACCCTGGCAGGGCTGGTGGCTCCTCACTAGCCTCAGCTTGCAGTCTCTGTCCCTCCATAGGAACTGGTCTCTCGGATATCTCTCTCTCCTGGGCTACTGGCTCTTCTCTTGGTGGCGACATCACTGCATCCAGGTCAATAACTTCTGAAGGCCTCTCTAACACTACTCTGGCAGGGGAAAGTGAAATGGGAGCTGCCACTGCTATCGGGGGTAATGTGAACTGCTCCAACCATGACAGCACTGAAGAGTCCTCATCCCCCGTCGGCAACGCTCGAGCCGGCTCCTCCAATACCCCTGGCCCAACTCGCACAATGGCCTCAGTACCAACAACATCCAATGTAACCTGCTCTCGTGGCTGTGTCTGCTCCTGCTCTAAACCTCGAACACCATCTTTGCTAGTCTGTCCTGGGTCGGTTGGCTGAGCTGTAGGTGGCTCGGAAGCCTGACCCGCCGGGTGTAGCACAACAGGGGGCCGAAGCTCTCCAAACCGTGGCATGGGTACAGCCTCCAATGTGGTACCGAACGGTACAGAGGTCCCCGCTGCAACAGTCGCCGAGGGTACTGGTGGCGTGAATAGTACAAGAGGTGGTGCACTCTCAGACGGTGGAGTTGGAGCAAATGCACTTTCAGATGGTACCTCTGTATCGAGAGTGTCAGAGTCTCCCACTGCAACACTCTCGCTGCCTTCCTCCTCCTCCTCCAAGTCTTCACTCGACTCCTCTTGGCCACTGTCCACATTCTCCCCTTCCGACTCTGAGAGGACTTGGCGCTTCCTCTTTGACCCTGTCTGTACTCCGCCAGCATCCAAGTGACGCCAATGAAAGATAAGAGGCTCTCCCGTAGCAATATCAACTGGCTGTGGCCTCAGCTTCTCTGCTAGAATCTGCTCTCGGGCAGCATTCAGGAACAACCCGATGGCAATATGGGGCATGTAAAATGTCCGATGCTGTAGAGTCATGAACTCATACAGCCTCTCCGCCATAACTGAAGCCCAATCGTACACCGTACCATTACGGATCCCGTTCATGAAAATGAGATGTGTAAGGGCAATGTCGGAGGCCCTACTAGCCCCGGTCAACCTGCTCTTCACGATGTCCATCAAACATCGCCATTCTCCGGGAGCCACAAATGATTTCTTGATTCCCCGATTCTTTGAAGAAGCGCCAGCCAATGACTCCAACTCACTCTGAGACAGGTTTCTGGAAACCAGCTTAATGTACTTTTCCTTTTCTTCGCGGGACAGTTTCCTGGGCTTTAAATCTATTTTCTTCCCGTGCATGCCAGGTATGCCAAAAACCCTCGATATCTCCTGGGCAGAAAATGAAATCTGTATCTCAGTGCCACAATACTTCAGAGTGCTACGCCGGCTATCCCGATCGAATGTATCAATCATGCCTCGGAGAGGTCCCTCGTACTCTCTAATGGAGGGCAAAGGCATCTGAATTGCCCAGTGTACTCCTGCTCTTCGAAGCTGTCCCTTCAAAAAATGTGCGTCTGGAGTGTTATCCCACCATGTTCGGCACTCCACTCCACTCAAACCCTCGAATGTCACAGTCTTCCAAGTAATCTCTTCCTTTTGTGCTTGTGGCTGCTGTACGTGTGGACGGTGCTTTCTGGCAGTATCCATGCTACCAGCAATGCGGACTCTAGACTGTGAAACCCTCGGTCCTCTGCTGCTACTGGCTGGTTTTGAAACCTGTAATTTCTGTCTCCAAGTACTATGCTGTCGTGATGCCATACTACTGTGCAGTGTCCAACAATAACGGTCTTAACCGTTTTATTTTTATTTTTTTTTTAAATTCCTCCTCTTACAGTACAAATCAACTTCCTTCAGCCAATGCAAATATGTAGCAGCTCCGGGTCTCGTCAACTTAGTATTGCACAGACATCGTACGGGAAATATAATAAACACAGAATATATCAGAGAATAATAAATACTTTCATTAATCATTCCAGACTGGCAAGTACATTTATATCATAATGATTATACAATCATATCTCCCATGTCCAACCTCCGAGAGAGTATATAAAGTACCCGAAGGGTCACGACCGAAGCGTGCAGTGTCCAACAATAACGGTCTTAACCGTTTTATTTTTATTTTTTTTTTAAATTCCTCCTCTTACAGTACAAATCAACTTCCTTCAGCCAATGCAAATATGTAGCAGCTCCGGGTCTCGTCAACTTAGTATTGCACAGACATCGTACGGGAAATATAATAAACACAGAATATATCAGAGAATAATAAATACTTTCATTAATCATTCCAGACTGGCAAGTACATTTATATCATAATGATTATACAATCATATCTCCCATGTCCAACCTCCGAGAGAATATATACCGACAACAATGCTGTCATAATTGAAATAAATCATTGAAGTTTGGTAATTTAGTGAAGGTTGTGAAGTGTTGTGTGGTTTTTTGGTCTCTCAAACTAGTTTAGAATTTGCTTTAAGTATTTGGTTTGGAATTTGTTTGAAGTGCTTCAGTTGGATGGAAGGAATTGTGAATGAACCTTTGTGAAACTTGCCTAATCCATACTTCTTGTCATTTGTTGATTGTAAGTCACTTTGCACGGTTAACTAGAATCTAAATATAAACTTAACTTCAATTGTTGCTTGCACATTCATATGCATACTATTGATGTTGTTAGTAATCATTTGAATATCTATCATCTAGATTCTAGCTTAAAAGATTGCACTAGCTTGGTGGAAGTTGATGACAAAGTCAAGTTTAGTAGAGTTCACAAAGACATTCATTATCTCTTGCATTCTAGGAGTAGTATAGATTAGAATAGGATTCCTAAACACTTACTCTTTGCAATTTCTTTTAAAGCTATGTTAGAATATGATCAAGTGCTTGCATTGCTAAATCTTCAGCATAGAAAGTCGATAAATCTAGAGTGAATAGCATAAGTCCCCTTGGATTACAAGTATACATCAAGCCATAAGAGCTCATATCCACATAAAGTTGCAAGTTCGCAAGTAGGAACCTTAGAATCGCCTCTATGATCTTTTTGCAATCTTAGCATATGTGGTATCCTGGCTCAAGAGAGGATAAGTGTCCTTTGGCACTTATTTTGTGTTGGTGTGGTCATAAAACACTCATCTTCCTTTACTTCCTCCTCACTCACTATAGAGCACTCATAGTCTTTAGAGAAGAGCTCAAGGTCAGGTCTTTCTTAGCAGTTTAAGACACCTCCGTGGGAGAGATCATTGGATTGTCTTTGGTTAACCCTTCATTTGAGGGCATTGGCTCAGCCTGGCCTTGGGGCACTTCCTTCGAGGATTTTTGAGTGAAATCATTAAAGACCGCTTGAGGGGGATTAGGGTTTTAACTTTTGAAAATTTCTCCTACTAAGAATCTTAGGGCATTCTCTCTTTTGATGGTTATTAGACTTGCATAGAAAACATGACTTTAGACCTCCCGAGGCTTCAATCTCACTATTATTGATTTTGTCACCTATAGAGCATTCTACAATTTCAGGGATTTGAACCCCCTCATTAAATGAAATTGAAATTCTTGCATTCATATGAGGCAGAGTTGATTGTGTTTCTTCAACCTTTAGGGTTTGCCAATAGGTTTAAGCAATTGTGGAAGAAAAACCAGCATTTGCACAAGGAATTTTTGACACAAATACATTTAGGCATAGAGTTGAACATTATTTCGTTTCGACTAACATTTGTGGACCAAGCAATGGCCTTAAACATAGATTTACCTATATTTCAATAATTTTTCTCTAACAATCTCGTTTGCATATTGTGGTTTTAAGGAAGATAGCAAAAAGACCCTTTTGCATCATTTTGCAGAAAGTAATAGGGATACCAAGTTTTCTTCCCCACACACTAATGAACCAGTTGTCATAGAACCTCCTAGCTCGAATGTTGTTAATATCTAGACAAGCCAAAAAATTACAGTGTTCTTAAGCCTATTCTCATCTTTAAGGCATTAAGCATGTCTTCATTAGGGCTAAGTCTTAGTACCCTAGGAAGGAGAGGGCCCTTACCTTCTTTAGCTCACTTGTTTTTGCCTCCACCTCCAACAGATCCTGCACTGTTTCCTCCAAATCCCACGTTGAAACTTGCTTTCTCAGAAGGTGCTTTTGGTTCCTTTGCTTGCAAAGCCTCTTTGAACATTTTTTGTGCCTCATATTTAATGTTATTTCCCCTCTATCAACTGAAGAACTGGTTTCCATACAAGTCCGCATAGACTTGGTCAGCACATCTGTGCCAGCAATCAATCAGGACCAAACCCTACAAATCCCGTTACACTCTAGGTAACCCATCAAGAATTATGGATTGTGGAAATCTGATATCATTAATCTTCTGGAAGATTTACATTATTTTAATTAGCAGCATGTGTCTTAGGTCTGTTTTATTTTTCCCTAGGCATGTCCCATCCTATAGAAAGCTGAAAGATGTGATCCAAATCTGTCGCCAAGTTGTCTACTGAACTATGTATAGCACAGGATGCTTGCTATACTAAATTGTTTTTAAACCATATATATATTTTGATTGACTGACATTCAGAACCCATTGAATTTCTCACATTTGGAATTTCCAGTTTAATCTGCTATGGAAAGTTTAATTCTTCATATGTATTATATTTTTCTCTTGAAGCTCTAATTTTCAGAAACATATTACAACATTGAAAATTTTCAAACTAAACTTGCTGTGCAATATCTTGCTATGTAAAACTCTTATGTTTCCAATGTTAAGTTTTTCCTTTTTATACAATCTTACCTATGTGAATTAAAATTGCAGGTTGTTCCAAAACGATGGAAAGTGGACATTGGTTTCAATCAGGATGCCGTGCTGATGCTTTCTGCCATGACTTTACCTGATGGCATTCAGGTGATGAGATTTCAAAGATGAAATCATGACGTAATCCTTTGTGTTCTTTATTAGTTGCCAATATCCATGATACATGGTCCAATGCATACACTGAAACTATACATTTTGAGAAAACCCTGGAAAAGAGTTCTAAAAATGACATTTGTAGGCAGCTTCTTATATAATCATTTGAGAATAAGTTAGCAGTTTGTGCACCCTTAACTTTTTAGTTATATCAAAGTTATATTATTTAGCAAGCCAAAGTTTTAAGAGTCAACTTGTCATTCGTTTGACTTGCTGAAAATATCAATTGATGATTTGAGGTATTACTGCTCATAGTGGTTGGTTGTCCTAACTTTTCTTTTGTACATAATCTCTTTGAGATAATTTAGAATGTATAACCAAATATGAATTTGGAATATTGATTCCAAACACAGCACATAAAATGTGAAACATGTAGTAATCTAAATGTTGAATTTCAAATTTCGTGAAGTGTCTAATAGGGCATCAGATATGATTTAGGCGTAGATAACACCTTAATGACGGGCAAGTGGATCCAATGTATTGAGGTCGAACCACATTCTATTCTAAGTTATAAGAGGAAATGAAAATTTTCAAAATGATTAAGAACTAGAATTTTTTTTAACTTGGTGACTGATACAGGCCCGGCCAAGGGGGTGTGCACTCTGCATTGTAACTAATATTTCATTACTTTTACTGTTGCATTTTTCTTTCACCATTGCTTTGGTGGATTCAAACTTTTCGTTTGATTTAATATTTGCCAAATTTAACACAGGACTGCCTGAGAGTCGTGATAAAGTTGAATGTACATAGTTCAGCTCGTCTCACTTAATGTATTTCTTTTAAGGATTTTTTTCCTGGCCAGTTTGAAAACCATTGAAAATACCAGGCAAGTTTATATGCAGTTTACTCCTGGATTTTTAGTGAAGATATAGAGGACAATGGAATATCACTTTGTATTAGCATTAAGCTAAAAATCACAGCCCAGTCGTGAAGAATCATATTTCAATATATTTGCTAGCTACATAGACTGTACAACTGACAAAGGGTCTATCAAAAATGTCAACATGGAAATCAACGTTTGTGCATAAGCAAGTTTTTGTTTAATCTCGCAGCTAGGCTCTACCACACATTTTGACATGCTCACTTCAGCTATCTGAAGAATCCAGTTGTTTTATATGATAAGCTCACTGAGTGTTTTGGTAATCTATTGAATTTGGTGGTGGTGGCCTCTATTTTCAGATGTTTGTACTACTGCTCTTGATGCACCAAATGCAATTTTATATGCTTTATTCATTATTTTAATTCTTGGAGCTGTTTTTCAAACGTACAGGTTGCATTTTAATTTTAATCTAGGTTGTCAATAGCAGAGGCCTCAAGCTGAGCCATGCCTATATATTATATTTTTTAGTTTAATGTGAAGGTTTTTCTCCTGAATTTGCATGAGGATAAATGCCATTTACAGCCACAGGTTGTCCAATGTCTTCGATTCTGCCCCTTTATTGTAAATTACTGAAATCACTCTTTGGTTTTTTGAGTTATCACTTCTGACATGCCAGTCCAGTTAGTATAAAGAAGTTTGATGTGTAAGTAACATTTGGAATAGCTTGTTAGCTAAGTTACCGATTCCGGTGTGGATGCGGATGCGGGTACAAGAATCGGGTGTGTGGATGCGTAAATTTTTTTTTGGGGGGTTTTGGATGCATTTGGGTGCGTGGATGCGTAAATTTTGTTTTTGGGGGTTTTGGATGCATTTGGGTTCATTTATATATATATATATATATACAAAAAAATGTAAGAAATATAGAATATAGATAATTAAATAATGTTAAAATTTAAAGATAAAATATTCTAATACAATTATAATATATTTACAAAATAAATAATATATAATAACTAAAATATATTTCAATATAATATATTAAAAAAATGTTAACCTTTATTTTTTGACGGGGCTTTGCAACTGTACGGCTCTCGAGGCTGAGGTGTTGATCGCTTCTGCCATCGTACCTTGCGCAGGCCCTGTGGCTTCCCTTTGTTCTCTTGCGTGCATTCATTTGTTTTCGTGGCCTTGTCTTCCTTGCGTCTCTGTGGTTTCCTTTTTTCTTTGTGGTTAAGTTTCTTTTTTTGTTTTCATTGCATTCTTTGGTGTGGTTAAGGTTAGTAAGGGATGCCTTCGGAGCCAGGTCCTCTCGGCTCCCAGCCTGGTTCGCCCGTGTGTAAGTTCAGAGAGGCTCTGACGGATGATGGAAAAGTATTAACTATGGATATTGATGAGGGGTGCCCGAATAATAATGTTCAAACGTGCCAGGGAAAACCCACAGAAGGTGAAAATGGTAGTGTGGCAGATAAACCGTCATACAAAGAAGTGCTCTCGGATCAATCGCGACCTGAATGCCCTTTGTCGGTCGCGTTCAATGGAGTCTTTCACAGCAGAGAAGAAGTCATTCAATGGCCCGCAACCAATGGAGATAGATTGGATGGGGGTGCAGCCGAGGGTAATTCGACCGAGGGAGGAGAATGTCGAGCTGGTAGTCTGCTCCCCATGATCTTCAAACCCTCTCTCTTTCCCCTAATGAGGACATGGTAAAAGCCATTAGGAAAGAACATTTACGTCTTAAAGAGATTGCAATTTTTTTTGTTTGCTTAGACAAGGACTCTCTGCCTTCAAGAAAATTCTTTGATGATTGGATTGCTAATATTTGAGGGAAGAAATTAGGAATTCAAGTTAGTTTTTGCAGGATGATTCAGAAAGGATTATTTGTTGTTTTCTTTAAGACACATGCTATGCAGGAAAGAGTGCTTAAAAAGAAGCACTGGAATGTGGGTCGCTCCATTTTTAGGGCCTTCCAGTGGTCGGCCAAAGGGAAAGTAGAGCAGGTTGTGGCTCGTTCTGTACCCTGTTGGATTCAAATTAAAAATCTTCAACCCGAATTTTGGCCTTTTATATCCCATATTGTTCGACCCCTCGGCTCTGTTCTGCAAATTGAGGGTAGATACACGTTGCCTCACCTGAACGCAAAAATTTTGCTGGCCCTTGAACCCGAAATTGATTTTTCAGACATCATTTCGATGGACTTAGAGGATGAAAAATTCTTTTGGGAAGTTTCATTGTTAGGAGATTTAGGGTTGTGCTTTCATTGAAAAAAGAACGGTCATTCAAAAAAGGATTGCCCGACCTTGCGAGACTCTCAGAACCCCAAATTTGTTAGCAATTTGAAAACTAATGGTAAAGATAACAGACCGGAGAATAACGACCCCAAAAGTGGGAAAGATGTTAATGACTCTAGGGTTAAGATAGTGGATGATGGTGAAAAATCCTGTCCAGAACCGAATGTGAATACAGATAATGGTGTCAGTCATGATAAACCGGTTAATGGTGAATTTGTTAGTGTGAACAACCCTCTCTTTGAAGATGACTTTATAGTGCGACCGACCATAACTAATGGTGTTCATGATTCCCTAGCCGATTGCCAACTAGATAACAATCTTGAAAAGAGTAATGTCAAGGGTGATGAAAAATCCTTACCACCTCCCAAGCCGAATGCCCAACAACTTGCTCTAAGTTCTATTAATGATAAAGCTGCGAGTATTAGAAGGAACTCTAATGGACCCCTGAATAGAGAGGACACATCGGGAACCCTTAAAATAGGCAGTGGACATAAAAATGGTAATGAGATAGCATTGACTGAGGAGCCATTCACTGAGGTTATTACCAGAGCATTAAAAAAGAAGAGGAAGATTGTTGAGAGGCAATCCCTATCTAATGACAGTAGGAATTCTGGGAAGAATATGCCAGAATGCTTCAATAGGCTATATAATAATTCCAAAACATTACCTCAATGATGCACATACACAGTTGGAATGTGGGAGGACTCGAGATGTCTAATAGAAAATATATGGTTAGAAAATGGTGTAATAATCTCAGTGCAAAAGATATAGTATGTCTACAAGAAATTAAGGTCGTTGGCTTTCAAGCTTTGACCATAATGAAATTCATTTGGGATAAGGCCATTGGTTTTCATTCTAACCACCCTAGAGGTAAAGGAGGCACTGCCATTTTGCTAGGACCACAGTGGGCTGATAAAATTAACTCTAATGGATCTTCTCCTTGTCATAGAGTTTTATGGGTTACTTTTAACCATAAGGATACTCTAGTAGGTGTGTGCAACATTTATGCCCCTAATGATTATAGGGAACGTGCTGCCTTATGGGAATGGTTATCTAATGGCCTACCTAAAGCGCACTGGATTTTTGTTGGGGATTTCAACATGGTGGAGAGTAGAGAGGATAAGTGTGGGGGTAATGCTCATTGTTGGAAAGGGAATGAAATGTTCTTTTGGTCCAACTTTAAGAGGAAATTCAGGATTGAGGACCCCCTCAGACTTAAGAAGAATTCCATTTCAGGTATATGGTTCACATGGTGCAACAACCAAGCTGGGCAGCAAAGAGTCTACTGTAGGCTGGACAGGGTTTATGCAGAAGAATCTATTTTCTCCTTTGAGAAGCAGAATGGTCGGGCCCCTGTGTGTGTCTCCCCTTCCTCTATGTCAGACCATCACCCAATATATGCTAAAATCTCTTTGGATAGTGATGATGGTGCCAGTCTCATTAAGAAAAATTCTAGTTTTAAACTAAGCACCTCACTTCTTAACGATGAAGACACTGATGATGCTGTTAGAATGGTTACTAGTTTATGTAAACTTTGTAATCAGGGACTGAACCAAGTGGATATGTGGAGTCACTTAGTGGAATCATGGAGGAAGTTGTATCAGATTGTAGGGAAGCAAAAGGCTATTGTCAGAAATCAAGAAGAACATGCCCTTCAAAGTACTCTCAACTATACTGAAAAAGAATTACAGAACAAGGGATCCGACCCCCAATTGGAGGAGAAGATTAAGGAGGTCAAATGTCAACTAAGGAACATTGAACAGTATAAGATTAATGGTCAGAAGACTAGAGCTAGGATGAATTGGATGAAGGGTGGTGATAAGGGTTCTAAATATTTCTTCAACATCATTAGAGCCAAACAGAAGAGAGAACGTATTGAGGGTATCCATATCAAAGGGGAAATGTCTATGGATCCACACAGTATTAAAGAAGCCTTTTATAGCTTCTATAAAGAATTATTTACTTCAAAATTTAATGAGCACAACATGAGGAAAATAGAGGATTGTCTTAAACTGATCCCAAAAAAGATTCAGGATAGGGAGACAGTGAGGCTTGATCTGCCGATATCTTTGGAGGAAATAGAAAATGCAGTCAAGTCTCTTGCTAATGACAAAGCCCCTGGGCCAGACGGCCTCCCTGTTGAGTTTTACAAACACAATTTGGAATGGATTGGGCCGGAACTCTTGGAACTATATGAAGAAGCCTTCGGACAAGGATCACTTGGTGTTGACATTAACAAGGGTGTTATAAAACTGCTTCCCAAGGATGGTGACAAGTCCCTAGTTAAAAATTGGAGACCCATCACATTACTGAATCTGTCCATAAGGTGATAGCTAAGGTTCTTGCTAGGAGAATTGGGGGTCTACTGAATGAGTTTATATCCCCAACCCAGACAGGATTCATTAGAGGGAGATTCATCCTAGAGAACCTGATTACCAGTTGGGAAGCAATGCACTGGGCCAGGAGTGAAGATCATATTGCAGTTATGGTTTTGCTAGACTTCGAGAAAGCATATGACAGGATTGAGTTGCCATTTGTTATGGGAATGCTGGAAGCATTTAGTTTTCCCCCATACTTCTGCAAATGGATTGGTATTCTGCTCAAGGATTCTTCTACAATTATTGGTGTAAATGGTGAGCTCTCTGATAATATCACTCTTCAAAGATCCATTAGGCAAGGGTGTCCAATTGCTCCAGCCTTGTTTGTAATTGCTGTTGATGCCCTATTCTATATTCTTAGAACTCCCCAGCTAGGACCTCATGTTAAAGGTATTACTCTTCCTAATAAGGAGCCATTGCTTAATGCACAGTTTGCAGATGACACTGCTCTGTTTATCATCATGGATGAAGATAACTTTGATAACATGCTTAACAGGCTTCAATTCTTTTGTGATGTTTCGGGGGCCAAAGTGGCTCCTCACAAATCCTCAGTCATTGGGTGGTCTCCCTCTCCCCCAAAATGGCTAGAAAGAAAAGGGTGGAAGTGGGTGGGGCTTAATGATATTATCCGGTATTTGGGCATTCCCTTCTCTATTGACCCATCTCTCAAAGATATGTGGAATTGGTTATACACCAAGATTGAGAAGAAATACATTAAATGGCAAACACATATGTTATCTTTGGCTGGGAGAGTCCAAATTGTGCAGAAAGTCCTGTCAGCTCACCACATATACTTCTCTTCAGCATGGTTATTCTCCAATTATCAAACTGGGAAGTTAGAAAGAATTATGAGAGGTTTTCTATGGTCAGACGGGCTCGCGAATAAGAAGACACTGTGTAAAATGGGAGTGGTGCTGCATGCCCAAAAATAAGGGGGGTCTGGGCATCAAGGACCTAAAAGCCCAAGGTATGGCGTTGGCTTCCAAGTGGATTACACAAGCTATGACAGGTGATGAACCATGGAAGGTGCTGATTAGGAACAATATCACTAGATCAGGTATTAAGAAAGGTAAAGGGTTGAAAAATGTGCCTCTTTGTGATAAGATGATGGGGAACATGAATCTTTAAGTTTTTGGCTCCAAGGTTTTTCAGTCCATATGGAAAGCATGGGTTCAGGGGAGCCAGTGGTGGTCCTCCTACGTACTCTGTGTTGGACAAGTTAGTTTGGTGGGGGGTGGAGGCTAATGGCAAACCCCTGGCATTAACTCAAAGTTTCTCTGCAAAAAATTGGTCGAAATATGGCATTTCCCTTGTGCAAGATGTTATGATTGACAATCGGCTAGGGTATTGGGATGAACTATCTGCTAAGTATCACATCCCTATCACACAGAAAAAAACATATTCTATTATATCTAAAGTTGTTGGCCATTTCTTTCCTGGTAGCAATATGAACACCACACAATTCATGCAATGGATTAAATGGAAGGATGGTAGTGAATTCAATGATGTAAAAATCGCCTAAGGAGATTAATCGCCTAGGCCTGAAAAAGTTTAATCTGGAAAAATCGGCAAAAAATCGGGGAAAAAATCGGGAACTCAAAAACCACTAAATTTTAATAAAAAAATGCAATTTTTTTTACAGAATTCAATGTTTTTTTGCATCTAATGACTTAATTACTAACAATACATAAGAAACAATCATGTTTAGATATATATCAATGCAAAAAAAGTTATTAATCGGTAAATTACTAACAAGTAAGTAGTGACAAGTTGTAAATTACTAACAACTAACAAGTTCACAACACATAAGAAGTTGTATTCTCATAAATAAAGTGTCAAATGTAAAGAGTTCAAATAAGCACATCAACATGACTACAAATAAGTACAAATGTCAAATACAGGACTACATCTTCCTCTTCCCAGTCGCTTTACTAGCGAGTGCGAGAGAGGGTAAAGCTCTAGAACTAGAACCCCACAGGGTCTGTGCCTGTGTCTGTGTCTGTGTCTGTGTTTGTGCCAATGCGGGAGATGGTGTAGCTATAGAACTAGATGTCGGTAGCTCCACATTCGCTGCGCGCAAGATGTCAAGGTCTTCTGCAGTAAGCTCAATGTCATCATCCTCATCATCACCCTCCTCGATGTCATCCAAATCGATGTCATATCCAGTTCCACCCCCTTCCTCCTCCGCAGCCTCCTCCGCGGCCTCCCTCTCAAAATTGGAGATGTCCTCCTGTGTAAATAAGGGAGCCTACTCCTGTGCCATCCAATCATAATAAGGATCTATCTCATCCAAATTGATTGGCCCAGGAGGATCTTGTTGTGCCCTTTTCATGCGCAATTTAAGATTATATTGCACATAGACCATGTCATTCATCCTCTTTTGGGACAACCTGTTTCTCTTTTTTGTGTGGATGGCCTCAAACAAACTCCAGTTGCGCTCACAATGTGATGCACTGCAAGGCTGTGATAGGATTCTGAGAGCAAATTTTGCAAGATTTGGAGTGCTTGCACCCCAAGTGGTCCACCAAGCCACTGCATCACAAAAATTGTACAAGTTAGAAAATACTAATAGACAACAAAAAGTGAAACATAAATGTTAATTTAGCATTTGAGATTCAAAAGTTTGCAAATGTATTACCTGGGGTTTGTGTAAGCCTTGCTCTCTTGCAAAGAGGAGTGGATAACACCTTGCCCCCTGCTGAAGTGAAGATCTCCTGCTCAGCGATGATTTTATCTCTTGTTTCCTTGCTGGTTACCATCTTTTGGACGCACTCACTTAGGCCTCTGATGACCTCTCCATCAGGATCTGCATATGTACCATCAGCCCTAAAACCAAAAACCAAAAACAAATAAGTCTTGCAATTTTAGTACACACCCAACACCCTACGAAAGCAAAATGAACTCAAGTCTTCGTTAACTTAAATTTGAGTAAGAATGAGCTTATGGTATACCTAAAACGTGGGTTGAGGAAATATCTTGCTACTTGAATGGGTTGGTGGAGCTGATTATTCCACCTTCTATCAATGATCTGCCAAATGGGTTCATATTTGATGCTTTCCCCCTTGTAGTAATTTTTGACAGATTCTTTGGCCTTGTCCATGGCCTCATATAGTTCACCCATTGGCATTTGGTCTCCATCAACCAAACGCAGAACTCTGACTAAAGGCTTAGACACTTGCAATATAAATTTGAAATTAGTTGACAAGTTACAAAATTATTATTTACTTGAGTTACAAACTTAGTATGTTATAAAGTTGTAAAGTGTAAACTAAAACTTAAAGTTTTGTAGTTACCTTTACTATTTCATCGGCCTTTTCTGCAAAATTGCTGTCAAACACAATCCGCACAACATTCTCTCCTTCACTCTTCCTTGAAAATGTGGAATCAAGCCATTTTTTGGAAACAAACATTTGCTTCAAAGAAACCAAATTTTTGAGAATGCTTTGCAATGTCAAGAAAATCGTTGCAAACCTTGTGACGGTAGGCCTGACAATTTCTTTGCCAAAAGTGTGCTCTCTCATCAGGCTAAGGACCCATGGGTGATTGTATATGTATTTTGTCACCCGCCTTGCATCCTCCACAATTGGAGTGACCCACTCAAGTTTGCCCATGTCCTCCAAAAGAAGGTCAAGGACATGTGCTGCACACGGGGTCCAAGAGAGAGTGGGGTGCCTCTGCTGTAGGAGTTTTCTTGCCAATTGTAAAAGCAAATACTAATTAGTTTCCAACTTTTCAAAAATATCAAACTATTAAAAATTCTTCTTGTGAAATTCACAATGCACATGCAACATAAAATTACGGTTTACCTGCTGATACATATGCAGCAGCATTGTCTGTGATGATTTGCACCACATTTTCAATGCCAATCTCTAAGACCATGTTCTCCAACATCAATGCCAATGTCTGAGCATTTTTTACCTTGCTGGAGGCATCAATTGATTTCAGGAACACCACATTATCATTACAGCAGGCCAAAAAATTAATTATGGTCCTGCTCTTCCCATCCGTCCACCTGTTAGAAAGAATGGTGCAACCAAATTTTGTCCATTCTTGTTTCTGTTCCTCAACAAATGCTTTGGCCCTCTCAACAGCAGTTCCAATAAACCTACAAAAACAAAATTTAGTTATGTCTTAGATTCTTAGTAATTTTAAATTGATTTAGACTTTAGTAATCAACATTCTAATTTCTAGATAAATTAATTAAAATTTAGAACTAAGTAAAAAGTTAAAAATTAAAAGGAAATCGAGTCTAATAAAATTATTCGCTTACCTGCCACCCAACACAAAACGAGAAGGGGACTTGTACCCCTTTCCTGCAACTGTCAACCCTGTGGCCAAAGCCTCCCAATAGGGACTGTCAACAACACTAATAGGAAGGTTGTTGAAAACCCAGAAATCTGCTAGTGCATTGTCCACTTGGTCATGGACCTCCTTATTCCATCTAGTGGCCTCTAATGAAGGTTGTGCACCAGGTGTGTGCCTCGGCACAAAATAGCTCCCTATCCCAGAAGCAGTTGCTGATCCTGATGGTGCGGAAGTGCTAGGATGTGTAGGAGTGGGAGTGGGAGCGGAACTCGTGAAAGAAAACCACCCTATTTGCGGACATGCGGCCCACGATAAGAGCCGGCCATGCTCTCAATGGCTGCCTCCTCCTGAACATCAACGAAACTGCCCTGGGTCTCTGCTATGGCTGCTCTGACATGCAATTTATTCCGCTCTCTTTGCAATTTTTTTTGCTCTCCAGCTGCGAGCAAGGCATTTCCAAACCTTTTTATTTCTTCTGTTGTACTCTCACAAGGATTCGTATCATGTTTTGAGATCCTTGCGATGTGATATTTGAACCGGTAAATGCCCCCGGATATTACTTTTTCACATCGAATGCAAATCACTTTGGTTGGTTCATTGGGTGCTTCATAGGCATATTTCCATGCCTGATCTCTCGCATTCTTTGGCTTGGTGCCAATGTAGCCTGAAGGGCATGGAGTCAATGGCCATTTCTCTGCCATTTAAAACTGCTGCGGGCTGCCCTACGCATACAAATTAAAAAAAAACTATAAATAAATTATAACAAGATCAAAGTTAACAGTTAAACAAAGAATTCAAGCAACATTCCAATAACAGCGCCAATAAATTGAAATCCAAATAACATTCAAACAAACTAGCTGCTAGGGTTTCAAATTTTTCAAAAAAGTGCAAATTTCTAACATAAATTCGATCTAGAATGGAAAAAAATGCAAATGAATGCATTTAATCTTGCTTACATTCATCAAATGCATTCCTAACTAATTAGGAATGTATTTTTATCCATTTACATGCAAGAAAAAAGAATACAATCTCTTGCAAAAATAAAAAACAAAGATTCAAATCACTTACCTAGTAACGAAGAAATCGAATCAAAAGGCCTCCAAATGCACTCGATTCTGCCTCTTGCTTGCCAAGAACTCCTCCTCTATCCTCTCCTCTCCAAAACGCCCTAAGCAATTTAAAAACTGAATGAAAAAAATATGTTTTTTCGTCACTTTATGTGACTGCCGGGCGCGGATGATTTTTTGCCTAGAAATTGCGATTTTTAGGTGATTAATCTCCTATTAATCTGCAATTTTTTTGAAAAAATTGGCAAAAAAAAATCGCGATTTTTGGGGCGACTAAATCGCCGACCCCAAAAAATTGCGATTTTTTCTCCAATCGCCGATTAATCGGCGATACTCACAACTATGAGTGAATTTAATAAGATTCCTACAAAACAGATTTACACTATGCTGAAAGATAATTTTGATATTTTGAGAGGGTGAACTTTGGCTGGGGGCTGGATATTCCGGTCTCCGAATGGAAAACTTTCTTTAACTTTTTCTGGCACTCCCCGTGTGAACCAAAGAAAACTTGTTTTAGATGGTTATTGCTCTTGAAGAAACTAGCTGTTGGTAACACTCTGCCTCATAATCTTGGAGAGCCTATTTGGTGTGATTTTTGTTCTGTTCCTAAGTCTTTTGAACACTTGTTCTTTAATTGTGCTTTTGCCCGGAGTATTTGGTCTATTTTTTTTGGTTCCCCTGTTGAATGGAATAGTAAACCTGGCCTGTCTTGGTCTGAAATATTAGCTGGTTATGTTGAGTCTTTTGATCTGAAAATGAATACTTTTTGGTCTGTCCTTACATGTGAGATTCTTTGGTTTTTGTGGAAAGAACGGAATGGAGAGATCTTTCAAAAGAGAAGGAGACAGCTTATTGAGTTTGGATGTAAACTCACTCATTTTCATATCATGTCACAAGTTGCTGCTGCTTTAGAGATATCCAAGGACAGATTTATGACTCTCATGGAGGGTCAATTGTTGATCCACAAAGAAGATATTGTATCGTGCCAGTATTTCTCCGTGCACAAAGACATGCTTCAACAGAGGGAGTGTGAGAATCTGAACCAGTTCATCAAAGATCTACACCTTGAAGACAGAAGGCTACCAGGGCCAAGTACACATAGTTAACAAGAGGAATTGTTTCTTTTGCTAAAATCCTTTTTGGCTATTAGAGGCTCCGAAAACAATGTTGCAGATATGTAAAGGGAAATATGTCTCTGCTGTTCTTTTTTTGTATTAACAAGCATAAGCGATTATATGTAATGTAATCTCAGAACAAAACTTTGTGATCGTATATGTAAAGATCTGATATAATCCGGATACCATACAAGGCAATGATGTAACCCAGTTATTGAACTATGTTAATACAAAAAAAAATATAATATATTAAATAATAATATATCCAATATTACCTGAAATATATATATATATATATATATATATATATATATAAACCAAACATAAATAATTCCATCTAAAAATCACCAAGGATCATATAAATGATGTCTTAAAAACATCACTGATGGCAACACAGAAGGCGGGCGATTTCTGCACAGAGTGACGCTCGACAGTGACGGGATTCTGGGGATGCATGTTTGGAATGCAGAGGGGGATTCTGCAGGTGAAAGGTCAGTGTGGGCGCAATGGTGTCTGTCAAATAAGTAACGTGAACCAACCTCTTTGCATTTGTCCTCCGGGCTTCCATTTCACTGACAATGATGACCACTTCAGGGGATGTATGCCCAACTCCCCTCCAGGACAGAGCTGCTCTGCGACTGGTGTAATGTATAAGCTTGACAACATGGATTGGACGACAGACACCAGCTATTCCACGGACATCAGTAACGACTACATGGTGCTGGATAATGTTTTACAGTTTGTTGGGGCCCCGGATGCGCTCGAATGGGCGGGGATGCCCAGGAAGCGCACCACAGGCCTGTGGATGCGCTCCAGCACATCCATAGCGCATCCACTCGCCTATGGCGCCTCCGGAGGGCATCCGCTTCCGGACGCATCCGCATCCGAGGGTGGGGGGAGAGAATCCGGTAACGTAGCTTGTTAGAGAAAGATGCTACAAATAGTATGAAAGCTAAGTTTCTGGTTTGAGTTTTTGGGGTTTTGGTATGGTGTTGTTTATTTTATTTTTCCATCTGGTTTGGTATGGCTGGGTGTGGGCATTCACATTATTTAAAACAGTCATCATTTGTATAAAATATACCAAACTAAATATAGAGTAGAGCTGAAAATTGATCATTCAATTTTAAGATAAAGATAACCGGATAAGTGGATTTTTGATAGATCTATTTTTCCTTGATTCTTACATAAAAGTAATGTTGGTTGCTAATGCTGGTTCATCATGTCATCAAAATTCTGATGCCAAACTGCTCCAGATGAGGCATTAATTACTGCTTTCTATGAAGTTTTCGTTGATTAGAGTGCAACTGTCGCTTGCTTTATAGTAGCCCCAGAAACTACACCAGCTTCAAGATTTTTGTCATCTCACCACCCTGACCGTTCTGCATCTATGTAACTACTCATCTCATAGTCTGCAGGTTTGTTAAACACAATGCTTAAATGTGAGGTACATTGATGTACCTCAGTACTCTATTTACTTTTGCATTTAATTTAAAAATAAAAATAAAAACTTCTCACTCCTGTACATCCTAGGTTTTTCTAGGATATACTCAGGAAGGATTCACAGTCATGGGCTGTGCCCAACACAGGTACAGATTAGGTACATGCAGTACTTGGTAACACTCTGAATGTGCAACATTCCCAATTAAGATAATTTTGCTCTTTATAATGTTTTTTCTTGTTGCCTACATGATTTTTTCAGTTGCTAAGTTGCCATGTTACAGCAAGGTTCTGGCGGTTTTTCTTTTGCTTTCCCTGTGAATTAAGTGGGCAGTTGTTATGTTAAATGGTGCTTCTTTTGAATATATACTGTAGATTAGTTTCCGAGATTGGGGCAATGGCTAAACTTTAAATGTATGAACTAACAGTCGAACAGTTATCTTTGGCAATCTATGTTGCTGAGTGAATGTATACTCGTCATTGGGCCCATCATGCTATCTGAAACTGCCTTCCTTTCCCCTTAAATGTTAGTTTTAAAGCATTTGAAACTGTGTAGTTGCTTCTTCATGTCACTGAATCTCTGATTTGCATTTTCAGAGACGGCGCACAACTGTGGATGAGTTGAACATGCGAAGTGTATTTGAAGAAAATGATGTTATCTGTGTAAGTTCTGCGGTCCATCTGTTTTTCAGATCTAAAATTTGAAACATGCTTTATTTTGTAATGGTTCTGGTGACAACACCATACCAGTTCGGTTTTAGGATGAACATGCTCTAGTCTTGGAGCTGTTATTACACACACATACCTACAGAGTTGTAGATCAACTTATTGCGATGTGGCTATTTGAGCTTGAGTCACTCTCTTTAGAAATGTATCACTTAACTTTCACTCAATCTGATGGACTTGAAATGTGAAGCTTTTTATTGATTATTCTAAAGCACATACAAGAAAATGCAGCATAAATAACTTTATTGATGAAAATTTGTGGAATTGCTCATTCTATTGAATAGGCTGAAGTTCGTGGATTACAGCATGATGGAAGTTTGCACCTTCAAGCACGGAGTGACAAATATGGCAAGGTTGGTTTTTATTGGTATATAGGACTCAATTATTTTTCAGTAGAACCTGGTAAATTTATTTGTCAGGAGAAGAGTTGCTGTTTAAAAGGGTATTGTTGGTATTTAAAATTGTATACTTTTGTTGCAAGTTTGGGTGCTGAATGGATATGCTGTGGAACTGTTAATGATATTAATTGCTTAATCAGGTTTCTATTAGCCTTCTTGATATGTACTAGATTGTCAAGCAGACACTTGTTGACATGCAGTTTTGTGCTAATAGCATACACTTAAGCTTTGCTTTTGATAATGCACTTTCTTCTGTTTTAAAAGGGCAGAGCCTGATCACTTAATTCAGGTTGCAGTGGGCTTACTAAGAATGTTTTTTATATGCTCTAAACATGCCTTTTTTGGGTCTTTGGCAGTTAGAGAATGGTCAGCTTATTACAACCACTGCTTATCTTGTGAAGCGACGGAAGCAACATTTTCATTTTCTTGAGCAATATGGAGTTGATATGATTTTAGGTTGTAATGGCTATATATGGATTGGTGCACACACTGATGGGCAGAGTACTTCTAGGCCTGGAGAAGAGGCTGATGTTTCAGGACAAAAAGAATCCCAATTGACTACAAATGAAGCCCTGAATTCTGTAGATGCAGTTGCAGGAAGGAAAATCAGGGAAAACATTTGCCGGCTTGCTAATGCAATTCGTGTGCTATGTTCATTGGGTTTCAGTATTTCTGTTGAATCAATTCTTGAAACCTTGGAAGCAAGCATCACTTGGAATGTTGACATAAAAGATATGCTTGGAGCAGAATTCTATGTCAGAATTGCTGAGAGGGAAGCTGAACGCAGAAGCTCAAAAGCTAATGTGTAATCTGGAGCCTTTTTCATTTGTTCTTATTCTAATGCATGGCACAAAAATTTCCCCGTAATAATGTAGCTTTCTTGGGGTCAGACATAATCTGTGAGTAATTTTTTTGACACTGTTTTTTCGTGTTTGAGCCTTTGTAAAGTTCAAGGGGCTCCAAGGAAATGTTAGTGAGAGGTTTTTTTGCAACCCTAGTTCTCTATGTCTTGAATTCCTGCCAAACTGGTTTGGGGTAGCCCATAATACATATCGGAAATTGTTTGTCAAGAACATTCAAGTATGATATACCATGTTAAAATGCATATGATGTAGAGTGTTTCCAAGCTTTTTGCAAAAGTGACTGTGTATCAACGCCAAATTATTAACTTCCAAATTTGCATATGCCAGAAACAAGAATTTTGTAAATTTTACAATTTCAGATTGCTCATTTGCCTGAATGTGTCATCCTATACATAAATTCTGTCACGGGCGCAACTAATATATAACATGATTAATTTTGTCAATAAGAAAAAAAGGTGGCCATGATGTTGTCAATGAAGTGCCATTTTTTGATTTCCTTGTATTCTTTCTAGGTGTTTTAAAGAGTGAATGATTCTGCAAATAATAGTATCAATAAGTGAGAAGACGGTAGAAGACATCTAAAGATGCCAATAATATTTAAAACAGCACCTAGTCAAACTATTGGCATCAGCTGAAGCTGGTAAATTAAGGTATAATTTTCAGCTAAGAAACACAAAAAGGTGAAAGATGAACAGAGGGCTAATGAGAAAGGAAATATGAGAGATTTTTTTAGCTAAGAAAAAAAAAAGATGAACAGAAGGCGAGCGAGAAAGGAAATATGAGAATAAAAATTTCTATGCTCCCCTATGACAAGGGGCAGGGGGACACATTTATGGGATGGGTTTTTAAAAGCCATTTTTAGGGGATGGCAGGGGATGAATATTAAAAATAGGGAAATTTTCAAAATATAATGAAATTTCAAGTGTGTGTGTGTGTGTGTGTGTGTATGTATCAGTCATTCATCATTGACATTATGATGTTCCACACATAACAGAGATGAAAAGTTAAGAAAAAAGATAATTGGTTATGTTCGACTTCACAGCGGGGATACTAATAGATGGAAAGTTGTCTGTGCAGGGCATGAATTTGACTGATTTTGACTGTGAAGATGTAAGATCTGTGACAGGGGATATGTATTTTGTAGATTTTGTGATCATAATCAACCATTAGTCTATTACTTGGTCAGACTTATAGTTGGTGGGGGTTTGTGGACTAATCCTAGTGGGATTGAAGGGTGAGCCCCTTGCCACATTCTCTGTCACGATATACATAGGGGTTGAAGGGCGCATTCCTTGTCACAATATAGGGTGGGGTTGAAAAGTGTAGTTCCGTGCCACAAAGCCCAAATAAAGTTCTTCAAAGTCACACATATTTCAGATTCACATCATTGTCATATTTTCTTGTAAATTTTAGAGAGGCACGTCATAAACCAAACATGCATTGAAAGGTTTTAAGTTCAAAAGAGTAACTAAAATGTTCCAGGGAAAGATTAAGGAACGAATAACTTGTCCATAGATGGGATCCCTTGGATCGTCCCCTTATGTATCTAGGCATCCCCAAAAGTAATTATTTGAACTGCAGATTTTCCCCTTTTTTTTTGGCCAAAATAGGGCACAGGGTGGGGATGTTCCTAACCATCCCCACGGCTCCAAAATGTTTCCTATGGGGTCATATTTAGCAGGGGCCACGTCCCTGAGAAGCATAGAAAATCTTAAATTTTACAGGTTAACTTCAAATGATGCAGTTTACTATGAAATTATCATTCTTCAGGAGTACAAAGATGTGAGGATAATTTTTTTCACTTCTATAATTGCTTCTCTAGTCTTAAAATCCTCAGAATCTACGAAATGTTTAAAATGCATGAGCTGAGTATTAGCTAGATGGCTTGATTATGTTTATTTGGAAAATACAGAGAGTAATCTAAAGCAGCCTGTTATATTAATGTGTCATTTCGAAGACAGTTTTCAATTTGCAAAAAATCTAAGACGAGTAGCTCAAAATTGACCTCTTTGAACTTCAGAAATAAATAAGATGATAAATTAAAATTTAAAAAGGAACTTCTATTTCAAATTTATTTAAGTAAAAGGGAATATTATTTTATCTTAAAATTTGAAGGTTGTAATTTAATAAAATTATATATAAATAAATGTGTAATGGTGATAATTGTCTACTTATGTTTTTAGTTTCATATATTCTGAACCCTCGTGATTAGATTGTCTTTAATGTGTCAATTAGAGTGAGATAATGTATGTCACATATAAATTGATAAATGTTACTATTTTCAAAAATCTTGTAATTGCTCATTTTTAAAAATGGACTTTGACCATAAAATTTATTATTTGCAGTCCTAGTTCAGGTTTGTGATTGTCAAATTGATCCAGTTTGTTTTAGTGTTTGTGAATTTGAATCCTAAATTTTATAATTCATACCCTTTGCCATTTTCACTAATAGTCGGAAGTTGACAAAACATTTTGAAGTTTTATGGTAGGGCAGTGTATTTAAGGACCAACCTTAAGAGAAGAAAATAAGATCATTAAGGAATAGTAATATTTAATATGATTATTGCGACTTTAACATTGCATCATCTTAGGAGTATGTTGCACAATTGTTTGGTGCCCTTGATCTTGGTTCATTATTGGTGATAAGTTTGTCCAAGAGTTTGATTGAGAGGAACATGATCATAATTCAATAGTTTCTAAACTTTGCATTCAAATAAAACATATGGAGCTTGCTTCATCATTGGTGATAGGTTTGTCCAAGAGTTTGATTGAGAGGAACATGACCACCATAATTCAATAGTTTCTAAACTTTGCATTCATATCCAACTATTGGTGCAACACTCGCAGGAGGCGCATCTAACGAAATGACAGCCAACAAAGCAGATAAAATCTTAGTCACCTCAGAGAAAGGCAAGGGATCGCCCCCAACAGGTGGACAAAGACCACTCCCAACAACAAAGACATGAGCGAGGTCTGTGATGCAGGGGCATCATATGCTCTTCATAGACACAATGGAGATCCAGGTCATCAAAGAGATCATAGAGCATCTCATGATATCAATTGGGCAATCCTTCAACCAATCATGGCATTTGGAAGCATAAAAAGTCATAATGTTGTATGATGTCCTGTGAAGGACTTCCATACTAAAAAGTTGTAATTGATCCATGGGATAGGATCTTAGGGTTGCCTAGGGTAGAAAAAGGTGTTTGATAGGGTCTTATAGGTTAGTAGGATCATATCATTTCATTACCTAAGTCAGAAGATCCAATAGGTTCTTTAAAAGTATATTTTAATAATTAAAAATTTGAATTTTTGAATGTAACGGTTAGGAGGTCATTTTGGGGGGAAACTCCATAGTTTAAATTTTATAAAGAGTTAACATATGAGACCGGTTGGGATTAGTTGAGGGGGTTAGTTACCACCCCTCAAGTCTATAAATAATTGCTTGTACGGACTGGAAGCAGGAATGTACGGACTATCTCAGAAAATAGAAGGAAAGTGCTTGGTTTCAAGAATAAATTGAAGATTTCTTTACTTTGTGAGTGCTTTCTCGTATTGGAATGATTGGTAACGTCTTAGCAGACATGTTTTGAGATTCTTTACTCAGTTTTGCATTCAAACTTGAAGATTTGTTCATCAAATTTTTGTACTGTTGGCTGTAGCAGTCCTTTTCATAAGCATTTTTGATAGTTTTCTGTTTTAAATCATGGTCATTCCATGAAATGTTCGCTGTTTCTTCATGGAATGCCATTTATCTAACATGTCCAGATGTTTCTAACCTTGGAATGATCAACTAACTTGACTATTTGGTGGCCACCAAGCATAATCAAACAATAATGTTGTGAAAACAAGGGTTATTTGGAGGGGACAGTCATATAGAGGGAGATTTGCCTTAAGGAGTGCAGTGTTTGAGTTTTGATTCATGGTTATGATATGGAAACAATAATGTTTGCATCTTGAATGGTTCAGAGAAGTCATTGCACGTGTGAAATTGGTGATACCCTAGGAACAAGGGTTTATAAGGGATGAATTGGGGCTTTTGGGGTTAGGGAACCCTTAGCATGAAATTGAGAGTGTATTTGTCTAATTGAAGTCATTTGGAGAGCCTATGCAAAGTTTGGACTCAAGACATTAAGAATTCCTATAGGTTGCTTTGTAATTGCATCATTCCTAGATTGTTGAAAACAGGGTCACTATGAAGAATCTTTGATATTTGCCAAAGGAAGCCCAACCAAGTTTTACATATGTTTTGCATGAAGATAAAGGGTGTTTGAAATTGTGATTTGTTCAAGGAATCTTTTGGGAAAAACAAAAGTTATTGGTCAATTTGTCTTGCTGCTGTCACAGAATGGTGAAACTGCATTGACAACATTTGGCTACTTTGGGCATTTTTGCTTAACAGGTGTTAATACTGAAAGATATTGTTTGGAACATGTTATATATGCTTGAATAAACCTATTGAAGCCTTAAAACATACTAGAGTTGATTGTTTGTAGATTTTGCCTCTCAGGACCTAGAAGGGTCATTAGGAACACTTCTACAATCTTGCTCATTTTGGGTTGTTTCTTGGTTCACCACATTATCCTCTGCATCAGTCTGCAACTCCAAAGCAGAGCTTGGGGAAGTAGCATCGTCAGCCACATTCGAGCCATGTGCATGAACCCTAATGCGGGAGAGCGGGAGCGAGAGCGACATCGGTGTGAATAACTCTCTAAACTTATATAGTTGAATATGATAATTTCATAATAAACTTTGTAAGTTAGTGACAATTGTTCAACAAGCATCATGGTGGTTGGACTTTGACATTTGTACTATAACATCTTTATTAGATTCAGAGGTAAGCACCGTCACATTTAATTCAATTAATGTTTTGCATTTTATATAAGATTTTATAGTATTTGATATTATTTGCAATTGTGATGAACCCGTGAAATGGAGCCACTTGGCCTTGAGAAGATTAATGGCTGCCACCTACACATTCTTGCCTTTTTGTGGAAACATTGGATTTTGTATTTTGTCTGCTAGTGACAAACAACTTCTTGAAGGGGAAAAATAAGAATTATTTTTGTCAGATCAAATTTGAGGGAAAAATTAGATTTATTTGTCTTCTAGGGACACAATGCCCTAAGGTCTCTCTTTGCTAACTATGTGCCAACTGTCTACCACTATTTGCAAACTAGAAGCTTCTACAAACTTCAACCATCTTGCTGCTAACTGTGGTTTGCCTCTTTACATATTAGCATCCCTTAACCGAATGCAATAAGATTATTGACTTTCCTTGCACTGCAAGTTAATGTACCACCCCACGTGGATATATATTAAAGACTGCTTCATTTTTTTGGCATGCTGAGTATTTATTTTTGTCTTTGAGCATGCAGAGAGTTAAGGTGACAATATCAACACCCAAGTGAGGAAGGACACAACCCCTAACCCGCCAATCAGTTCGTTCATACCCAACGCCATATTTATTTTGTTTTTGCCTTTGAGCACGTTGGATCTTGGGATGAAACCCCCAAGAAATATGTTTAATCTGTAAGCTTAAAGTATTGATGTTAAGGGATTTTATGTTAAGTCTATGTACGTTTGAATTCCCAAGTTTGCAACTTCTATATTAAAGTTGTTTATTGATGCTCTGAATCTATGTAAGCATTATTAAATATCTGAATGATCTATACGTGATTTGGAGATTGTTGCAGTGAAATTTTCTTCTTGTGAATCTATATTGTGTAATTAGTTTGTTTTTGAATTTTATAGTTTAAAGTAAAAACATAGATCTATATCATACAGACCATGAGGTCTTTACAGTGGTATTAGAGCCTTAGTCTTGCCAGCTGTGGGTTCATTTTATGAGTGAGGGAACTACAGTACCATCTGAGAGAAAAAGAAGAGTTCCATCAAAGGTGATGGTGATGAAGAAGCAAAGGCCTTCTTTAGATGTTATGAAGCCCTACAACTTAGTTTAGTAGAGACATTAAAGGAAGCCACCCAATTGCTGATAGCGGTTAAGTACATTCAAGATGACAAAAACTTGGTCAATGAGAGTGATGAAGGAAACGTTGCTAATAGAAGGTCAAATAATTAGGGTGAAGGAAGCAATGTTAATGAAGTAAGATCGGTCCATGGTAGTGAGACGAGTTGAGCCAAAATGTTTAGGACAATTAATTTGTCAAATGAAGAGGTTAGGAGGATCAACCTGACTAGAGTGATGAACTGAATCGCCTTTCAATGGAATATAATAGTTTGACTGAGGCAATGAAGAATAACACACCGTACCTTGAGTACTATGGACTGAAATACAAAAGTGGACAAAGGATGGAGTACAACTTAAGAAAAGACATTCAACATCACTTGGGTAAAATTATACCTAATTTTTGATGGAACAAGTAGCAGGACAATGAGATCATGGTTACAAAAGTTAGATCCAGACATCAATGAGTACTGTAAGACATTGATAAAATCCAAATATGAGGAAGAGATGAAAAATAAAATGTTAAAACCAAAGACAAATGAAAAGAGGAGTTATGAACATGAAGCTACCCAACTCTTTTAAGATTACCAAAGCATGTGTGAGGGGTTTAAAAAATAGGTTCCCTTTGATGAATTCTTAAGTGTGGTTGTAATCTTGAGACTTGGTAAAATGAGAATGGTGAATTACATCAGACGATTAAAGAAATAAAAATTAGAAAGTACCCTTGAAGAAGGGATAATGAAGGAAGAAGAAGCACTCGTTTGTGACTTGCAACCTATAGGTGATCTTGGAGAAGATGAAAATCAGTCAACATGCATGGGAGGTTGGACTCTAAATTCTAAAGGAAATAGAGCTAGTAGTTCACTTCAACCCTATGAGGATAAGGACATAGGAGAGTCACTCACTGAAGCTATAGATGAAGAGTATGTGAAGATTTAAGGAGAGATTGTCATAGAGGTTACCAAATCAGAAAACCAATCATCTATTGCAATCACATTCGAGGAGAAATCTAATGTTTAAAGCACAATTTTCAGTCATGGGAAAGAGATTATTTCAGTTAATGATTGCACAAGTTTATTGTTAGGAAGCTTGGAGGTAGAGCTATCCTAGGAGGTTGATAATACTAGTACATATGATAGGCATATTAAAACCATATATGAAGATGTTTTCCAATCAGTTAATGATGATGACTCCACATATTGTGTGAGTGTTGATGCTTATGTTGGTTTGGGTGAGATAGACCCTACATATGATGTGGATCCTATTTGGGATGAATCTACATTTGACCATAGTTTTGTTCTAAGTCCACCTTTATAGTTGTGCATAAAGGATGTCATTGATAACATTGATGGTGTTGATATTAACCTAAAAAAAATCAGATTTAGCATTGCATGATGTTGATCATAAATCAGAATATTTGTATGGGGTCGATAGGTCTCAGGTATCCCATCATTTGGCAAGATAGTTGTAGGTAAATGAAGACCAAATTATTGCAACTATAAAACATTTTGATGACACCCATAAACTGATGGAAAAATTGCGTTGGGGGTCTTTAGGGATACACATGGACCTTTGTGGAGAATTTTCCCTTTTAGATTTATAGGTACTTAGTGAAGTGTTAGTGGTAACAAAGAGTAATTAGGTTGGAGGTCTTTAGGGATACACATGGACCTTGGTGGAGAACTTTCCCTTTTAGATTTATAGGTAGTTAGAGAAGTGTTAGCGGTAACAAAGACTAATTACCTACAACTACTTTTCGATAGAAATAACTTTTTCATGCTCGGTGAGATCTCTCTTGATATGCTAAAAGGGAAAGAAGAAGAGGTAGATAAGCTTACCGATGAGGTTAAGGTTACCAAGGATTCTTTGAAGAACTCCTAGACGACCCTTCAAGAATGAGAAATTCAAATTTATTAGCTTTGTGAAGAATTGAGCTTGGCTTAAGCATCATCATCCACAACATAAATCTAGTCTTCTATGTCTTCTATAACATTTCAAGACGAGAGTGATGCTCATGGCTTGAGGGGAGAACCCCTTATGTTGGTCAAGCATTAGGACCTTTCATATTTGCATGGGCTTGACAATGAGCATGATTATGAAATTACTAAGTATCCACACAACTTGCATCATGGAGATCATGAGTCACTTTTGGAGATCCATTTGGAGGCCCAAGTCATGGACATAGTTGGGGTGGCTGAGTAGAGACCTTTGGGATCGATCACTAGTGTTATGCCTACATTGTTGCTTACTAAAGTTTTAGATTGCCATTTGATGACATCATTTATTTGGATAGATTTGAATAATTGGGAACAATACTTTGATGTTGGATGTTTTCATGGTGACAAGGTTCGAACAACATGACATTGGAGGCATTTCTTACACCATCAAGGAAATTCATCACATTCTTACGGATTCACTTAAAGTTAGATGGATAGTTGGCATTAATGACATGATGAGAGACATCTATCACTTCCATTTTAGGGAGTGTGATAGTGTGATGACGAGGGATCCAGGGATTCACATGATGGATGGAGTGGTTCTCAGATTGTTGCGCATTGATGATAGTTATGTCAAAGTGACACAACATATTGGTGGAACCATATCTCTGAGATTGATATGGAATCTTGGTATTTAGTCTGGCATACATGTGCAAATAACATTTGGTATTGGTGGTATGGTAAAATACATTAGTCTCCTCACTTTTATCATGGGAGGTGGAATGGTTTGGGATCCTGGCATTGGTATGTTTTGTAGGTGTTTCATTTGGACCATGAAGTGTTGTTTCACAATTCGAGGTATAGTGATGTTTTTACCATAGTGGGGCAACAAAATTTTAATGAAGGATGTGATGTAGCATGTACGGGAGTGTAAGGAATGTCAACAAAACAAAGCTTAGCATGTTTTTTCAGCAAGGTTACTTCAACCTCTATCTATACCCAACCAAAAATGGGAAAGCATATCTATGGATTTTATCACTCGTTTGCCGAGGGCTCAAGGCAAGGATTGTTTGTATGTGGTGGTTGATCGACTCATGAAGTATGCACACTTCTATGCTATGTCATTAGGCTTTAAGGCACCTCGAGTGGTAGATCTTTTCTTTAGGCATGTCTTTAAACTACCTGGGTTGCCAAAAACAATTGCGAGTGACAGTGACAACATATTTCTTAGCCTATTTTGGCAAGAGTTATTTTGTCTAATAGGTACAAAATTGACACCTAGTACCAGTTATCATCCAAAAATGGATGGACAAACATAAATAGCGAATAGGTTGATTGGAGTTTATCTATGAAACTACATAACGAGTTAGAAGATATCTTGGTCATATGGCTACATCTTAGGGAATATTGCTACAATACAACTTATCATATATTGATTGTGATGTCTCCCTTTAAAAAATTGTACAGTTATGACAATCTCAACACCCAAGTGAGGAAGGACACAACCCCTAACCCACCAATCAGTTCGTTCATACCCAATGCCATATTTATTTATTTTTTGCCTTTGAGTACGTTGGATCTTGGAATGAAATCCCCAAGAAGTATGTTTAATTTGTAAGCTTAAAGTATTGTTGTTAAGAGATTTTATGTTAGTTCTATGTACGTTTGAATTCCCAAGTTTGCAATTTCTAGATTAAACTTGTTTATTGATGCTCTCAATCTGTGCAAGCATTATTAAATATCTGAATGATCTATAAGTGTTTTGGAGATTGTTGCAATGAAATTTTCTTTTTGTGAATCTATATTGTGTAATTAGTTTGTTTTTGAATTTTATAGTTTAAAGTAAAACCAAAGATCTATATCATACATACCTTGAGGTCTTTAAAGTTGTATTAGAGCCTTAGTCTTGCCAGTTGTGGGTTAATTTTATGAGTGAGAGGGAACTACAATGCCATCTGAGAGAAAAAGAAGAGTTCCATCAAAGGTGACGGTGATGAAGAAGCAAAGGCATTCTTTAAACGTTATGAAGCCCTACAACTTAGTTTAGTAGAGGCATTAAAGGAAGTCACCCAATTGCTGAGAGGGCTTAAGTAGATGCAAGATGACAAACACTTTGTCAATGAGAGTGATGAAGGAAGTGTTGCTAATAGAAGAAGGTCTAATAATTAGGGTGAAGGAAGCAATGTTAATGAAGTAAGATCGGTCCATGGTAGTAAGAGGATTTGAGCCAAAATGTTTAGGGCAATTTTTTTGTCAAATGAAGAGTTTAGGAGGATCAACTAGACTAGAGTGATGAAATGAACCACCTTTCAATGGAATATAATAATTTGACTAAGGCAATGAAGAATAACACGTCTTACCGTGAGTATTGTGGACTGAAATACAAAAGTGGACAAATGAGAAAGGAGTACAACTTAAGAAAAGACATTCAACATCGCTTGGGTAAAATCATACCTAATTTTTTATGGAACAAGTAGCAGGACACCAAGATCATGTTTACAAAAGTTAGATTCATACATCAAGGAGTACTGTAAGCCATTGATAAAATCCAAAAATGAGGGAGAGACTAAAAATAAAATGTTAAAACCAAAGACAAATAAAAAGAGGAGTTATAAACATGAAGCTACCCAACTCTTTTAAGAGTACCAAAACATGTGTGAGGGGTCTAAAAAATAGGCCCCCTTTGATGAATTCTTAAGTGTGGTTATATTCTTGAGACTTGGTAAAATGAGCATGGTGAATTACATCAGAAGATTAAAGAAAGAAAAATTAGAAAGTACCCTTGAAGAAGGGATAATGAAGGAAGAAGAAGCACTCGTTTGTGACTTGCAACCTATAGGTGATCTTGGAGAAGATGAAAATCAGTCAACATGCATGAGAGGTTGGACTTTGAATTATAAAGGAAATAGAGCTAGTAGTTTGCTTCAACCCTACGAGGATAAGGACATAGAAGAGTCACCTACTAAAGCTATAGATGAAGAGTATGTGAAGATTGAAGGAGAGGTTGTCATAGAGGCTACCAAATTAGAAAACCAATCTATTGCAATCACATTAGAGGAGCAATTTTCAGTTGAAAGCACAATTTTCAGTCATGGGAAATATCTTATTGTAGTTAATGATTGCACAAGTTTCTTGTTAGGAGGCTTGGTGGTAGAGTTATCCTAGGAGGTTGATAATACTAGTACATATGATAGGCATATTGAAAGCATATATAAACATGTTTTCCAGTCAGTCAATGATGATGACTCCACATATTATGTGAGTTGTGATGCTTATGTTGGTATGGGTGAGATAGACCCTGCATATGACGTGGATCCTATTTGGGATGAAGCTACATTTGACCATAGTGTTGTTCTATTTCCACCTTTATAGTTATGCATAAAGGATGTCATTGATAACATTGATGATGTTGATATTAACCTAAAACAAATTGGATTTAGCGTTGCATGATGTTGATCATAAATTATAATAGTTGAATGGGGTTGATAGGTCTCAAGTACCCCATCATTTGGAAGGATAGTTGTAGGTAAATGAAGACCAAATTATTGCAATTATAAAACATTTTGACGACACCCATAAATAGATGGAAAAATTGTGTTGGGGGTCTTTAGGGATACACATGGACCTTGGTGGATAATTTTCCCTTTTAGATTTATAGGTAGTTAGAGAAGTGTTAGTGGTAACGAAGAGTAATTACTTTGGAGGTCTTTAGGAATACACATGGACCTTGGTGGAGAACTTTCCCTTTTAGATTTATGGGTAGTTAGATAAGTGTTAGTGGTAACGAAGACTAATTACCTACAACTACTTTTCGATATAAATAACCTTTTCATGCTTGGTGAGATCTCTCTTGATGTGTTAAAGGGGAAATCAGAAGAGGTAGATAAGCTTACTGATGAGCTTAAGGTTACCAAGGATTCTTTGAAGAACAATCAAACGACCCTTCAAGAATTAGAAATTAAAATTTATAAGCTTTGTGAAGAATTGAGACTGGCTTAAGCATCATCATCCACAACATAAATCTAGTCTTCTATAACATTTGAGGATGAGAGTGGTACTGATGGCTTGAGGGGAGAACCCCTTCTGTTGGTCAAGCATTAGGAGCCTTCATATTTGCATGGGCTTCAAAATGAGCATGATTATGAAATTACTATGTAGACAACTTGCATAATGGAGATCACGAGTCACTTTTGGAGATCCATTTAGAGGCTCAAGTCATGGACATAGTTGGGGTAGCCGAGAAGAGACCAAGTTGGGATCGACCACTAGTGTTATGCCTACATTGTGTGTTACTAAAGTTTTAAATTGTCATTTGATGACATCATTTGTTTGGATAGATTTGAATAATTGGGATCAATACTCCGATGTTTGATATTGTCATGGTGATGAGGTTCCAACAACATGACATTGTAGACATTTCTTACACCATCAAGGACATTCATCACATTCTTAAAGATTCACTTAAAGTTAGATGGATAGTTGACATTAATGACATGACGAGAGACATCTATCACTTCCATTTTAGGGAGTGTGATAGTGTCATGACTAGGGATCCATGGATTTGCATGATTGATGGAGTGCTTCTCAGATTGTTGCAGATTGATGATAGTTATGTTAGAGTGGCACTACATATTGGTGGAACCATATCTTTGAGATTGATATGGGATCCTAGTATTTAGACTAGCATACATGTGAAAATAATATTTGGTATTGGTGGTATGGTAAAATACATCAGTCTCCTCACTTTTAGCGTGGGAGGCGGGATGGTTTGGGATCTTGGCATTGGTATGTTTGGTAGGTATTTCATTGGGACCATGAAGTGTTGTTTCACAATTTGAGGTATAATGATGTTTTTACTAGAGGGAGGCAACACAATTTTAAAGAAGGATGTGATGTAGCATGTAAGGGAATGTAAGGAACGTCAACAAAAAAAAGTTGAGCATGTTTTTCAGCAAGGTTTCTTCAACCTCTATCTACACCCAACCAAAAATGGGAAAGCATATCTATGGATTTTATCACTGGTTTGCCAAGGGCTCAGAGAAAGGGTTGTTTGTATGTGGTGGTTGATCGACTCATCAAGTATGCACACTTCTATGCTATATCATTAGAGTTTAAGGCACCTCAAGTGGTAGATGTTTTCTTTAGGGAGGTCTTTAAACTACATGGGTTGCAAAAAAAAACTGAGTGATAGTGACAACAAATTCCTTAGCCTATTTTGGCAAGAGTTATTTCATCTAATACGTATGAAATTGTCACCTAGTACCAATTATCATCCAAAAATGGATAGACAAACATAAATAGTGAATAGGTGGATTGGAGGTTATCTATGAAACTACATAACAAGTCAAAAAATATCTTGGTCATATGGCTACTTCTTAGGGAATATTTTTGCAATATGACTTACTTATGTTGATTGGGATGTTTCCCTTTAAATAATTGTACATTTATGACATAACTTCCTTTGTGGATCTGATCCTCGCTAATAGTAGAGTACCTAGTGCTAAGGATTTGCTTCAACAAAGAAAGTGTATTTTGGAAGCTCTCAAAGAGAACTTGTGACAAGCCTAAAGTCACAAGAAGTTATATGTAGGTTGACATCAAACAAAAAAGAGCATTTGAAGAGGGGGATATGATGTTTTTGAGGTTATGACCTTTTATACAATAATCTATGAAGAGAAGTGGAAAAGAGAAGTTAAAGCCACACTTTTATGGTCCTTATCAAGTGACTAAAAAGATGGGACAAGTTGCTTATGAGTTGGAATTACCTCTCGATAATAGAATTCATAATATTTTTCATGTTTCATGCTTGAAGAAAGCCCTTGCATAATAGATTGACCTGTCCATGGAGCTCCCACTACTAGACTATGAAGGAAAATCGATCCATGAACCTGAATTTGTTCTAGATGTAAGGGAGAAGAGATTACGTAACAACATTTTTCCAAAATACTTGTTGAAGTGGAAGGGGCTACCACCGAAAGATGTAACCTGGGAAGCAATTAAAATACTTGAACACCCAACCTGAAATTGCTTGAGGTCAAGCATTAGGGAACGAGAGGACTGTGATGAATGCCTAAAATGGAGCCACTTGACTTGGACAACAGTGCTAGCTTGTCTTTTGTGAAAAAAATAGATTTTGTTTTTTTGTCTCCTAGTGACAATCAACTTCTTGAAGGGCAATAAATTAGAATTTCTTTGTCAAATCAGATTTGAGGGAAAAATAGATTTATTTTTGTCTTCTAAGGACAAACCTCCTTAGGGTTTCTCTTTGCCAACTATGTGCCAATTGTCTACCACTATTTGCAAACTAGAAACTTTTACCAACTTCAGGAAACTCATTGCTAACTATGGTTTTCCTCTTTAAGATTAGCATCCGTTCACTGAATGTAATCAAATTATTTACTTGCCTTGCACTGCAAGTTAATTTATTGCCCCAAATGGGTATATAATGAAGAATTTTTTTTGGGTATGTTGAATTTTTGTTTTTGCCTCTGAGCACACATGGAGTTGAGGTGACACTATTAGCACCTAGGCAAGGAAGATGCAAACCCTAACCCACCAATTAATTTGTTTATACCCAACACCATGTTTATTTTGTTTGCCTTTGGGCACGTTGGATCTTGGGATGAAACCCCCGAGAGATTTGTTTAATTGATAATCTTAAATTGTTGTTGTTATGTTAAGAGATTCTATGTCAGTTCTATGTACATTTGAATTCCTGAATTTGTAGCTTCTATATTAAACTTGTTTATTGATGATTTGAATTTGCATAAGCACTATTAAATATATAAATTATCTATAAGAAATTTGGAGATTCTTGCAATGAAATTTTCTTCTTCTAAATCTATATTGTGCAATCAGTTTGTTTTTGAATTTTATATTTTAAAGTAAAAACAAAGATTTATACGATACAGATCTTGAGGTCTTTAGAAACAACTCATTTAGGCCAATTTATTTAAATACTTTATCTTATTCAATTTGCCTAGATATTTATGTAGGTGGTGTATGTTTTGCTTACATTTTTGGTGAAATCAAATTTCCTGTATGGCCTAGGGTTTGATCTAAGGGTTTATCATTCATTTTATTATTTTTCTTTAAAAATTACATCCTTTTATATTGGATATTTTTTTGAGTGTTTAGATCTACCCTTATTTAGATCCATGTCTACTTGATTCCATCTAACCACTCTTAAATTATCCATCAAGGATCCTTATAGGTCATTTCCTTCAAGTTGCATTCACACTTCACTGATTATGATGTGCTCCTATAATTTATGGTTTCTAGTTATTCCATCATCGGTGCATTCAACTTTTTATTCTATATGGATGATGCATTTTTTATGGAGGTTTGTTAGAACATAATGTTATTAGGGGCCATACCATAATATTTATATATTATTCTAATATAATATTTTATAAATTTATATATTATCTATTTTATTAGGTGTATCTCATTTACAATAATTATTCTTATAAGTATTAGATTATTGATTATTTATGAATTGTGGTTTAGTAGGTGTGACTAATGCCTCTTTATATAGTTTTCCACACCTATATTTAAGAAGGTTCACTCTCATTTGAGATTATGTGAATTTGGAGATTTATAATGAATTATATCACTATTTTGAATACATGTGTATTATTTGCCATGTGGAAGTATGTAGAGGAGTGGTTGTAGGCTCAACCTTTTTTTTAATAGATTATTTTTTGTATGTGTTTTAATAAAATGACACTTTACATGATTTTTTAAATGGTTTTTCCCATGTATACATTGTACAATGTGTAAAATCTATGCTTGTTTGATTCTCATTTTATTATTTTATATTTTATTTATAATGATTAGTATCCTAAGATCACAATTTCTAACATGGTATCAAATCAAGTTAGGTCATACTAATCATTTTTATAGTTTATTCTAGAAGATATGTAGAACTTGATGTGAAATATCTTTATGCCCAATAAACACATTCAATGTCATTTTTACAAATACATATGGTGTGCCTTTTCAATTACTGAGAAGTAGTTCAATAGAGCTAAGTAAGGAAATTCTAGTAACTTTTTTAACAAGTGATATTTTATAGAATTTTCATTTTTTTCCCTTAACATATTTGTATAGCATAGGATTGCAATTACTATTTATTTGATTGTTTTTTATTAATGTACGTAGGGATCTTGAAAGGGACTAAAACCTTGTACAAAGCAAGAAATGGAGAGAAATAAGTATGAAACAAGACTCCAACCCCTATATAAGGGTTTCCATAATGTTGGATGAAATAGGGCCAAACATGCCAAAAACAATAGATAAACAACACAAGCAAGAGGAACAACTTCACCTAAATTTCCAAACAAGTCTATAGATGAAGGAGAGAATGAAGATCCTCAATGTTCTAAATAGACAAACCTATGTTTGGAGTGAGTTGACTTTTCACCCAAAACTCGAGTATGAGTTTGAAAAGAGGAAGAAGAAAGATACCCTCTTATTAAAAATAATCCACATGGGGAAGCATGAGGAGAAATCACCACAAAGATTGCATCAACGCATGAAGATGAAGCATCTCCATGCATATGACCATGTAAATCAGGGGGTATTCCCCCATAGAGAGCTCATTAGCATGAGAAGAACAACAAAGAGATAGGTGGACATCAACATTATGAGATTGAAATTGTTGTCATTGGTATCAAAGGTTTTCTAAAGCAATTCAAAACTAATGTAAAAAATCAAAACAAAAATGTTGGAGAAAATCAAAATTATAGAAAATTAGAATTAAATTATTTATTTATGTTAGTCAAGCTCCCATTTTTGGCACCCTAGGACAAGATTTAAATTAATACTTCATTCTTGGTCAAGTTCCACTTTAGAGAATTAAATTTCAAAACAAACATATTAATTCCCTCTAGGGCCAACCCACTAATGGGTTCTAAACATGCATTTAAATAGCCCTTTATAAGGGACAACCCCTTTTGAAATAAATGAATTGCATTTTTTTGTGTGGACTGACCTCATGGAGATAGTCACCCTTTATAGGAGGTAGAATTCAAATTAAATAAAATATATTTTTCTCTCCTTAGCCAACTTGCATGAAGAAGTTTGTTTTTTGGTGAAGGGGTGTGTTTTGGAAGATATAAATAAGAATTTAGTTAAGGTCAATAAAATCAACAAATTTACTGAATATCATTCTAATACAGAGATTTTTTTTAAAGTAGATTCGAGAGAAGAATAGAATGTGAATTGAAGCAAATCTAGAGCATAATTAAAGGTGAATTGTAGTAGACCTAAGAAGCTTTTGTGAGTAGATTTTTGAAGGTTTATTTCAGACATAATGATCATACTTATTTTAGGCTTCGTGAACAGTTAGTTTTATACTTTATGAGTAGAGTTTATTGAGAAAAATAGTGAAGAGTTTGGGATAAGATTGGAGAAGAAAGACAAACATTTATTAGCTCATTTTTGAAGGTCGGTACCTCATTCCAAAGAGATTGGTGTCTCTTTCTAAGTTGGTGGTCAGTTGTGGGGATTGGTGTTTCTAGTGGTTGGTGCTTACAAAATCATCTGAGAGGATTAGTGTCTCTTGTGGGTTGGAACCTAAGAAGTTGTAAAAAGTTCTTTTTAAATGAAATATTTTGTAGTGGTTTTTGTCCTACAAGGGTTTTCAAGTAAATCGTTAGTGCATCTTAAGTTCCTTTTGTCAAATCTTAATTTTATGGATGCTTTGTTTATTTCTTTAAGATTGCAAAAATTATAAATTGAAAAAGTTGGTCTATTGATTCACCCCACCTCTCAATATAATAGTGTGTACACGTTTTCTTCATGTTATTCTACTAGGAGAGGGCAAGTGATATGTGATTTTTTGTTTTACTACCATGTCATAATTAATTCAATCCTATTCCATTATCCTTAAAATTACAATATTTTTATAATCAAAATAAAAAACCTTTTAAAAGTGCCTATTCTGTAGCAGCCCGTGCTTGTTTTAATAGACTAATGTCTTTCAAAAAAATTCAAAAGACTTATATTTCAACATTCAAGTAAACATATTTCATGAAACTCATGGGAGGATTTGTTCAGAATATTACATCATTCTTGTAGCTAGTCTTAGAATACAAATAATAATGTTTGCTAAGTTGTCTTACTTTATTATACTGTAATTTAGTATATGCCAAAAATTTGTTATTGGAACTCTCCTATAATATAAGACAAAATTCTTATAATTATGTATTGTATGAATGAAGAATGGAGGATAAATATAGAATATTATTTGTGCATAATTTTCTTTGATTGCTTAGATGGTATCAGAGCGAAAGAGAAAGAGCAGATTAAATATGAATTTCATGTTTGTTGTTTTAGTGTTCAATATACTAGACACAAGCTTTTATTTTGAGGCCATATTCATTGCAATAGTAATTGTAGGGATGGACCCATCCTCTACTATTATAGAGTGGGCATTGACATTGCTATTGCAGTACCCTATTCAGAGAAAAGTATAGGAAAAGATGGACATTCTTATTGGATGGGACAAAATAATTGACTAGTCAAACCACACTAGCTAATACAAATGTTGAGTGAAATCAATTTAATGTAAAGGCATATTTTGGGCCATGCAAATTGCATATGTTGTAAAGTCGGATGAGATTTGGGTAGCTTCTAAAGTTTTTTTTTTGACTCTAGAATACGAGAAATGATCTTGTTGTAGACGTGTCTCTTTTTCTATTTAGCTTGAAGTTCATATAATATTAGAGACAAAGTGAGTATATTGGAAGGCTCATTACTATTCTACACAGATAAGTATCAAACCCATTGGAGGACATTCAATGATCTCTCACCTTTCATTAGTGATTAGGAAATGAAATTGCATTAGTGATAAAACTATTTGTACCAAAATTACTAAAATCAAGATCAGTTTCTAGGTGTAATGACTATTGTCTTATACCATTTATGATCAAAATGGCAGTGATATATAATGGTGGTTCCATATGTGATAACGATGACTTGGTTCTCAAAATTTGTATTTGTGGTTGGTTGTTTATGTCCTAAATCACAATTCTTGGTTGTGTATGAATGAATGTGTTTTCCCAATTCACAAGATGGTGTAAGTGAATGGAAGTGTTTGTTCCCCATCACAAGAGTTGGTAATTATGATTAAATGTTATTTTCCCTAGCTATAATTTTTGTGAGTAGGTGTGGGTGTGTGTCCCTATTCATATCTTCGATGTTGTATAGATGTGTTTTTCCCTATCCAAACTTGTTGTAAGCCCATTGGTAGATGAGTTAGTCCCTATCCTTGGTTCCATGAATCGATGTATTTGTCCCTATTCTTGGGTGAGAGTACAATATGTTTGGTAAAGATAGTTCTACCCTTGCTTGTCATGAGTAGTTGTGTATGTCCCTACTCATACCTTATGAAGAACTCTAGAATGCGCTCATCATGTATTGTTGGTCTACTTATCCCCATTTGGAGAATGATACAATATGGGGGGGTGGGGGGGGAGCGTGTTGAAAATATTACATCATTCTTGTAGCTAGTGTTTAGGATACACACAATAATGTTTGTTAAGCTGTTTTAATTTGTTATTCCATTATAGTCTACGTTGAGGATTTTTTATAAGAAATTTGGACTGTAATATAAGAGATAAAATTCTTAAAAATATGTATTGTATGAATGGACAATATAGGACAAATATAGAATATTGTTTGTCTACTAATTTATTAGTTCATGTCGTAGGCTATAAAACTGTAGACATCAACAAAATTTAACTAGTGATTAAACTAATCAATTTCAACCAATCAAATGTTAAGTGTTTTTCTTATTTAAAAAAATATTTATATTAACTAAAGTATACCTGCAATTTTTTTAACAAAACATATTTTAGAAATTATTTTTCTATATTTTGATTGGTTGAAAACTTGGACCGATATGAGCCCTTTTTTCAAAAATATTTGTCCCTTCCCATAGTCGGATCTTTTTTTGGAAATATTTGCCCCTTCCCATAGTTTCATATGAGCCCTTTTTTGGAAAATATTTGCCACTTCCCCTAGTTCACGTTTTTTTAAAATCTTAAAATATTTTTATTTCACAATTTAAATTTAAATTTTTATATTTCTTTTATTATTTAATTTTAATTTTTTATATTTGTTTTGTTTATAAACATAATTTAAAATAGTTAATTATATTTAGAAATCTTAAATAATATATATTATCCTTAAGATTATTAAATAAATATAATATAGAAATAATTAATTATATGTTTAACACTTTTATTATTGTTATGATATATTAATATTATAATATTATTTTATAATATGTAATAAGAAAAAAATAACATTATTATTATTTATTTTTTTAAAAATATATAAATAAAATTTATATATTTTTAATAAATTATAAATTAATATTTTTAATATTTTCTTACTTAAGAATTATTATATTTTAAATAGAATTGTTATTAAAAAATGTATTACCAATCTAAATTCAGTTATTGTCCAACACACATTATTACACTTAAGTTATTCATTAAAAATATAAAACATCAAACACAAAAGAACGATATATTGTAACACCTAAATAAATTGTACTATCTGAACAATTTTGACATATAATAATAATTTGCAAAAAAAACCATATTTAGCCATTAAATTTAATTCTATGCTACTTTGTATAATGTAGTATAATAGAAAACACATGTAATAATTAACTTCAATATTTCATATAAACACTAATTATAACCACATTTGTAATGAAACTACTTTGTTGAAAAGAAAGACAATACATATTTGAAATATAAACTTTCTTTTGGCATGAACTTCACTGCTTTGCAACCTTGTTTGATTGCTTATAACATTGACAACCATTTACTTTTTTTAAGCATTAGAAAAGGAAAATTTGAGATAGAAATTCCTTGAAATAAATGAACTGTAATGCGTACATTTTGAAGTCCATTAATTTTTTTCCACAATATCCAACTTTTAGTCTCTATGATCTTTATTTTATTGTCACTAGAAAAGACACTTATGAGCTTGGTATATAACTAGAAAAGACGTTTATGATCTTGGTATAGTTTTATCTTTAGATAACGGTTAAAAATGAAAATGTAATAAATTCCACATCACCTTATTACAATTATTAACAATGCATTTTTCCTAGTGACACAGCTATGATCAAATAATTCTCTATATTCTATTTTTTATTGATAAACACAATATTCATCAATAATAATTTGAAAAGATGATTTAATTTTTTTAAAATTAAATTGATACTAAGAGGGTGAATAGTAACTCACAAGATCTACTAGATTATATCATTTATGATATATGCAGTATTCAAAGGACTATTTGTAGCTTCATGACCTTTGCAATATTGTATAATTCCTTTACAACAAGTCAATTATTAATCTAAGCATTATTCTTTCTAATCTCCTCACATTAATGAAATAGTGATTCAAAGTTATACTTTGTATTAATAGGTCATACATAATGTTTTTAAAATGGATCCTCAAAAGATCTCTCTACTTTATGGTTTCCATGTAGTTTTAATATTTCATAATTCTTTTTAAAATTGAAAGACTTGGATTTTTGTGAAAGGTTAAAGATTATAACCTTTGTTTGAAAAAATAAACCACAGTTCCTTTAAATGTATATACGACCCTAATAAATATATTAAAATATACTCTCAAATTTCCAAAAAATCACAAACTTATTATCATCATTCATGTCCACTTGATAAACAATAGAGTCCTATTGTTAAGTTGGGAAGAATTGTTCTCATTATCTAAAGCGTCATTTACACTAAATGTTATGTTAGATGATATATCATTAAGGAAATGCATAACGTCATCTTGTATAGAAATATATTGATGAAGCTATAGGTGAATAAGGAGGTTCTAGGGTGATAGAGGTGTGAAGATTTAGAATAACTTTTGAAGCATGTCCCTCTTGCACCAAAGTAACCTTATGAAAGGAGGATTCATCATTACTCTTCAATCCTAAATTTTCATTGGAGAGATCATTGATAGGAACACTATCTCTTTCCTCATGATTAAGAGATAATCTAGGAGAGGTACAAGTATTGCTCATCTCAACATCATTCCTAGGAGGATTATCAAAGGTACTAATTAAAAAATCCACTAAATCTTTAATGAAATTCAAGCATTTAATGAATATTTTTAAGAATTTCATCTTATAACAACATGGAATATTTATGAAAGTTTTTAGAAATGAGTGAATGTAAGGAACATTTTGGAAACCCTTATTATGCAATACATTAAAATACAATGGATCAAATGCAAACAACATGAAGAAATAAACCACCATTTAACAAATGGTTTTGATAGATATAGCTAATAAGTAGTGTAATCACATGTGATATTGCATACCATTCAAACTTCGTGAATTATATAGTGAAAAATTAGATCTATGAACTTCTAATTAGAATTATGAAAATGTAAGAAGTGTTGGGTTCACCAAAAATGTGATGTTGGTGAACTAACTCCCTAAATGCATGTAATGTAAGTGCATAAATGATATATTTCAAAATGATTGCAAATATGCATCAATTAAATGCATACACATACTAATTAGATCTGAAAATGAAAATTAGAAGGTAATACAAGCATAAGACATGTCAAGTTCACCAAAATATAAGTTTATGGAATGGGGTTCACTAGTATAATTGGGAATTAAACCCATTCAAACCAAACATACATTAAAGAATAATCCAATCGACCCAAATATAGACCAATTGGGAAGAATTGAGCACAATGATTGGATTTTTTTTTTTTTTTGATTTGATCAATTGAATATGAGATGGATTAAAGATATGAGAAATAGGTTAAATGATATAGATTTGTGAATGATCAACATAAATAGTAAGCTACAAAATAGATATGCAAACTCTAAGTATAGATCTAGAAACAAGAACAAAAAAAGGAAAATGTCATTGAAATCTATGCCTGAAAATGTGGGATAGTGGCTAGACAATCTCGTCCTGAAGGAACCTAATAAAAATATAAAAAAACAAATTGAAAATGAAGTTGCCACTCTGGTAATCTCCTTGAAATTTCATCGAAAAGGTTTCAAACTATGTGGCTAAGACACAAGATCTAAATGGATTTCTATCTGTTCAAACTCTAAAACTCTTTGTCTCAACACGCTCTTTTTGAATCTATAATCCTTCTCTATCAGATTTGAATTCTTTCACACAAGAAGAGAGAAAATGGTATTGGACTATATAGGGGCTTACTTTAGTCAAACCTTGGGTAGGAATTAAGCTCGCCCACAATAAAAGTGATTAGGAAAAGAGAGATTACCCTTGGAGGGAAAAGGCTAAATTTAAAGTAAAATGATGATTTGATAAGATTATACTACAAACTTGATAATTTTGATGAATGCAAAGCTCTTTAGATAGGACCCTCTAGTGTTGTTTCAACAACATGACACCACAAAATAAGATCAATCATGAAAAATTCCATGTACGAAGATTGTTGTAACTTATTGCTCTTTAATGCTCAAATTGGAAGAAAATCACTCACAATCCTTGCACTAGGAAGTGATTAGGAATGAATTGGAAATGAAGCTCTTATATAGGGTTCCCAAGGTATTTCATAAATTAGGTCGACCAACCTCCAACCAACATATTCAAATATCAAGATAAAAAATCAATTAGTGAGAACCGACATGCCAACAAGTTCAAATTTGGGCTCAATTTGGGTGGACTAAATTATGCCATAGTCCACCCAAAATGGGATAGGATAGTAGCAAATATGGTATGCACAACTAAATTTTTCACATGATTTGATCATCTCATGAACATATGACTACAAAGCCAATAGATTTCTACAATCCATATGAATATGCCAAATTTTATGGATTCAATTATGTAAGAATTTTTAACCATCAACATTTCGGATCATACTCCATGATCCAGGATGTTGCAAGAGAACATAAGAAACATAAAGATACTAGATTTCAAACTAAGAAGAAAATACAAAGGAGGTAAGGGAAGGGAAAGAGAGAGGAGGTAGACTGCAAGGGGAATCGAGTTGACTAGACAACTTCAACTAGAAAAAAAAGTCCAATAGAATACAAAACAAAAAAAAATACCAAAAGAAAACAAAAATAGAAAAACCCACAACTATAAATATAAAATACTAAATACGAACAATACAATAAATAAACTAAAACTATAAAAAATAAATAAAAATTATATATATATATATATATATATATATATATATATATATATATATATATATATATATATATATATATATATATATATATATATATATATATATATATATATATATATATATATATATATATATATATATATATATATATATATATATATATATATATATATATATATATATATATATATATATATATATATATATATATATATATATATATATATATATATATAGACACACACACACACACACACACACACACAAGAAAAATAAAAAAAATAGACTAAATAAACATACAAGAAAATGAAAGAAGAATAGAAACAAAAACAACTATAAACATACACAACATAGTAATAGCACACAATACAAGACACACACACACAAATTAAAAAAAAGAACAAAAAACAAGCTAGTTAAATGACAAATAAGAGGCATATGAGAATACACGAACAAAGAACTAAAATTACAAAATCAAATGCAAAAAAAAACACCAAAAACAAATTAAAAAATAAACTTAATAAGTAATAAATACGAAATAAGCAACAACTAAAAATAGAAAGACGAAAGCAAATAAAAATGCAAGCAAAGATATGCGTGCACGCACACACACACATACACGAGTGAAACCAAAAATGAAAAAAACAAAAACAAATAAAATAAAAACATAAAGATAAATAAGAAAATAAAAAACCATTTACATGGTAATTGATCAACAAAAAAGATGCATAAGAAAAGAAAAGAAAAGAAAAACTAATATAAAAATTAAACCACAAAAAAAGAAAGGAAAAAAGGCACCTAGAACAAGATAACCTAGTAGTTGTCTGCCTTTGTGCGTGCAATAGTGAGCCGATAGGAGGTTTGATTTTCCAAGAAAGTAAAAAGGTGTGCATAGAAGGAAATCTTAAATTTAAAATTTGGTAGATATGCTTACAATTGTCTAACTTTGGAAAAATGCATAACATACCTACAAGCAGTCTAATGTTGTAGGAAATAGGTAGCAAGCAACTGAGAGGGTGGGAGGGGTGAATCAGTTGCTCCCAAACTACTTAAACCCTTATAAATTGAAACCCTTAATCACTTAAACCCTTATTATTGATTTGCAAAATCTAGAGCATTTAAACACAAATCAGAAAGCATCAACACTACATAACACAAAGATTTTTATCGCGGAAATCCAAATTAGGGTGAAAACCACAGTGGCGCTGAAACCTACAATAAGGCTAATACCTTGTTATAAGTACAAGCTTATTACAAATACAACATACACATGCAATCATGCACATTGCCTAGAGTTCACTACTCAATAAGCCTTGGGCTACAACCCTAAGGAAGAATTTCGCCTTACAAACACAAATCTGACTACAATATGATAATTCATGAATTGAATGATAGTATCTCCCTATGCCTTGGTTAGTTCCATTTCAGTACAATTAGATCTTTGTTTCAATTCTCTTAGACTCCTTCAGATGAGAAATTCAACCTTCAATAGATCTATAAAAATGCTTCACTAAAATTCCATGACATCCACGATCAAACCTTCACATTCGCAACCACATTCACTCTTATAATTTTTACCTAAAACCTTAAATAGATCATCAACCAAAGTCAGAAAAACCTAACTTTAATATTTCATCTCACAACACCAAAATTAATGATCCTAATCCAAGCATGTCCCCCAAACATAACTTAGATCCATCATAATCACCTCGAGATCATAATCACCACCATAAAATGGTTTAATGATCGCCCATAAAATGTTTTACCAATTTTCTTGACACGTTGGCCAAGAACATAAAAACACCTCCTATAAATAAGAAAATCCTTCAAATCTCATCACCTTGATTGATGCAAACTACCAAATCAATGAACACATAGTTCAAGAACATCCTTAGGCATCATGAAGAAAAAAATAAATATGTGACCCTTCCACATCATTAGATTCTTCCAACATTACTTGCCACCCCTGAAGAACACTGACCTTTTCAACTGACACACTTATAAATTCCTTGCGGACCTTCATAATCACTTGCCCTTTGAATTAAAGACACGTCTCCATGTTCTTCACATAATTCTAGTTGTGCAACCAATGAACTCATCTTGATCACGTGCACAAAATCAATCTCTGCAACTCTGTTACACTGGCAGACAATAAAGTAGCCAGTCACCATCCGAGATCTCATAACTTACTTAGATCATCATGTCAACTCCTACGCTTTGGCATGGACCTACTAAAAAACCTCTACATCATCCTTTGAGGTGCACAAATCCTCATCTTTAGTATCATCTCCTTTCCATACCAGTAAACATACTATTCTACTGGAAAAACTACATAACAAACATGTTGACAATAATGCCAACACATCAACCTTGCCAACAATCTCCCCATTTGGGATTGATGGAAACATTTAGTGTAAAAAATACATAATGCAATCAGAAACCAACAAAACTACCAACAATATCCACAATATCATTTAGAGTCTCTCTAACTTTACTTTGTACCACATTTCTGCTATGTCACTGCTCCCCCTGGGAACAAGCTTCCCTTGGTTCAAATTTGATTACATACTCTTCTCTCCATCAGTTACTCCCCCTTTGGATATGTACTTTTCTTTGTAGCTAAAGCTCTTTCATATATACAATTATATAACCTCTCTCTCTCTCTCTCTCATTTTTCACATGCTCTTCTCTCCCTCTTTGTCATCAATGAAAAAGTTGTTTTTCTCTTCTTTGACTAATCATGATCTTCTCTACCTTGTCATCAAACATAATTCACTATGCTCTAAGCCACTTAAAACAATAAACTATTTGATCAAAACACATAACCTTGAAAATCTAACTTACCATGCTAACTACTCCCCCTAAGTAGTAGCCTCCAAAAAACCAATCCACTTGTAAGATTCTTTTGTAGAGCATATTGGACTGATGCAATCTCTTGCATCTTAGTTTTGATCAGGAGGGGTAACGATCCCTAACTTGTCTATGAGATGTGCAAGTGTAGATCCTTTTTCTGCATTGTCCTTACTCTTCTTGCTCTTTGACTTGTTTCTATGCCTTTGTCTTTTATTTGTTTTCTTCTCCTTCTCCTTTCCTTTGTCCTCTTTTTGTATTTATTTTTCATCATGTCCATTTCTATTCACTTCTTTCTTCTTATCCTCATCATTCTTTTGCACATTTTTGTGCATTCATGTTGGATCACAGGTGTTCACCTCCATATCTCTATAGGGTTTGGCAATCTGCGTAGATATATTGCATCTAAAATGCACAAGAATATTCTTGGTATTGTCGTCAACCATCATTATAGTGCACATACATCTACCTAATTCCCTTGTGATAATTCATTTATCCTTCTTAGACTATTGAATATACCCTAGATATGATTATTTATTTTACATCTAGGAAAGTGATTTTTCCTTATGCAGTCTGAGGCTCTATGTCCAAACTTGCCACAATCAAAATATTTACCATTGAAGTTTTGAGGTTTAGGATGTCTTACCAAATCCTTCTTGTTCTTGTTCCTCTTTCTGACATTTCTCTTCTTTTGATATTTATTCTTGATATCCTTATCTTTTTTCTTACCCTTTTCCTTCTAATCTTTAGCTTTGTTCTTTTTCTTTGCCTTATTCTTCTTTCTTTTATCTTTAGGCTTATCTTGACCAGATTTAGAACATTCTCCTTCCACAAGTCTAATGTACCATTGTTCTCTCTTTCAAGCAATGTTTCAATTTTAGTTTCTTTGATCCTAAGTTTCTCCTTGTGATCATTTGTGGTCATTCTATTTCTTAATAGTTTTAGTCCACTCATCATTATTTGGGTCAACCTCATATATTAAGAAAATATGATCTTGAGAAACTCCTCTTCTGGTCTAGGCACCTTGGTTCCTATATCCTATTGTATCATCGAAAAATGGAAGCACTTCCATTAGGACTGATTTAGCCCTTCGAGTAAGTGGTTTGGGGTAATGTCAAACACCTTGAATGGGTCTTTGACTTGGATCTAGCTTTTTCCCTTGTTCTACCCCATTTTCCACTTATTTTCTACATTATTTTGGCATCCTAATTTGAAATTATGAGATTCTTGACTTTTGGGTCAAGGTTGACCTCAACCTTGACCCTAGGTCCAAATTTCAAAATCTAGAAGTTTTTAGATGTTGGGTTTCTGAAAACTTTTATTTCCCACTTTCGGGTCGGTTGTTTCGGGTTTTAGAATGGTAAACTCTTAAATTATATTTAATTTAGGTCCATTTCTAGGGGTAAAGGTTTAAATGGGAATTTAATTCTCCTACGTAGGCCTCTCTAGAAGTTTGTGCCCTAGATCACTATAAAAGGAGGCCTTCATCTCTCATTTCAATCCATCTCTTTTCATAATCTCTCAAGCACTCAAGCAAATGAAATCAAGCAATCAAGAAGCATGGAAGAAGAAGGAAATCATTCAAGCATTCATTCATCTTCAAGCATTCAATCATTCAAGATCCAATTCATCAAGGAGATCCATTGTTAGCCATTGAAGGATTCAATCTCTATGGAGCCCTCTTGTTGAAGATTTCTCCATCCACATTCATTCAAGCCTCTTCCTATGACAAGATACATTCAAGATTGGTGTTTAAGATCTATGAAAATTGATTTGAGACATCCTACACCCAATTCTACATTCATTTGGAGCATCCATACTTATGGATTGAAGGATTCGAATCCTCTGCAAGAGTTTCAACATAGGCAAGGTGAATTGTTTCATTTACTTTTTTTATTACAACAATTTCAATTCAATTTCAAGGTTAATTCCTAAATTGGGGTTTGACTAAGGAAAACCCCTCCACCCCCAACAAACAAAATCATTTTTCTTGTAGGTACATGTGCGGGACAGAGAATATCAGTGCAGATTTGGATACCCTTTTCGGCAAACTTTCAAGATTCATGAACAAAATTTCCATTGGAGTAGTGTAGGTCAAGGTTGACATAAAGGGGTAAGATTGTGCCCCGGGGTAAGATCTTACCCCTGTCCTTGGGTCAAGGTCGACCTGGCTCAAAAAATAAAAAGATTTCTGGGTTTTGTAGATCTCACAGTTTCGGTTACAAAGTGTGGAAATCAATAGTTTATGAGACAGTCTGATAGGTTTTCCAGCAGATTATTTTTCAGAGGTAAGTAGCTTTATTTATTCATTTCAATATTAGTCTTCTACATTTACTTTCCATATCATTATAAATTGATGTATGTGTTAAATATTGGTTTAGGGTCTCTTTTATGTGCAAACCCTTATTGTTCTAGACTCCAATCCACATATTTTACACCATAAACCTATGCTCTAATCTTCAAGATGATTTGTCCTCACATACCTTGGTGTCTTCTACTTTGCTACAGGTCATTGTGCTTCCTCTTCTCCACTTGTGTAAGCATCATCATTTCCATTCGCTGAATTAATTGGAGCTTGGATCTGAACTAGTTGTTGTCATGTTTGATTACCACTTGAATTCTTATCATCAGAATCATATCTGCAAGATTTGGATAGATTCTCAAACCTTTCATCAATTTTTACATTGGTACTTTCCACCAAATTCCTTAACCTTTTGTTGTAACACATATATGCCTTACTCTTGGTAAATAGCCAAGGAATATACCTTCATCGCTCCTTGCATCAAACTTGCCTATGTATTCATCTCTCTTAATGTAGCATTTACAACCAAAAATTCTAAAATATTTTATAGTAGGCACATTTCCATATCAAAGTTCATTAGGTGTCTTTCCAGTCTTACCTTTTATCTGCACTAGGTTAAGAGTATATATTGCAACACTAATCTCTTCCCTCTAGAACATCTACAAAAGATTCCCTTCAAACATCATGGTTCTTGCAGTGTCTAGAATTGACCTATTCTTCCTCTCTACCACACCATTCTACTACGGGGTCTGCAGAGCATAAAACCATCTTCCTATTCCATTCTTTTCACAAAATGAATTGAACTCAAATGATGTGAATTCACCTCCTCTATACGATCTTAAGCACTTTAGCTTTAGTCCTATCCTAGTCTCTACCATAGAATTCAAGATCTTAAACTTTTGAAAAGCTTATTACTTCTCCTTCAAAAAGGTCATCCATACCATCTTTGAGTAATCATCAATAAGCAACATGAAGTATCTATCACCTTGCAGACTTCTTGTTCTACCAGAGCCACACAAATCAGTATGAACAAGATATAGCACACCATTAGAGTTTTTAGCTTTGGAGTGAAAAGTAAACTTTGTTTTCTTACCCAATTGGAATTCCTTGAAACTAGTATTGATACGATTCTTCAATCTAGGAATATATCTAATAGAAGAAGTAGAACTTATAGCCACAATGTTATCAAAATAACATGACATAATCTCTTGTGCCATAACAAGGTCTCATCTACTTGTGCAATCAAACAAATTCTTAGACTAGTATTCAAATGGAATAAATTACCTCTTGTCTTTGCACCTATTTCTATCTCCATTCCTAATTTATTTGGGATCTTGAATGCATAATTCTTGAAAAGCAGGTTGCAACCTTTGTTCATCAGTTTTCCAACACTTAGAAAATTATGTTTCAAACCTTCAATAGACAACACATAATCTACATTGTTCTTTCCATCTAGAGAAATAAAACCTCTACCTCTGATCATACCACCAATGTTATCTCCCCATCTTACCATACCGCCACCATACTTCTCAAGGCTTATAAATTTACTTTTGTCACCAATCATATTGTGAGAGAAACCACTATCTATAATCCACTCATCCTTCTTGATAACTTGAAAATCTAGGGATTTCTCTTCTACAATACAACCAACAGAACTATAATGCATAGAATCTTCGGATTTGGGATTATCTTCTTTGATAGAAATGAAAGAATTACTAGGATTAGAATCACCAGATTTAGTACCTTCTTCTTTCATAGAAAAGAGTGATCTGATAGGCATAGAATTTGCAGGCTCAATATCCTCATCACCAGAATCAATATCTTCATCTTCAGAATCAGTGTACTTAAATTTGACAAGAATCAATGTGAACTCTTCATCATTATTTATAGACTTATCATTTATAACTTCATCATCACTAAGAGCAAAGTAACATCTTTTCACAATGGTACGTCTTTTATTTTTCCATCTCTCAGCTCTCTTTGGACATCTAGAAACAATGTGTCCTATCTTACTACACACAAACCATTTGATAGGTAACTTTCCTTTGTACTTACCTTTAGGAGCTCTAGGTACTATTCTTGCAATCATTTATTCCAAATCTTCAAGATCTCTATCTTCTTCTTCCATTTCCTTCATCTCCTTTTCATATCTTGACACCCATTTGTTTGATGGTATTTTGCTTGGTTCTGATCTCTGCACGTCCTTCCCATATGTACTAGCTTTGAATGCAATCTCAACATTAGGTAGTGTATCACCAAATTTACATAGCTCAAAAGCAATAAGCTTACCAACTAGTTTGTACCTTGGTATGTCAGTCATTGTCCCAATCTATTCAATAGTTGTAACTTTGTGACTATAGGTAGGGATTAGTGATCTCAACACCTTTGCCACAATTTCAACTTCTTCCAAGATACCTCCAACACATATGATAGCTTTAAAAATATCATTTACCCTAAGCCTATACGTGTTAATCCTTGCATCTTCATTCATTCTCAAGGATTCATACTAACCTTTCAAACTCTACAACTTGGAAACTTTTACTTCCTTATCTCCTTCATGCAAAATCTACAACTTACCCCATATCTCATTAACTACCTCTAATTCCATGACATTAGTAATCTCTGCATTAGTCAAAGTGCTCAACAAAGCTTCCTTAGCTCTAATATTGGATTTGACATCACTTATCTCTTATGGAGTTGTAGGGTTTGTAGAAGGATTATAAGATTTCTTACTAACCTTCCATTAGTGTTCATCAATGCATTTGAGATGTACTATCATGTGTATGTTCCACAAAGTATAGTTGGTTCCATCGAACCTAGGAATTTCCTTATATGCAGCCATCTTCATATCTCCCTCAAGATGTTATGCTTCTTTTAAGGGACCAAAAATTGATACCAATTGTAGGAAATAGGAAGCAAGCAACTAAGAGGGGGGGGTGAATCAATTGCTCCCAAAACACTTAAACATCCAAACTCTTAAACCCTTATAACTTGAACCCTTAATCACTTAAACCCTTATTGTTGATTCACAAAATGTAAAGCATGTAAACACATATCATAAAGCATAAACACCACATAATACAAAGATATTTATTGCGTAAGTCCAAATTAGGGTGAAAACCATAGTGGGGTTGAAACCCACAATAAGATTAATACCTTGTTAGAAGCACAAGCTTTTTGAAAATATGGAATACACATGCATTCAAGCACACTGCCTAGAGTTCACTACTCAATAAGCCTTGGGCTAAAACCCAAAGAAAAACTTTCACCTTACAAACACAAATCAGACTACAATATGAGAATTCATCTACTATATGATAGCATCTCCCTATGCCTTGGTCAATTCTATTTCAGTACAATCATATCTCTGTTGCAATTCTCTCTGACTCCTTCAGTTGAGAAATTTAACCTTCAATAGATCTATAAAAATACTTCACTAGAAATTCCTGGAATCCATGATCAAACCTTTACATTCACAACCACAACCGCACTTAGAATTTTTCCCTAAAACCTTAAATAGTTGATCAACCAAAGTCGACAAAACCTAACCTTTAAATTTCATCTCACAATGTTAAAATTAATGATCTTGATCCAAGTATGTCCCCTAAACATAACTTAGATCCATCATAATCACCTCAAGATCATAATCACCACCATAAAATGGTTTAACGATCACGCATAAAACATTTTACCAATTTTCTTGACATGTTGACAAAGAACACAAAAACACCTCCTATAAATAGGAAAATCCTTCAAATATCATCACCTTGATTAGTGTGAACTACTAACTTAGCAAACACATAATTCAAGAACATGCTTAGGCATCATGAAGAACAAAATAAACATTTAACCCTTGCTCATCATCAGATTCTATCAACATTACTTGCCACCTCTAAAGAACATAAACCTCTTCAACTGAGACACTTATAAATGCCTCGCAGACCTTGTTAGACTATTTTCCTATCATTGCCAAAATCTTAGAAAATGGTCTTCATCCTTGCAAAACCCTAAGAAAGTTGCTATGTCCTGCTGCAAACTTGTTTTGATCAGCGAAGAAGATGTATGATGTTTTATGGTTTGTGAATTGAGCCAGGGATAATTCAAGGCGTGTACAAGCTTCAGTCAAGATCACATGTGCTTAAAAGAAAAAATTAGAGAGATATGGCAATTTGAAGGTGTGAAGAATTAGGGTTTATCCATGAATAAGCATTTTCAAAATTCTCTAAGTCCATAAAACCCTAGCCAAATCTATTTCTTCATTACCTTTTTCTGGTCACTTAGGTCCTTATTTCTGCATGCACCTTTTATTTCCCTTTGTTCTCCAAGTCGCGTGATCCCTAGTCCTGAGCAATTAGTCATTTCATCTAGTGACTTGGTGAATGCAGTGTTTGTGTGTTCTCTTGATCTTGGCGGTTATGTGTCTAACATTCAGCGACTTGGCAGGTGCTAATGTTTTCCTTTTATCACTGAATCTCCCAATGAAGTGGTCAGGGCACTTAACATTCAATGAATAAGTGTGGGCCATGGATGCGGATGTGATCAGACGGTGGTTGCATGATCTCCTGATCAAACCATGAGTTAAATGAAATTCAAGAGATTACGTGAATTCTTTGGTTGTTGAGTCTCCAGACCAAACTGGGGTTAAGTGATAGATTCAGAGATCACGAGAAATCCTCAGTCGCTTAATCTCTAGATCTAGGTGGAGTTAAGACCAAGATTTGGGCGATGAATGAGGATCATAGATGGAGACATGATCAGCGGCTGGTGTGCATTCTCTTAATGTGACTAAGGTTAAGAAAAGTATCTAAAGATCTAGAGAATGCCTTCAGTCACGTGATCTCTAAACTAGACATGAGTTAAGGTCAAGACTTAGAGATTGGGAGATTCCTTCAGTCGCATATTCTCCAGACCAGAGATGAGTTAATTTAAAGGGCTTAGAGATTCAGCATGGGCCATTGATGCAGATGAGATCGAACGGTTGGTGCTAGATCTCCAATTAAAACCTCAGGTTAAGATAAGATTCAATGATCACGAGATTGCTTCATTTGCTGGATCTCCAGATCAAGCCCCGATTAAGTAAATTGTTCAATGAATTGGACATGGTTTCAGTCGCTGAATTGCCAGATCGAGCATGGGTTAAAGATGAAGGCTTGGAGTTTGAATATGAGCCATTGATCCAGATAAGATCGGGTGGTGGTCGCATATTCTCTGAATGTAACCATAAATCAAGAAAAGATTAAATGATCATGAGAATTTCCTTGGTCGCTCATTCTCTAGACAGAACTAGGGTTAGTGCCAGGATCCAACGATCATGATTTCCTTCAATCGCGAGCTCTCATAATGAAAGGTTGAGTTAAGATAAAGGACTTTGAGATTGAATATGAGCCGTTGACACAGATAGATCAGATGTTGGTTTCTAGTTCACTGGATGAAACCATAGGTCAAGAAAATATTATGCGATCATGTGAATACTTTGTTTGGGCGATCTCCAGATTGAGCTCGGGTTAAGATAAACTTTCAGCGACTATGAGAAAGACTTCAGTCACGTAATCTTTGAATGACTTAGAGTTAAGGGAAGCTTGTCAAGGTTAAGATGGGTCCATTGCCAGGTGTTACTGAGGTGTTCATTTCTGATTGGTCGCCAAAGGAAAAGATGATGTGGCTGAATATTTTTCAAAGGCTTAATTGACTGTTGTCAATTAATAAGGACCGCCCGATGTGTCAGGAAAGACTAAGATCAATGGCCATGTTTTAAACTAAATCAGTTAACCATTGTTACTAGATTTTCAAATTTGATTAAGGGGTTTCTACAGGGTTTGATGCAGTGAGCCAGAAATGACAAGCTAAAACTAATTTTTTTGTTCCAAGGATGGTTACAAGGAGTGCTTTGAAGCCCAAAATAAGATGTTTCAACTGATGAAAATTGATTAGATACTTTGACAGAAAGGAATACGAGGTGGTTACATTTTCTTTGGCCCAGTAAAGAGGTTTACAAATGTGGGAAAGATATTTCTTCCTCGGAGAAAACATACAGAATAAGCACCCACTGAGATCACAACAGGTGGCACTTCCCCAATTCCTTAAGTAAAGCATACTACAGGGAATATTCTGTATGAAGTCACAAATGCAAAGGCAACACTTGGCAGGGTTTGAACTATTTTTGGAAGTTGTTGCAGAAGACTTGGTGCTCAAATTAATGTACACTTTTGAAAATTTCAACTGATTGCAATCTTTGTGCGCTTTGTGTCCTTTTTCTTATCTATGTAATCTTTGATATTTTCCTAAGTGATCTATAGCTTGTTTGCAGTACTTGTTCTATAAAAGGATTTCCTAGATCATTTAGAAGGACTGGGACTTGAATTCTTTTTGCTTCCAAGTTCTGATTCAAGGGTATAAGCAGATTATGTTAGGTCAAGTTTTATGAGAAATAAATAGAGATGTCTGATTTTAGCCATTATTGAGGTGGTGCATATTTGAAAGCTTAGTGTATACATGAACATGGTTCAGTATATTTGAATACAAAAATATAGGATTTACTTCTCTCCTTGTGTAGCATCTCTTTGAATTATGAATATTGAAATTCATTGCATATGAGTTTCTCTATGTGTATGTTGTTATTCCTTTGCAATAATCAAGGATCAGATTAAAGACTTTGGATAGGGCATAGATTTTTGGGGGTTTGCATGGGGATATAAGTAAGTAGTGTAGATTCAGGGTTATTTTGATCAATATCATCATAAGGTGGTGATATTAAAGGGATCCTGAATCAATAGCTTTGACTGGTTTTTGTATATTCTCTTTGCAGCAAAGTATAGCCCAATGGATAAGGCACTAATTAGAAATGAGTTTTATTTTGCAATAATGACTGCCTAATATAATTTGGTTGTATTCCTATCTTTGATATAAATATGTTTGAAAGATATCTGAGGTATTGTGACCTGCAAGTTGTGTCCTATCAAATGGTAATGGAGAATCAACAAATGAATGGTTATCATTTAGTATTTTCTTACCATTTATATGTTGCATTAAAATCTAGTCTGTGATTATTTAAGTAAAGTTTGTTTCACTGGATTAGGAGCACCCTCCTTGGTTTTGCAGAACCAAAAGTGTAGAGGGAAGTCTTGTCCCTATAGTTGGTCCAGTTGCCTAATAGACCTCACCACATTTGGAATTAACCTTCCCTTAAAATCTGTCTTTAGGTATGATGGTGTCTCTCCGAGTATAAAGTCCATTTTGAGGAACCAACAAACCTTCAGAACAACTTTCCCTTTGAATTGAAGACACATCTCCATGTTCTTAACTTAATCCTAGTTGCACAACCAAAGATCTCTTCTTGAGCATGTGCACGAAATCAATCTTTGCAACTCTGTTACATTGACATACCATAAAATAACCAGTCACCATCTGCTATCTCATAACTTACTTAGATCATGTCAACACATGCACTTTGACATGGACCTAGTAAATAACCTCTACATCATCCTCTGAGGTGCACAACTCCTCATCTTCAATATCCACTCCTTGCCATACCACTAAACATACTATTCCATTAGCAAAACTACATAACATAGATGTTGGGAGCAATGCCAACACATCAAAGTTGCCAACAAATGCGACATACACAGTGCACATTTATGTTATATACACATAGTGCATCATAGTTATCTTTCATAAAGGATTACTAAATGTATTGACTATTTCCATTTATATTACAACACATCAACTCTGTCTATTATGGATTAGGGAGAGGAGTTTAAAAAAATAAAAAATCAACAAATGCCTCATAATAGTTGAAATGTAAGAAACCAAACAATATGTGACCACTTGGTCTACCATGAAAAAAGGATTGGTAAATTTATTGACTATTTCCATTTATATTACAACACATCAACTTTGTCTATTATGGATTAGGGAAAAGAGTTTTTCTTTTCCTTTTTTTAAAATAAAAAAACAACAACAAATGCCTCATAACAATTTAAATGTAAGCAACCAAACAATATGTGACCACTTGGTCTGCCACAAAAAGTTGTCTCATGGAGGGGACTTTAGGATCTATTTTTAATTTTATTGAATTTAGGATCTATTTTTATGGAGCAAAAGGCTCCATGAGATAAATAAAAATCTATTGTAGGATAAACTAGTTCTCAACTTTCTTACAGTTGCCTTTAGAGTGGAAGTTCCCACCACCAACTTGGAACTTTTTTTTGCCACACATTATGCTTCTAAATTTTTTAACATTAATTGATTAAAAAAAACATTTCAACTGTTGTTAAAAAAATCATGACAACACCAACACCTCTTTCTTGAAGATAAAATTTTAAACTTGACCATTGCTACAAAATACATGGCCCTAGACCATCAACTTTGTGAAACACTCCTCAATATTTTCTAGAGGACTTGCTAAAAATTTAGAAATCCCCCTTTCATAGATGGCTAGCTAATATTTTTTTTTTTTTTTTTGAATCTCTTAGCTGCTTCTGAATAATACATCTTTATTTAGGAAAATATATTAGTTTTATATGGATGTCATATGAAAACTTGGCCAATGGTTATTAAAAATAAAATTTTAAAATTCTCTTCCTTGAAAAAGCTAACCCATAAAAACTACCTTTTCATCACGAGATTTTATTTACTACAATTTTAAGCCTCCTTGACATTCTAACCTTTAAACAGTTGTTAGTATCTGAAATCTGTACTCTTTTATCTTAGCTTTTTTTCCATGAAAGATCATAGAGTATGATCTACAAGTCAAATATTAAAAACTAATACACAAGATTTTCTCCAAAATTTATATTATATAAAAAATTGATTCTTTCAAACATACAAAATATATTGGAAAATGAATCATCAATTTAAAAAAAATTATCTTTGTTTGTTCAGAAAATATTTTATCAAACTTGTTATAACAATTTTTTTAAAAAAAAATTGTTCATCAAGAATATTTTCTATGCAAGAATGCAACTTCAACATTTCTATTGATTGCAACAAAAAATCCTATAAATCATCAATTTCACTCATACTCATCTATGACATTCTCCCACCATGAGTTGACCACGTTACAAATTGAGCATAAGGGTTAGTCAAAATAAGGGTTTGCAGAAGTTAAAAAAAACATTCATGCAAATCTTGGCCTCCAAAGGTCATGAAAAATCACATGCACACCACTACTATTACATCCTTATTTGCAACTTATTTTGCTAAAATTGCATTTCCCAAAGAAACATAACAACCGAATTTTTTTTGATAAAAATACCGAGAAAGAAATTTGTGGAATAAGTTTTTCCTCCACCATAAAAAAAGCCAGTGGTTCAAACCATTCAATGAAACCCTAACCAGAAGAATCCACAGATGTGGACATGCCTGGGAATTACTTTGATGATTTCTAAATTCTTTGAAATATTGTTTGTTGCAATTTGTACATATATATCTTTATTCAAGGGGGTTAGAGTTCAAAATTAACAAATGATAGACCAAATCTATTAGATTTCCACAATCCATGAATAATACTAATCAGTTTCTGGATTCGATTGTGTAGAGTTTTTTTACCATCAACGTTTCAGATCATACTACATGATCCATCATCAGGATGCCAGAGAGAAAGAGTAACAAAAGGATGGATCATGTTATTGTTTCTCTCTAGCATCCTGATGATGGATCATGTAGTATGATCTGAAACATTGATGGTAAAAAAACTCTACACAATCGAATCCAAAAATTGATTAGTATTAAATGATAGACCATTCATAAAAAATAGAGGAAAAGGGAAAAAGATGGGGGGAAAAAGAGATAGAGGTGGACAAAATCAGAGAATCTGATATAGATATGAGTTGAAGAGATATACATGATTTGAAAAGAAAAAGATCGGAAGGGTTGACAATTCTCTAGTTATAGTCAAAATGTAACTACAAATGTTATAGTTGTAACAACAACTAAAAGATGAACAAGGCACAAGAGCACCAACACAAGGGAAAACAAAGAGGGGAACGAAACCGAGAAAAAAAAACCAAAGATCAAAAAGCAAGAGCCCACCCAAAAACCACTCAATCACATGAACAAAGTGGTGAGGAGGGAAGCACAAAGAAAAAGGGAAAGGAAATGAACAAAACAAACGGTGAAAAGAAACACAAGAAACCAAACAAAGAAGGTGAAGGGGAAGACAAGAGGGGGCTTAGCCAAAACAAAGTGGCTAGGAGGAAGGGTCAGGCTGAGGGAGGTGGAGGTTTCTAAGGGAAGACAATAACAGATGCCAAGAATTGCTTAAGCTCTACCCATCATCACAATTGAGGTTAGTGGGATTATTATTGGTCTCAATCCCCTCCTTGAGCTCCCTCTTGAAGAATTTGTCCTCCTTAAACACAATGCGAGTGTCCTTTAAGAGAACATGGTGCTTAGTGGAAGAGGAATGCTTGACTAAAGCCGATTTTAGAACACGCTCATGCTTGATATCCGTAGTGGGCTCTTTAATTCTAGTCTTAAAAGAGCGGCCGATTTCACCTATATAGGGAGTGCCACAAGAACATAGAACCTTATTGACCCCAGACTCTAAAAAGATGTCTATAAGGTTATGTGTTCTTGTGGCACCCCCTATATAGGTGAAACTGATCACTCTTTTAACACTAGAATTAAAGAGCACGCTACAAATATCGAGCATGAGCATGTTCTCAAATCGACTTTAGCCGAGCACTCCTCTTCCACTAAGCACCACATTACCTATATAGGGGGTGCTTTGTTTTTTCTTTTATCTTTCCTTGTTTATTATTATTATATGTATTTGTTTTATTTTATTATTTATATTTTATTATATATCCCCTTGCTTATTTTTTTTATCTTATTTTCATTTTTATATTAGTTTTTGTTCTTTTATTTTCTTATGCCTCTTTTTTGTTGATCAATTACCATGTATATGGTTTATTTATTTTTTCATTTTTGATGTGTGTATGTGTGTGTTTGTGTGTTTGTATACATTTGTATACATATCTTTGCTTGCAATTTTATTTGCTTTCGTATTTCTATTTTCAGTTGTCGGTCATTTCTTATATATTGCTTATTATGCTTATTTTTAAATTTGTTTTAGGTGTCTTTATTTCATTATTTATTTTATTTTTTATTTTTTATTTTTTGTTCTTGTCTTCTCTTATGCCTCTTATTTTTCGTTTAACTAGCTTTTTTTTGTTTTTATTTATTTGTTCTTTCTCTCTTTTACTTTAATTGATTTCATTTGTGTGTGATTATATTGTTAGATAGCTGAGAGGGGGGTGAATTAGTTAAGTCCAGTTATCCTACAGTCCCAAATATTCCCATATGTATATAACAAAATTTTCAAATCAATTAATCAACTTGACAAAATATCAACTATCTTTCTCTTCATATACCGATTACTAGTAAATTAAGTACTATGTTTACTGATCAATCTAGTTATAATAATGTCTAAAGTTACATAACAATTCAACACATCCATACACATATAACACTTAGATTTTTAACGTGGAAACCCTATTAGGGGAAAAACCACCTGGAGCCGGTAACCCAAAATAATTCATTCTTCTAAAGTGAGCTTGGTTAGGAGCCAACCCTGTTAAAGGTTACAAAACACATTGTGAGGTGTGACCTGGTTAGAGGATTTATCACTAACAGTTCTCCCTTGACCAAAAATTCACTATGGGGTCAATAAGAAAACAATCAACATTCATTGACTGTCATATTGAAATATAAACGACTGTTAAGTCCCACTTGGTTAAGAGATTTTTCTGTAGCAATGGTTAAACTGATATAGTAATGATCTAATTTAAGTACAACTTGATTTGCAAATTTTTAAATCTATGCTAAGATAAAAAAATACCTCTGATTAATAATCAATTCAATATCTTTGTTTTCGCCAACTCTGTTCTACTCGATAATTGCTTTATCTGTCACTCGGTGTTGTCTACAGAATTGCTCAGTTTTGTCTTCAACTAGTTTGATCAACGTTGCATGAAATCAATCTTTTCACGCTAATTCTTTTGCAACAGACTCAATAATGAATCTCTTGTCTCTTTATATAGACATCATAAATCATTTTATGTCCATCTGTAGATTTTGCCTCTTAATCTTCATCGTAGATTTTTTCGCTTTGACCTTCCTCGACAGTTGTTACAATAACACATTTCATTCTCCTTCATCCAATCATCCTTAAATTTTGTCAGTCATTTGATCATCATAACAAACATTATCATTTACCTCGGAATCATAAATAATTGTCTAGATCATCATCTTTAGTCAAAAGTCATAAGTTCTATTTATTTATTTCACTTGATCAATACCATAATGCGTCAGTGATAATGTGTCGGTGATAACTAGCTTGATTAACACTATACTCAATATACACTACACTTTCTCGGTGTATATTGAATTCTTCATTTACTGACTGCATAAACTTGTTTATTCTTGATCTTCAATCCATAATAGATTCATGTAATACAATAAAATAACTAACATAATGCCATAGAATCATCAATAATTTACCCAATGAATACCATATCCATAACTTTCTCATCCATCTCATCTTCATGTAGATATCTCATTCCTTCATCATTATTTCCTTCTTAATATGTTTGTAACCATCATGATTTGTACAATCAAACCTAGTTAACATCAATGACAATACATTAACTGATTTGATGTCTTACATACACATTAGTATCTTCGTGATCATCAATCACTATCTTTCAAATATCCAATCCATTGTCAAACTCTCCCTGAAGATATTCAATCAATTGTAGTTTATCAATCTCTCCCTTTGGCATAATTGATAGCAACACAATATGAAACATGTCATATAATACCAAACATCTGCTCTACAACTCTGTATGCAAATTCTACAACTCGGTAAGCTCTCCCTATCTTGTGCATTTAATATGTTTAATCACTACACAACATCAATACTCTCCATGCATTATCTCTCCCTGCAGATTTTTCATGTACATTTCTCTCCCTTTGTGCGTATTTCATATGATATTCTCTCCCCCTTTAGATAAATATTTCATTGAATTTTCTCTCCCTTTGACAACAATGCCAAAAAGAAAATAAATATCTCTTCAGTAGCCAAATCAATATATTTGTTCTTCGATTTAGATCAACTACCCAAGCTTGTATTGATATGCAGTTTCAGTTTGTCTTTCATCTTTTAGTTTTCACAACCTTAGGAAACCTAAAGTGTGAACATTATGCATCAACATCATTTGATATTTTGATAAATTATAGGTTGATGCAACCTCCAAATCACCTCAGTGATTAATAGACATGGGATGGACCCCTAATCTAGTCCTCAAGTACTCAAAAGTGTCCTTAGGTAAGGGTTTAGTAAAATATCTACAAGTTGCTCTTGTGATTTCACATATTCCAATATTACTTTCTTTTCTTGTACTTGTTCCCTCAAGTAGTGATACTTTATAGATATATGCTTTGTCTTTGCATGCATCACTAGATTCTTAGAAATATTTATTACACTAGTGTTATCATAATATATTATCATTGGGTCAGTGATCTCTTTATTCATACCTTCCAAAAGTTGTTTTATCCATGCAATGTTCAAACAATTAGAAGCAACAACATATTTTGCTTTTGTAGTGGACTGAGAAATGCATCCTTATTTCTTACTTATCCAAGTAACTAACTTTTCTCCCAAAAATAATGCTCCACCAGTAGTGCTCTTTCTATCATCAATGTTTCTAGCCCAATCCGCATTTGTGTAAACTTTCAGTTTTAAATTGCCTTCTTTCTTGTACCACTAATCATAGTTTTTAGTATTTTTCAAGTATCTCAAAATTCTTTTTACAAAAGTCATATGTGATTCTTTAGGATTAGCAGAGAATCTTGCTACAATTCCAACTGCATGTGCAATATCTGGTCTACTATGCACAACGTACACCAATTTACCAATCATTGATTTATACAAAGTCTGATTTACCTTAGTTGACTTGTCATCCTTTGTCAATTTGCATCTAGTGACCATAGGTGTACCAACTGGTTTTGAATCCTCCATATCAAATGTCTTCAATACTTCCTTTATGTACTTTGATTGAGTAATGTATATGCCTTCATTCTGTTGTAAAATTTGCAAGCCAAGAAAAAAATTAATCTCTCCAAACATTGACATTTCAAATTCTTTTCTCATTTCATCAACAAATTATTTGCATGGGTTATTATGTCCTCCAAATATGATATCATCAACAAACATTTCAACAATAAGAATCTTGTATCAGTTTCACCTTTCAAATACAAATTATTGTTCTCACTTGTTCTAACAAATCCAATACTAATAAGATAGGAATGCAATCTTTCATACCATTCTCTCGGTGCTTGTTTCAGTCCATATAGTGCTTTGTGCAACTTACATACCATATTCTTCTGATTAGGATCAACAAAACCTTTAGGTTGTTCAATGTATACCTCTTCTTCAAGTATTCCATTCAGAAATGAAGATTTAACATTTATGTGATAAAATTTAAATCTTTTGTAAGCAACATATGCAAACAATATTCTAACTCCTTCAAATCTAGAAACGGGTGCATAAGTCTCACCATAGTCAATACCTTCTTCTTGTGCATGCCCTTTGCATACTAGTCTTGCCTTATTCCTAGTGACATCTCCATTTTCATTTAATTTTTTTTTTTTCTGAATATCCATTTGGTTCCAATCACATTCTTGTCTTTCGTTCTCAGTACCAATGTCCATGTTTTGTTTTTTTGTATCTGCTCAATTTTTTCATTCATTACCTTAATCCATTCATCATTTTCAATTGCATATCTAACAGTTTTAGGTTCAAATTCACAAACTAAGCATGTGTTGTTTCTCAACTTACTTTGTGTCATCATGCCAACTTTCTTATCTCCAATAATCTGATTTTTTGGATGATGTCTCCTTACGTATTTTGCAAGTATAGGTTCAGTTTCTTTGTTCTTCATTGTGTTCTCCACTTGGTGCATGATAATGATATTCATCGGTAATAGTTTTCTAGTTCTCAGTCTGTATAGACTGATGCTCAGTAGCATTACCCTGTTACTTGGTAACACCAGGCTGTTGCTCGGGTAGAGTGTTAGGTTGCTCAATGTAAACAAATCTACCATAGTCTTTCGGTTCCTTTTTTCTTTCTTCATCATTCTTCTCAGAAAATTCATCAACTCTCACATTTTCACTTTCCATCATCTTGTTAGTTGCCTTATTCAGACATTTGTAAGCTTTTCTCTTAGTAGAATATCCCAAGAATATTCCCTCATCACCTTTTAAATCAAATTTTCCATTTTTATCATCTTTCAAAATGTAACATTTGCTTCTCAATATTTTGAAATAACTCACATTAGGTGTGTAACCATACCATAATTCATAAGGTGTCTTTTTTGAATCTTTCTTTAGTTGAACTCGGTTCAATGTGTATACAATAGTACTAACAACTTCTCTCGAGTATATTTGTGCCACATCTTTTTCAATCATTAGTGTTCTAGCACAATCAACAATATATCTATTTCTCCTTTCAGCAATCCCATTCTGCTGGGGTGTCCTAGGTGCAAAAATCTGTCTCTTAATTCCATTCTCATTACAAAAATTAGTGAACTCATCATAAATAAATTCACCAACTCTATTTGATCTCAAGCATTTTAGTTTTTACCACTTTTTTTTTCCACTTTTACTTTGTACCATTTAAACATCTTAAAAGCTTTATATTTTTCTTTCAAGAACATGATAGTCATCATTCTAGAGAAGTCATCAACAAACACAATAAATTATCTGTCTCCATTATAATTCTAAGTTCTCATAAGACCACACAAGTTAGTATGAACTAACTCCAAAATAACATTAGATGAATTTTTTTTTCTCTTAAAACTAGATTTTGACATCTTTCCCAAATGACATTGTTTGCACATAACATGGTCAGGTTTAGATATGATTGGTAAACCTCTAACTCTCCTTTTCTTACTGATCTTAATCATGTTGTCAAAATTCACATGACATAACCTCTTGTGCCTTAACCACACATCTTCATTTTTAGCCAATAAAGAAGAAGTTTCAACATTGCCAAGATAAAACAGATTACCTTTAGATTGTTCACCAGTACCGACCAAATTTCTAGTCTCCTCATATATTTTCACCTTTCTATTCTCAAATGCAACTCGGTGAATCGTGTTATTCAACTATGCTACACTCAGTAAATTATAATTAAATCCTTTTACCCAATATGCATCATCACATCTAATCTTATTATTCAACAATATAGACCCTTTTCCTTTTACTAGACAAGGTGTATCATTTCCCATTTTAACAAATCCACCATTATAATGTTCAAGGTATTCAAATTTTTCTTCATCACCAGTCATATGATGTGTACATCTACTATCAATAATCAAAGTATCATTCTTGATAACTTTAGAAATTAGTATTGTTTCAACATACCTTTTTGCTACTTCTTCTTCTTCTTCTTTCAAAGCTACAAATACCACTTCAATGTCTTCATCAGTGTCAGTGGCGATGTCATCATCATCATATTCAACAAGGTAACATGCCTTCTTGTCTTTTTCTTTGTGATCTCGGTTACTTCTTCAGTCATACTATCAGTTGCCTCTATGTTATCGGTTATCTCTTCTATCAAAATTTCTTTCACTAGATCTTTCATTACTTTTCTCATCTTCTTTCCTATTAGGACATCTATCTATAATATGGCCAATCTCTTTACAATTAAAGCATACCAAAGGTAGTTTTCCTCTATATCTTCCTTTACCTTTTTGTAGTCTCCTAGCCATTAATGCTTCAAGCTCATCAAGTTCATCATCATCACTTTAACTATCACTCTTGTTTCTTATCATATGTTTGCTGCTTGATTTACCCATTTTCAGAGATGACATAAATGAAGACTCAATAGTAGTAACAACACTATCGTCAAATTTATTCAACTCAAATGTAGCCAGTCTACCGATTAGACTATCAATTGTAATATGATTTCTAGGAGTTGATCTCATCTCATGAATCACAGAGACTCTAATAGCATAAGCAGGTAACAAGGTTATGAGAATTTTACTTACAACAATGTCTTCATCAATAATTCCACCTGCTCCTCGGATAGCATTCACAATCTCCTTCACTCAGTTACTGTACATAGATATGTTCTCTCCTTCTTTCATTCTCATGTCATTTCATCTTTATCTCTTAGCACATTCACATCTCCTCCATGAACTAGTATAAGCTTGTCCCATGTCTGTTTAACAATTGTACATGTCTTAACATCTTAAAATTTGACATCTGATAAGGAAGAAGCAAGCTCTACCATCATAACATTGTGTTCCCGTCTTTCTCTCATTTGATCAATAGTCAAAGGTCCAAAGGGTAAGTGTTAGATAACTGAGAGGAGGGGTGAATCAATTAATTCTAGTTATCCTATAGTCCCAAACTCCTAGATGTATATATTCAAACTTTCTCAACCAAATAACCAACTCGGTAAGATAACAATAACAATCTTTCTATTCATTTACCGAATACCAGTAAATTCAATAATGTGTCTACCGATTAATCCAGATATGAAATGTGTAAAGTAAACTAATAATCCAATCACATCAAATAACACATAACACAAGGATTTTAAAATGGAAACCCTGCTAAGGGAAAAACCACCGGGGGCCGGTAACCAAAATATTTCACTATTTTGAATTGAGCTCAGTTAGGAGCCAACCCTATTAAAGGTTACAATGTACACTGTAAGGTGTGACTTGGTTAAAGGATTTATCAGTACCAGTTAACTCTTGACCAACATTCACTGCGGGGTCAAAAAGAAAACCATCAACATTCATGGAATGCCATATTAAAATACAAATAAGGCTGTTAAGTCCACTCGGTTAAGAGATTTAGATATAACAATGGTTAAACTGATACAGTAGTGATCTGATTCAAATACAACTAAGATTGCATATTTTCAGATCTATGCTAAGCTCAAAATACCTCCTCTGATCAATAATCACTTCAATCCTTCATATTCTCCAACATATTCACCTCGGTCAATAATACTCTGACGCTCGGTTATGCTCGCAGTTCTGCTCGGTTCTGTCTGTAACCTATTTGATCATTGGCGCATGAAAATAGTCATTCCACGTGATTTCTCCTACAGATTCAATTAGCTCCCCAGACTCAATAATGAATCTCATGTCTCTTTAAATAGACATCATAAACCATTTTCTTCTCATCCATTAGATTTTGCCTCTTAATCTCCATCGTTCATTTTGCCGCTGCAAGCTTCCTCGATAGATGTGTCTCTAACACATTTCAATCTCTTTCATTCGATCATCTCTAAATTTTTTTAGTCGTTAGATCCTCATAACAAACTTTATCTTTTACCTCAAAATCATATGCAGTTTTCTAGCTCATCAATTCAGTTGGATGTTATAAACTTTAATTGTTTCTCTCATTCGGTTAATACAGAATGTGTCAATGAATACTAACTCAGTTATTACTATCACTCGGTAGACACTGCACTGGCTCGGCGTATACATAAATTTTCAATTACCGACCACATTAATCTGTTCAATTTTGATCTTCAATACATAAAAAATTTATGTAATACAATCAAGTCAACAACATGATGCCATAGACTTAGCAATAAGTTACCCAATGTATACCTTAGCCATATCTCCATATCCATCTCTTTCTTCATGTAGATATCTCTTTCCTTTATCATTTGTATTCTTTAGATATTTGTAACTATCATGATAAGTATAGTCAAAACTAGTTGACATCAATGACAACATATTGACTGATTTAATCATCTTACATGTCACTTTAGTAGCTTGGTGATCTCTAATCACTGTCTTTCATTTGTCCATTCAGTTCATCAAGTTATTCAATCAGTTGTAGATTATCAATCTCTCCCTTTGGCATTGATGGAAACTCAAATATGAAATATGTCATAGAATACCAAACATCTATACTACAACTCTGTCAGTAAATGATGTAGCTTGGTAAGCTCTCCCTAGCTTGATCATTTAATATGTTTAATCACTACATAGCATTTCAACATTTCAGACAGACTCTCCTTACAGATTTGATCAAGTCTTCTTCCTTGATACTTCTTTGATTCTCTCTCCTAGTGGATAGATATTAGACTTTCTCTCCCATCTTTGTGTTCTCTCTAACTGATATTTCATATGAATTCATTCTCTCCCTTTGACAATAATGCCAAAAAGAATACACAACTCTTCTATTGCCAAAAAATATCTCTGTTGTTTGGTTCAGATAATGTACCTTAATGTACAAATATACAATTTTCTTGTTCCATCTTTCACAACCTTAGAAAACCTAAAATGTGAACAATTTGCATCACCATCATTTGATTTTATGATAAAGTATAGGTTGATGCAACCTCCTGATCACCTCAGTGACCGACAGACAAGGGATGGAACCCTAGTCTAGTCCTCAAGTACTCAAATGTATCCTTCGATAAGGGTTTAGTGAATATTTCTGCAAATTGTTCTTTAGATTTCACAAACTCTAGTTTCACTTGCTTTTCTCGTACTCATTCCCTTAAATAGTGATACTTAATAGATATATGCTTTGTCTTAGCATGCATCACTAATTCTTGGAAATATTTACAGCACTTGTGTTGTCACAATATATAATCATGGATCAGTGATATCCTCATTCATGCCTTTCAACAATTATTTTAACCATGCAATATTTGAACAATTAGCAGCAGAAACAACATATTATGATTCAACAGTAGACTGAGAAATACATACATATTTCTTACTTATCCAAGTAACTAACCTTTATCCCAAAAAGAATGCTCCACTGATTGTGCTCTTCCAGTCATCAATATTTCCAGCCCAATCAGCATTGGTGTAAACTTGTAGTTCAAAATTGCCTTCTTTCTTATACCATAAACCATAATTCTCAATGTTCTTCAAGTATATTAGAATTCTGTTAACAACAGTCATATGTGATTCCTTAGGATTAGCTGAAAATCTTGCTACAATCCCAACAACATGTGCAATATCCGGTCTACTATGCACAACATACATCAGTTTTCCAATCATTAATCTATACAATGTCTAATTTACCTCGGTTGACTGATCATCCTTTGTCAATTTACATCCTGTGACCATCGGTGTACCTACCGGTTTTGAATCTTCCATACCAAAAGTCTTCAACACTTCTTTTATGTACTTTGATTGTGTTATGAATATCCCATCATTTTGTTGTAGAATTTGCAAACCTATAAAGAATTTAATCTCTCCAAACATTGACATCTCAAATTCCTTTCTCATTTCATTAGCAAATGATTTGTAAATATTATCATTTCCTCCAAATATAATATCATCAACAAAAATTTCAGCAATCAAAATATTGTCATCAGTTTCTCCTTTCAAATACAAATTTCTATTGTCACTTGTCCTCACAAATCCAATACTAATAAGATATGTATGTAATCTATCATACCATGCTCTCAGTGCTTGTTTCAGTCCATATAGTGTTTTGTGTAATTTACATATGATGTTCTTCTTATTTGGATCAACAAAACCTTTAGGTTGTCCTATGTAAAGCTCTTCCTCAAGTATTCCATTAAAAAATGAAGATTTAACATCCATTTGATATACTTTGAATTCTTTGTGTGCAGTATAAGCAAGCAATATTCTAACTCCTTAAAGTCTAGCAATTGGTGCAAAAGTCTCACCATAATCAATTCCTTCTTCTTGTGCATACCCTTTGCATACAAGTCTTTCTTTGTTCCTAGTGACTTCACCATTCTCATTCAGCTTGTTTTTGAATATCCATTTGGTTCCAATTACATTTTTATCACTTAGTTTCGGTACCAATGTCCATGTTTTGTTTTTCTCTATCTACTCAATTTATTCATTCATGGCTTTAATCCATTCCTCATTCTCAAGTGCACCTCCAACATTTTTAGGTTCAAATTCACAAACTAAACATGTATTCTGTCTCAACTTACTTTGTGTCATCATGCCAGCTTTCTTGTCTCCAATAATTTGGTTATGTGGATGGTGTCTTCTCACAAATTTTGCTAACACTGGCTCTCTTCTCTATTTCTCAGTCGGTGTAGGTTCAATTTCTTCCTCGGTAGCAATTTCTTGATTCTCGGCCTCTATAGGCTGATGCTCAGTATTTTTATCTTGTTACTTGGTGTTCTTAGACTGTTGCTCAGTAGCTTCAATCTGTTTCTCAGGTAGACCGTTGGGTAACTCAATGAATGTATATCTACTGTAGTCTTCTGGTTCCTTCCTTCTTTCTTCATCATTTTTCTCAGCTAACTCATCAACTTTCAGATTAGCACTTTCAATCATTTGTAAGCTTTGCTCTTATTATAATATCCTAAGAATATTCCTTCATCACCTTTAGAATCAAATTTTCCATTTCTATCATCTTTTAAAATGTAACATCCACTTCCAAAAATATTGAAATAATTTACATTAGGCATGTACCCAAACCATAGCTCATAAGGTGTCTTGTTTGAATCTTTCTTTAGTTGTACTCGGTTCAATGCATATACAACAGTGCTGACAGCTTCTCTCTAGTACATTTGTGCAACATCTTTCTCAATCATCAATGTTCTAGCACAATAAACTATAGATCTATTCCTCCTTTCATCAATCCCATTTTGTTGTGGTGTTCTTGGAGCAGAAACTTGTCTTTTAATTCCATGCTCATAACAAAAGTTAGTGAATTCATCAGAAATAAACTCGCCTCTTCTATCAGGTCTTAAGTATTTTAACTCTTTTCCACTTTCCTTTTCCACTTTAGCTTTATACCATTTAAATATTTTGAAAGCTTCATATTTCTCTTTCAAAAACATAACTGTCATCATCCTAGAATAGTCATCAACAAATAGAATAAAGTATATGTCACCATAATAGCTCTAGTTCTCATAGGACCACATAAGTTAGTATGAACCAACTCCAAAATAGCTTTAGATGAGTAGGTCTTACTCTTGAAACTAGATTTTGACATTTTTCCCATATGACATTGTTTGCACATGACATGGTTAGGTTTAGATAGGCTCGGTAAACCTCTAAATTTTCTTTTCTTACTGATCTTAACCATGTTGTCAAAATTCACATGACATAACCTTTTATGCCACAACCACACATCTTCATTTCTAGCCATTAAATAAGAAGTTTCAGCATTGTCAAAATAAAATAGATCACCTTTATATTGTTCACCAGTACCGACCAACTTTCCTGTTTCATCATAGATCTTCACCTTCCTACTTTCAAATGTAACTCGGTGACATGAGCTATTCAACTGTGGTACACTTAACAAGTTATAGTTAAGTCCCTTTACCCAATGTGCATTTTCACATTTGATCTTATTATTCAACATGATAGATCCTTTTCCTTTTACCTGACAAGGTGTATCATTACCCATTTTAATAGATCCTCCATTATAGTGTTCAAGGTATTCAAATTTATCCTCATCACCACTCATATGATGTGTACAACCACTATCAATAATCCATGTATCATTCTTTCTAACTTTAGAGATAAGTGTTGTTTCTACATACCTTTCTTCCTCTTCTGAATCTTCTTTTAAAGCTACAAATACCACCTCAATGTCTTCATCAGTGTCGGTGTTGGTGTCATGATCATCATCTCCAACAAGGTAACATGCCTTCTTGCCTTTGTCTTTGTAGTCTCGGTTGTTCCTTCCATCATAGTGTTGGTTGCCTCTACGATCTTGGTTATCTCTTATGTCATACTTTCTTTCACTAGATCGGTCATTGTCTTTGTCATCATCTTTTCTGTTAGAGCATCTAGTTGCAATATGACCAATTTCTTTATAGTTAAAACATGCTAGAGGTAGTTTTCCTTTATACCTTCCTTTACCTTTCTGTAGCCTTCTAGCCATAAGTGCTTCAAGTTCATCAAGTCCATCTTCATCACTCTCATTGTCACTCTTTTTTCTTATCACATGTTTACTGCTTGATTTTCCAATTTTCAAAGATGACATAAATGTAGACTCAACACTTGGTACTATATTGTTATCATAGTTATTTATCTCAAAAGTAGTTAATTTACCGATTAGACTATCAAGTGTAAGAAGATTACCCGGTGCAGATCTCATTTCATGAATTGCGGAGATTCTAATAGCGTAAATTGGAAGTAAGGTTCTAAGAATTGTACTCACAATAGTGTCTTCATCAATAACACCTCTTGCTCCTTGGATAGCATTGGAAACCTCCTTGATTAGGTTACTATATTGTGAAATATTTTCTCCTTCTTTCATTTTCATATCATCAAATCTTCCTCCAAGGCTTTCATCTCTTGCTCTCATCATATTCACATCTCCTCCGTAGACTAGTGTAAGTTTGTCCCACATTGCTTTTGCTGAAGTACATGCTTTGATATCTTCAAATTCTGCATCAGATAAGGCATCAACAATCTCTATCATTATCATGTCATGTTCATGTCTATCTCTCAACTAATCAATTGTTAAAGGTCCAATAGATGGTTGCATATACTCATTAGTCATGTAAAATAATGCAGATTCACCGATTCCAGATATATGCAATTTCATTCTGCTTTTTCATGTTGTGAAGTTATCTTTATTCATCTTTGACACCTCTCTCTTATACATCTTGTGATCTTTAGCTCAAGTCCTTCAAACTTCCTTCCAAGCACACAAGCTTTGATACCGATTGTTAGATAGCTGAGAGGGGGGGTGAATCAGTTAATTCTAGTTATCCTACAGTCCTAAACTCCCAGATGTATATATTCAAACTTTTTCAACCAAATAACCAACTTAGTAAGATAGCAATAACAATATTTTTGTTCATTTACTGAATACCAGTAAATTCAATATTGTGTCTACCGATTAATCTAGATATGAAATGTGTAAAGTAAACTAACAATCCAATCACATCAAATAACACATAACACAAGGATTTTAATGTGGAAACCCTGCTAAGGGAAAAACCACCTGGGCTCAGTAACCCAAAATATTTCACTCTTTTGAAGTGAGCTTGATTAGGAGCTAACCCTGTTAAAGGTTACGATGTACATTGTAAGGTGTGACTTGGTTAGAGGATTTATCACTACCAATTAACTCTTGACCATCATTCACTATGGGGTTAAAAAGAAAACCATCAAAATTCATGGAATGTCATATTGAAATACAAATAAGACTGTTAAGTCCACTTGGTTAAGAGATTTAGTTGTAACAATGGTTAAACCGATACAGTAGTGATCTGATTCAAATACAACTAAGGTTACAGATTTTTAGATCTATGCTAAGCTCAAAATACCTCCTCTGATCAATAATCACTTCAATCCTTCATATTCTCCAACATATTCAACTCGGTCAATAATACTTTGACACTCGATCATGCCTACAGTTCTACTTAGTTCTATCTATAACCTATTTGATCAGTGGTGCATGAAAATAGTCCCGCAGATTCAATTAGCTTACTAGGCTCAATAATGAATCTCATTTCTCTTTAAATAGACATCATAAATCATAAACTATTTTTCTTCTCATCCATTAGATTTTGCCTCTTAATCTCCATTGTTCATTTTGCCACTTCAAGCTTCCTCCGTAGATGTGTCTCTAACACATTTTAATCTCTTCAATTCGATCATCTCTAAATTTTGTCAGCCATTAGATCCTCATAAAAAAAATATCTTTTACCTCAGAATCATACACAGTTTGCCAACTCATCAATTCAGTCGGTTGTTATAAAATTTAATTGTTTCTCTCACTTGGTTAATACAGAATGTGTCGGTGAATACTAACTTGGTTATTATTGTCACTCGGTATACACTGCATTGACTCGATGTATACAAAAATCTTCAATTATCGACCATATTAACTTGTTCAATTTTGATCTTCAATACATAAAAAAATTCATGTAATACAATCAAGTCAACAACATGATGCCATAGACTCATCAATAAGTTACCCAATGTATACCTTAGCCATATCTCCGTATCCATCTCTTTCTTCATGTAGATATCTCTTTCCTTTATCATTTGTCTTCTTTAGATGTTTGTAACTATCATGATAAGTATAGTCAAAACTAGTTGACATCAATGACAACATATTGATTGATTTAATCATCTTACATGTCACTTTAGTAGCTCAGTGATCTCTAATCATTTTCTTTCATTTGTCCATTCAGTTCATCAAATTATTCAATCAATTATAGATTATCAGTAAGATTAACTCATTTTCCAAGCAGTATGTTGCAGACTCGCCTATCCCTAATAGATACAATTTCATTATGCTTTTTGATGTTGATAAGTTGTCTTTGTTAAGCTTTGACACCTCTCTCTTATACATGTTGTGATCTTTAGCTTAAGTCCTTCAAACTTTTCCTTCAAGCACTCTACGCTCTGACACCAATTGTTAGATAAGTGAGAGGAGAGGTGAATCAATTAAGTCCAATTATTCTACAGTCCTAAATACTCCCAGATGCATATAAAAAAACTTTCAAATCAATTAATCAACTCAATAAAATATCAACTGTGCCTTTTGTTGGAGCCTAAAAATCTGAGTATGTTTTGACTCCATATTTTGAAAATTTTGTCTAAGTGTTGGATTTGTTCTTTGAAAATTCATTGAAAGGTGCTCAATTCGGGTGCACGGATAAAGGAGCCTATTGAATTTCATGATGCATCATTTGGATAGGGTGTTCATCACCTATAATTTGACATATGTAATAGGTTTTAGGTCTCAATTTTCAGTTCTGACATATTCTTGAAGTGGTTGTTTAAGGGTGTTTCCTAAAATCTGCATAATGTGTGTTCCCTAGTTTTTACTGAGTAGCCCACTTTGAGGAAGTGCATTTATTGCCCTGTGATTGGTCATAACATGATGATTGTGGCATCATACTATAGGCATGAGAGTGAGTCATCTTGCTAATTTATAGCCCTCCATGTGCCCGTTTTTCCTATTTGCCAGAGCCATTTCATTTGTAGATTATTAAATTCTCTGAGTATGTATTGTTCAGAATTCTAAGTGGCTTACTTTGAGGCTTTGTAATTTGTGCCCTGTGCAAGGTCCAGCATAATTGAGAGTTATTTCATACTGCAGACCTGGGAGACTACTTGTTTGAGGATTTTGAGGTCTCTACCAATCCATTTGATCACTTTCCTAGGCCAATTCCAACCCCAATTTATGCATTTTTCACTATTTTTTTATTTTGAATATGTCTGACAGACTGACTTTGGTGTTTGACTGCATTTCTCCATGTGATCTTTTGGGCGAGCTAATTATGGATTCATATTCCTTGTATGAGGGAGAATTAGTGCCTAAGTTGTCGGTCCTTGAAAGTTTCAGTCGGTCAATTTTTAAAGCCGCTCTTGGATGCCAGTTGGTGTTATTTGGCAACTTTGCAAAAGATGAAAATGATGAACAATATGTTTAAAATGTTGATGCACTTTGGTCGGATTTCATGTAAGTGATTGCATGGTGTAAAAATTGAAGACAAACATGTTGACCATATTGTGTGTCCAAAGGTGTCAACTTACCATTAAAGTGATGTGTTGGCATGCCACATGATGATAAATTTTGCACATGTTGTAATTGGGTATCTTCTTAGTATGCTAGCATGTCTCTTTTGGGCTAAATGTTTGCACCTCATAATGGGATGTGCACACCATTTCATGTTGCCCATTTCTTTGAAAACATTGTGATTCTCCAAATGTTGATAGTGGAGACCAAAGGGCAACATGCCTTTTGAATTGAATGCACAATCAACAAGGAGTTAAATACTAATGGAGAGTTTGTGAAAAGGAAGTAAATGGAAGGAGCTCAAGTTGTTGATTAGAAAAGGCACGTGCCAATAGAGGACATTGGCTTGCAGACTTAAAACACAAGAGGGAGCAAATAGTGAAGCCAGTACACAACATATGGAGGATTTTCAAGACATCCCAAGCACATTGCAAATGAAATTTATAGTTACAAATTGAAGAAGCTGCAAAGGCTCTGCATTTGTATGGGACACATTTGGTTTTAAATAAACTAATGTGATGTGTATTGAGAAAGCAATGAAGGAGTTCAAAAAACTTGAACAAATGCAAAGAGAATCCTACAGAATGACATAAGAAATAGCTCACACAGTGGATTTTGCAAACATGAATTTGCCGGAGATAGAAAAATAGTCATATTGCAGGGGGCATAACTTTCAATTCAACCATTGGATTAGGCTCAATTTCATATATGTTGTCGCAAATCTAATTCTCTAGATTCTCACTGGAGAGATCTTCCAAATTCACCCCAATTCGTGAGATAAAGTCAACTGAGTGCAACACTGTCTAAACTGCCCATAACAATCACAAAGAGCATATATCCCACATTCACTGGGATTGGGGAGTTTCTAGTATTTATATACTAAAGTGCTTGCATTATGTAATGAATAAGAAGCCAAGAGGCTCTTGGCGGGCCCCTTGGTTGGGGGATTCATTACGTGGTGGGACCCCCAATTTTGGCACCCAATATGGAGAAAACTTTAAAAACCTCAGAAATAGTAGTCCCACATTCATTTGGAATGGGGAAGATGAGATGTTTATAAGCAACAGCCTACACATATGAGGTAGATGAAAGAGCAGGAGGCTCTGCACACATGAGCACTTGGAGGTTGCCTCGGGAAGTGTGTCAGTGGGCCCACAAGTAAGGTAATTTTGTAGACAGGTGGTGAGGTGACATGAACAAAGTGGACACGTGGCAGCTATTCGCTCAATCTCATGATAGGCTGGCGGTTAAGGCAAAAATCTGGAGAATGCTTGGTCATTGGTTCTCTAGATCCTAGCGGTTAGGAGGTAAACATCTGGAGATCAGGAGATTTCTTAGTCACGTGATCTCTAGAAGCCGACGGTTAACATGATAGCATTAAGAGATTAAGAGAATTGCTTGTTCGTCCATTCTCTAGATTTCTGGTAGTTAGTGGATGGCATTCAGAGAACTAGAGAATGAGTGTATTCGCTTGATCTCCAGGTTTGACTATGTTTAAGTGAGACATTAAGAGATCATGAGAATAGGCCATTCTCTTGATCTCCAAATATAACTGGAGTTAAATGTTCAATCTTAAGATTCAGAGAATGAGTGCATTTGCCCATTCTCTAGATTTGACCATGGTTAAGAAAAGGATCTAGAGATTCAGAGAACAAGCATTCACCCATTCTCCAGATTTAACTCATGGTCAAAAATCAATTCAGAGATTCAAAGATAAAGGAGATTCGCGTGATCGCCAGATTTGACTGAGGTTAAAGAATGGGTTCAGAGATTATGAGATCAGTGCTAGTCGCCAGTTCTCCCAATCGGGGGTCAAACCTTGGGTTGGTCCAAGCAACCATTCACATGATGACACTTGGCAGATTCTAGTGCCTCCTGAGGACAAAGTGCAGAAATAATATAAAAGGCCAAGTTTAAAAGAATTTAAAAGTTTGATATAGTCTGCACATTTGAAATTAACTCAAAAATTTAAATGAGGAATGTGCTCACGAAAAAAAGGCCTGGAGATTCATTTTTTAGTCAAACATAGGAGTGTAATATGTTTTCGGAAATGGCAAGGAATGAGGAATCTTTTGGCAATCATTGTTTCCAGTTTCAAAGTGATGGGATAGAGCAGTTTGGGTTTGAGTTCCAAGAATCAAATCAGTTTGTTGGGAAATGATTGCAGAAGGCGGATCAGTTAGAGAGAATCAGTTGCAGATCAAGGTTGAGAGAAATATTTGGAGATATTTTGTGCTAAGTGGATAGCTGTCAGTTCAGTGTAACTGACCCTCTTTTGCTATATCTCTGGTTTTTCTTTCAATTGTAAAGGATGTTGAAATTTATGTTGTTGGGGCAACTTTTAGGCTTTGGAGTCTTATTTTGTGTTCATGGTCTTGCAATGTACAGTTTCAGATGAATTTTAATGAGAACAATGGAATCCCTGTTTAGTTCTTGTTTGATGTCTTTGTATGTATTGTCTTAATTCTTGTGTATTAACTTGTAAGGCATGTTAATATACCAGTTATAAGGTATCTGTGGGTTTGAATTTGAGTTTCTTTCAAGGAGAGAGTAAGTCTTGATTTCAAATTCTGAGAATTCTACGTTTGCATATGAATTTGATGTCCAGGAATTGGAGTGAGAAGAATGGTTTGCTAGGCATTTCATTCAGGTTTTTGAGTTTGTAGTTAGGGTTTTCTGGGAATGCATGCTTGTTTGACTCTATTGCCCAATAGATAAGGCACTGGTCTCTTGCTTGTCCTGTAGTTTCATCATCAAATCTTCAATTTAAATCATTTTACATTTCCAGTTTAAGAGCATTAATGTTTGTAAATTGCATTGAATAGTGCAAATACTTTTGGTGATTCCTTGTAGAAGTGAATTTGATAGGTTAGCCTACTTGAGCCTTCAAAGAGAAGAAGGGTGAATATCCTTGTTGTTACTTTGACCATTTCCCTGGTTCTTAGCAAATCATACAGGTGGGATCTTGTATAAGACTGGTTGAGTTGAACTCCATGTTTTATAAGTCTAAGAACTATCCATTGATTTTCATGTCTGCATAAAGGGTTTTAGTGAGAGAGTGTTTATGTATGTAGATTTAGTATGTTTTAGGTGCACCCGCCTGAGTGTGTGGTGCTCGAAGCAGAAGGAGGATCAAATCCTCATCAATTAGTCTTTTCTTGCCCCTCAGTTTGCAAGAAGAAGTAGACTCTTGTGAGCTGGACAAAGATCCCCAAGTCTGGTTTTCATTGTCTCTTTTAGAACTGAGATTCAGCAAGAAAAATCACTAACATCTTTCTCTTCATATATCGATTACCAATAAATTAAGTATTGTGTTTACCGATCAATCCAGTTATAATAACGTGTAAAGTAAAATAAAAATTCAACACATCTATACACATATAATACTTGATTTTTAACATGGAAACCCTATTAGGGGAAAAACCACTTGGGACCGGTAACCCAAAATAATTCACTCTTATGAAGTGAGCTCGGTTAGGAGCCAACCCTATTAAAGGTTACAAAACACACTCTGAGGTGTGACCTGGTTAGAGGATTTATCACTAACAGTTCTCCCTTGACCAAACATTCACTATGGGGTCAACAAGAAAATAATCAACATTCATTGAATGTCATATTGAAATATAAAAGACCGTTAAGTCCCACTCGGTTAAGAGATTTTTTTGTAGCAATAGTTAAACTGATACAATAATACTTTGATTCAAATACAACTTGATTTGTAGATTTTCAAATCTATGCTAAGGTAAAAAAATACCTCTGATCAATAATCAATTCAATATCTTTATTTCCTCCAACTCTGTTCTGCTCGGTAATTGCTTTCTCTGTCACTCGGTGTTGTCTGTAGAATTGCTCAGTTTTGTCTTCAACTAGTTTGATTAGTGTTGCATGAAATCAATATTTTCACGTGAATTCTCCTTCAACAGACTCAATAATGAATCTCTTGTCTCTTTATATAGACATCATAAACCATTTTATTTCCATCCATAGATTTTGCCTCTTAATCTTCACCATAGATTTTACCGCTTTAACCTTCCTTGACAATTGTGTCAATAACATGTTTCATTCTCCTTCATCCGATCATCCTTGAATTTTGTTAGTTGTTTGATCATCATAAAAAACATTATCATTTACCTTGGAATCATAAATAATTATCCAACTCATCATCTTTAGTCATAAGTCATAAGTTTCATTTATTTATTTCACTCGGTCAATACCATAATACGTCGGTGATAACTAGCTCGGTTAACACTATACTCGGTATACACTACACTTGCTCGGTGTATATTGAATTCTTCATTTACCAACCACATAAACTTGTTTATTCTTAATCTTCAAACCATAATAGATTCATGTAATACAATCAAATAACTAACATAATGACATAGACTCATCAATAAGTTACCCAATGAATACCACATCCATAACTTTCTCATCCATCTCATCTTTATGTAGATATCTCATTCATTCATCATTATTTCCTTCTTAAGATGTTTGTAACCATTATGATAAGTACAGTCAAAACTAGTTGACATCAATGACAATACATTAACTGATTTAATGTCTTACATACACATTAGTAGCTCAATGATCATCAATCATTGTCTTTCAAATATCCAATCCATTGTCAAACTCTCCCTCAAGATATTCAATTAGCTGTAGTTCATCATATATATATATATATATATATATATATATATATATAGTATTATTATTTTTTTATTTATGGGTTTACTTTATTTATTGTATTGTTTGCATTTAGTATTTTATATTTATAGTTGTGGGTGTTTCTATTTTTATTTTCTTTTGGTATCTTGCTTATTTTTTAGTCTATTGTTCAACTTTTATTTTTATTTTCTACTTGTAGTTGTCTTGTCAACCTTCTTCCCCGTGTGTTCTCCCTCCTCTCCCCTTCCCTTCCCTTACCTCTTTCTTTATATTTTCTTGGTCTGCAATCTAGTATCTTTATGCTCCTTATGTTCTCTTACAACATCCTGATGATGGTTCATGGAGTGTGATTCAAAATGTTGATGGTTAAAATTTATACACAATTGAATCCAAAAACTTTGGTATATTCATATGACTACAATTTGATAGTGAAGGGGCCCAATAGGCTTGGAAATCCCTTAGCTGCTTTTGAATAATACATTTGTATTTAGGAAAATATATTAGTTTTATATGGATGTCATATGAAAACTTGGCCAATGGTTATTCAAAATAATTTTTTAAAATTCTCTTCCTTAAAAAAGCTAACCCATAAAAACTACCTTTTCATCATGAGATTTTATTTACTAAAATTTTAAGCCTCCTTGACATTCTAACCTTTGAACAATTGTTAGTATATGAAATCTGCACTCTTTTATCTTAGCTTTTTTTTTCATGAAAGATCATAGAGTATGATCTATAGGTCAAATATTAAAAATTAATACACAAGATTTTCTCCAAAATTTATATTACATAAAAAATCGCTTCTTTCAAACATACAAAATATATTGGAAAATGAATCATCAATTTTTAAAAAATTGTCTTTATGTTTGTTCATAAAATATTTTATCAAACTTGTTATAACAATTTTTTTTAAAAAAAATTGTTCATCAAGAATATTTTCTATGCGAGAATGCAACTTCAACATTTCTGCTGATTGTAACAAAAAATCCTATAAATTATCAGTTTCACTCATACTCATCTATGACATTCTCCCACTGTGAGTTGACCATGTTACAAAATGAGCATAAGGGTTAGTCAAAATAAGGGTTTACAGAAGTTAAAAAAAACATTCATGCAAATCATGGCCTCCAAAGGTCATGAAAAATCACATGTGCACCACTACTATTACATGACGATTTGTAACTTATTTTGCTAAAATTGCATTTCCCAAAGAAACATAACAACTAGGTTTTTTTTGATAAAAATGCTGAGAAAGAAATTTGTGGAAAATGTTTTTCCTTCGCCTTAAAAAAGGCCAGCACTTCAAACCATTCAATGAAACCCTAACCAGAAGAATTGACAGATGTGGGCATGCCTGGGAATTACTTTGATGATTTCTAAATTCTTTGAAATATTGTTTGTTGTAATTTGTACATATATATCTTTATTCCAGTGGGTTAGAGTTCAAAATTAACAAATGATAGATCATTCTTAAAAAAAAGAGAAAAAAGGAAAAAGATGGGGAAAAATAGAGATAGAGGTGGAAAAATTCAGAGAAGATGATAGATATGAGTTGAAGAGATCTGCATGATTTGAAAAGAAAAAGATTGGAAGGGTTGACAATTCTCTTGTTATAGTCAAAATGTAACTACAAATGTTATACTTGTAACAACAACCAAAAGATGAACAAGGCACAAGAGCAGCAATACAAGGGAAAATAGAGAGGGGAATGAAACCGAGAAAAAAAATCCAAAGATAAAAAAGCAAGAGCCCACCCAAAAACCACTCAATCACGCGAGCAAAGTGGTGAGGAGGGAAGCACAAAGAAAAAGGGAAAGGAAATGAACAAAACAAAGGGCGGAAAGAAACACAAGAAACCGAACAAGGAAGGTGAAGGGGAAAACAAGAGAGGGGTTAGCCAAAACAAAGTGGCTAGGAGGAAGGGTCAGGCCGGGGGAGGTCGAGGTTTCTAAGGGAAGACAATAACGGATGCCAAGAATTGCTTAAGCTCCACCCATCATCACAATTGAGGTTAGTGGGGTTATTATTGGTCTCAATCACCTCCTTGAGCTCCCTCTTGAAGAAGTTGTCCTCCTTAAACACAATGCGACTGTCCTTTAAGAGAATGTGCTGCTTAGTGGAAGAGGAATGCTCAACTAAAACTGATTTGAGAACACACTCATGCTTGATATCTGTAGTGTGCTCTTTAATTCTAGTGTTAAAAGAGCGGTCGATTTCACATATATAGGGGGTGCCACAAGAACAGAGAACCTTATAGACCCCAGACTCTAAAAAGACGTCTATAAGGTTCTGTGTTCTTGTGGCAAACCCTATATAGGTGAAACTGACCACTCTTTTAACACTAGAATTAAAGAGCACATTGCAGATATCGAGCATGAGCATGTTCTCAAATCGTCTTTAGCCGAACATTCCTCTTCCACTAAGCACCACATTACCTATATAGGGGGTGCTTTGTTTTTTCTTTTATCTTTCCTTGTTTTTTATTCTTATATGTGTTTATTTTGTTTTATTGTTTATATTTTATTATATATTGCTTTGCTTATTTTTTTTATCTTATTTTTTCATTCTTTTATTTTCTTATGCCTCTTTTTTGTTGAACAATTACCATGTATATGGTTTTTTTTTTTTTTTCCATTTTTGGTGTGTGTGTTTACATACATACATACATACATACATACATACATACATATACATACATATATATACATATATATATATATATATATATATATATATATATATATATATATATATATATATATATATATATATATATATATATATATATATATATATATATATATATAGTATTATTATTATTATTTATGGTTTTAGTTTATTTATTGTATTGTTTGCATTTAGTATTTTATATTTATAGTTGTGGGTGTTTCTATTTTTATTTTCTTTTGGTATCTTGCTTATTTTTTAGTCTATTGTTCAACTTTTATTTTTATTTTCTACTTGTAGTTGTCTTGTCAACCTTCTTCCCTGTATGGTCTCTCTCCTCTCTCCTTCCCTTCCCTTACCTCCTTTATATTTTCTTCTCGGTCTGCAATCTAGTATCTTTATGCTCCTTATGTTCTCTTACAACATCCTGATGATGGATCATGGAGTGTGATTCAAAATATTGATGGTTAAAATTTATAGACAATTGAATCCAAAAACTTTGGTATATTCATATGACTATAGTTTGATAGTGAAGGGGCCTAATAGGCTTGGGAAGAGCTATGAAGAGGCACTAAGGCAAGGGTTCTAAAAATGGTGTAATATTGTAAGGGGTTACAATTTACTATAATACACTTTGTTACATGATTACCTTAGAACTTTTGTCTAACTTATGTTTAAACAACCAAAGTAATAGTTCACTAGTTTTAGACAAGTTTATGGTTGTAGAGTAGTCCTTTTAATCTAGATTTATCTGTGCACACAAGGAAATTTTGTTCTTTTGCTCACCTAGTGAACCTTTTTAGCCTCTAGCTTTTTTGATATTTGAGACTAGTAGTATTTGAGAATACATTGCTAAGATTGTCATTATACTATTTATCCCATGTATACAAAAGGGAGAGGACTCAATAGTTGAATAGTTGATTACTTTAACTTCACAACTTCTCAAAATCTTACTTGACAATTTAAAATTGCTTTCAATTTTCACAACAACTTACTTAGCAAGTCCTATGCTTATAACTAAGGTTTTAGGTCCTCATCATCAAACATGATGCCAAATCAATGTGAAAGCTATTAGATTTCCACAATACATATGAATGTTGTTATAGTTTTTGGATTTGATTGTCTAAAATTGTACACAGTCAAATCCAAAAGTTATAACAACATCCAAATCAACATGTTTTTTGTTGAGGTGTCGTAAATTACCTCTAAAAAAAATGAGCTTGATAGCCGTGGACTAAGTAATGTTTTATTGACACCTTGATATGCAATCAAATGATTGGTTGCTTTTTAGATCTAACCACTAATTTTATTTAATTATCAATACTCATGATCAACACTTGTCACAACTACTAGTACTATATTATTAAAAATATTGGACATTAAATCAACAAACACTATAACAACTATTTAAACATGCTCAACTACCATGTCCTCTTCCTTATATTAAAATATTTCCTAGATCAAACATAAAACTAAATAAGAAATAATATGAATATACAAATTTCACCATTACAATAATACTTCTATTATCTTGTGGTAGAGAATTTGTGACATATCTTGAGTTGGCCTAGTGGTGGAAAAACTTATGCTCTTAAAAGAGAGTTCAAAAATACAGAGATCAAATTGACACAAATGACAATAGATTATTTCCATATAGACCCTAACTTAGTTTCCCTTTGCAAACTTGATAATGTGGCTGCTGTGATCCCTTAGTCCGTTTGGTAGCGGACCATTTCCAGCATTTGCCTGGAATTGACATTTGTTATTTCCCATTTCGTCGAATCCTCAGTTTGGCAGTGCAATATGAAAACATAATAGGTATGTGTTAATGCTCATTTTGGTTCAAAATGAGCATTAACATCTTCCATCTAAAAAGGTGGAATTGGAATTTGAATGAAGAGAAAGCAAATTTTTAAATTTCTCATGTCTACACTTAATTTTTTCATTTTTCATTTGTGTGGGGAGGGATTTAATTTATTTATTTTTTATTGGGTGGTTTGTAACTTTTTTTAATTCGATTTTTTTTGAAAAAAATTTAAATTTTTGCCGAATTTTTTTTCAAATTTTTTGACAAATTTTTTTGTTGATTTTTTTTCAAATTTTAAAAAAAATAAATTAATTTTTTATTTTTTTGAATTTTTTCTTGAAATTTTTTTTCAAATTTTTTGTCGAATTTTGGTTGCAACGACTGTAACTTGGTTCCCTGCCACCAACTTTGGCTGCCTAAAACAATCTGTGATTCTATTTTAAATTTAATTCAATTAATAAAAATAAATTATTAAATTCAAAAATATTAAAACAATTAAATTTTTTTTAAAAAAAAATCATACTCAAATTCCAATTCCAGTTTCAAAAAGTGGAATCAAACGGTCCAAACATAATCCCAAAATGAAAAACCGGATTATCAAATCCATGATTTAACCATTTCCAGCATTTGATCAAATCCATCATTTCCTAATTCCCGCTACCAAACGAGATCTAGAAGAAGTTGTAGAGCTCCCAAGAGTTTTAAAAATTAGATTTGGCGTTATCATTCCAAACCAAACTATCAATTTGGTACAAGTATTTTTATGTAGACACCTACTCCATTTCGGTTCTCTAATCTGCAGTTACCGACAACTGTAATGGTTTGTAATTATTATTCGTCAAAATCAATTACCTTACAAATCTGACGATAGACTAAAATCTGTACCAGCCATCCGAGTTTTGCTTGCAGTCCAATTCTCTCAACCTAATTTCAGGTCTGACTTCCATGTCTCAAGATTTTTCAACATTGTTCTCTTGGCATTGCCGAGGGCTCGCCCCTGCCAATTTTGTTCAGAAGAAGATATCATATACCCGTAGTTCCAGACCGATCTGAATACAGAGAGGCGTGGAGAAATCCCAGAAGATAAGTTCAAAAATGGCGTCTGTTTCTCTTTCGGCTTTGGGATCTTCAAAACCCCCTGCCCCAGAGCCATCTGATCAGTCCACTGCTCTTCTGACCGACACACCGGACAATCTCCTCGACAGATTTGAGCCCACAAAAAGTAACCACTCTTACTCAATGATAGTTATGATGGCAATTACATGCCTCAGTGCAGCTTCCGCCATAGCATTTGCCTTTCTTTTCTTCACATCTAGGGATTCGACCTCGCGACCTGCAGACCCAGTTCTTGAATTTGCTCGCCCACAAAAGAAGCTGGAGCATCCTGTGGTAATCCTGGTTTCTTCCGACGGATTTCGGTTTGGGTATCAGTACAAAACCCAGACACCCAACATCGACAGGCTCGTCGCCAATGGCACCATGGCGGAAAATGGTATGATCTCTGTTTTCCCAACCCTTACATTTCCAAACCATTATGCAATTGCGACGGGGCTTTATCCTGCTTGGCATGGAATCATCAATAATCATTTTAGGGACCCCGATACTAATGACACTTTTCACATGCAAAACCATGACCCCAAATGGTGGCTCGGAGAGCCCATCTGGGAGACCGTAACGAAAAATGGGCTGTCGGCTGCTACGTATTTTTGGCCAGGATCTGAGGTCATTAAGGGCCCCTGGAATTGTCCCAAGGCCTTTTGCCAACAGTATAATGGCTCTGTTCCATTTGAGGAAAGAGTGGACACTGTGCTGGGTTATTTTGATCTAAATGCTTCAGAGAGACCCAGATTCATGACCCTTTATTTTGAAGATCCTGATCATCAGGGTCACAAGGTTGGACCTGATGATCCCCAAATTACTGAGGCTGTTTCTCGGATTGATTCGATGATGGGTAGACTCATGAACGGGCTTGAAAAAAAAGGGGTTTTGGAGGACGTGACGATTATCATGGTTGGTGATCATGGCATGGTGGGTACCTGTGATAAGAAGCTCATCTTTTTGGAGGATTTAAGTCCTTGGATCGATATTTCTCATGATTGGGTGCAGAGTTATACTCCTCTGCTTTCAATTAGACCTCCCCCATGGCTCTCGGCTTCCCAAGTGGTGGCAAAAATGCGAGAAGGCTTAAGTTCTGGCAAGGTGAATAATGGTGAGTATCTGCAGGTCTTTCTGAAAGAGGATTTGCCAGATCGGCTTCATTATTCGAGTAGCGAGAGGATCCCTCCTATAATTGGGATGCTTTCAGAAGGATTCAAGGTTGAACAAAAGACCTCTAAGCGTCAAGAATGTGGGGGAGCGCATGGCTATGATAACGCGTTCTTTTCTATGAGGACAATTTTCTTCGGCCACGGTCCTCAGTTTGCAAGAGGGCGCAAGGTGCCATCTTTTGAGAATGTTCAGATATATAATTTGATAACTTCCATTCTGAACATTCCTGGAGCACCTAACAATGGCACGCCATCTTTTCCAGAGTCTATTCTCCTGCCTACCCATTGATTTATTTATTTTAAATATGAAAATTTAGCCTGGTTCTTTGTTTTAACACAAGCGGGTCATGTAGCATAGAGGTTGGGCAAATTATTCTTAATAATTGCTGGGATTCAGAGGCAATTTCATTATTGAAATTAATGAAACTGCCTCTGTTGAATTTTCTCAAACAAATTAGCTTCGAAGGAGTATGATCATAGACGTCAGATTTTCGAAGGGGCCTGGCATTAACATATGTATGTAAAGAAGTATACTTTCCCTTGGCAAGGATTATGGCAGCACTGCTGGGATCTGATATTTTAAAACATCTCGGAAATATCCTTTTTATTGCCTATTTTCTGTACAGTTACCTTTTTAAAAAATTTACTTTAGTATTGCAGCTGCATTATGTTCATTTTCTGTATTTATTGTTGTTCTTGACTCGGCAAGTATCAAGTCTACCTTAAGGTATCTCATTGTTTCCCTATTTCAGGAACATAAGCATATTCATAGAACACTGTATTGGATCCATGTGTAGATAATTTAATTTTATGTTTGTAGAAAACTAGATGGTTAAAATCCCGTTACTATAAGCGCTTTCTCTGGGACATTGATTGCAGATGTTAAGATTAATTTGTGATACTTAAATGGTTTAAAAACCGAAAATCTATTTTTTGCCCATGCCCTGTGATTATTGTCTTTGGTATGTGTCATCGCATTTTGGATACAGTGTTATAATCTTGGCTTCTTTTGTCTTGTCCAATCTTGTTCTCAATTGATATTTCATCTGCATTGCTGTAATAAATTACCTTGTTGGGGTCTTCTGGCTGGTTTAATGTTACTTTTTTTTAAGGCAAAGCCTGTGTAACAGCCGTGGTTAAGAGCTCTTGATGCTCATGTTAAAATGATGACGTTCCTAAAAGATCAATACTAAGCCTTATGAATGCTTGCAGTTTTTCTGTCCGAATGCTATTCAAGAGGACTGATAATTGTCTATAAAATCACTTGACTGGATCCATCTGAATATCATACAAAAGTATCAAGCTCAAGTCTCATTTTTAGTTCTTCTCAGAATGATCATGTTTTAGCATCTGTGTCAACAAATTCATTTCTGTAACCTCTTCCTGTATATTAATAATAAAAATGTTCAAGCCATTTATTTGTATAGATGAATTATGTTCCTTTTTTCTTCAATGTTGAAATTCATTGTTTAAGATCAACTCTGCTTGGAATCTCAAGTCTGAAGCCAAGTTGCTATGCAAATCTGATAGTTACAAAATAAAAGAATATAGAAGGCTAGAAAAAGCCTATTTATATTATACAGAAGTAGTTATCACAGAGAGAGTTAGATTAGGAAGAAACTCTTGCTGTCTAAATTATCCTTGCAGTCACCCATGCTATATTCCTTGCAGGTTGAGAGCCAACTTTTTATGTTGATACGTTGCATTTTTAATATTGTGTATCTGTGCATGCATTGTACTTGTGCATCATGGTAAGAATTAGTAACTTGCGAATGAGATCGATATTGTGATGTATTTGCACTCTTTATTTATTTATGCATTTGCTTGTATATTATTTTGAATTATGTTGTGTATTGTTGCAATTGTACAATATAGATTTTCATTTTGCCAGAATGTTTTTGAGAGTATTTTGTTTGTTACTATTTCGTTAATCTGAATGTGCTTGTGATGGTCAGGGTAGAATGGATTATTTAGGATTGATAATCACCTTGGTGAACTGTGATTTAACTGTGTACTGTTTAGTGATATTGAACAGTGATCTATGGGGCTCCACTCATATGCTGCAAGCTTTCCTGTTTAAGGCTTTTTAGCTCAGATGAGTTCTGTGTGCTATTTAGAAACATAAATTTCTGACAGGGCTTTCTATAATTGGAATCTATCGTTATTTTCTGTAGCAGATGCAAGAAGTTTCCTTCGACTGGTATAGCTGAGGCTCCTTTTATTTGAAAATCATTCCTTAGTAGAAGGTGACATTGCTTGCTCATCAAATGATCGACAGTATAATTTTCATCTCAAGGATAAGCGAAGATTGAATAAAAAAATGAATAACGCACTTATCCCATCATATCAGTCCTGATTCATCAGTAATGGACATTGGACACAACTAAAATTTCAGCTGTCGTTTTAATTTTTTATAAGCAAAGGCGTTAAAAGCATGCAATAACTAATCATACAAAATATCCTAGTGTTCAAAGTCTTTTAAACATAACAATATGGTTTTTTTAATCGTTTTAATAAAATACAAGCAGATAGCTTTGCTCTCTAAATAATATATTTTGGTTACTTGTAGTCTTTGTTTCAAATTTGTATCTCATTTGCAGTTTAACACCAGCTCCGGATTCAATGCAAAGAGAGAACGGTCTTAAAATTTTATTACTGTCCTAGGCTTTAGAGAACATATGTTTTATTTCATGCAAATAGAAAGCCATTCACTCCATGCAAGCAGAAAACCAAGAGTAATGCTATCAAGGTAAAATGCTCCTTCATTCCTTCCATTAGTTTGCATTGATGGTATATTGATTAGTTCCTGCCTGCAGGCAGATTTATTATGGCGTTCTTCCATTTCAATTAGTTTCAACTCATAGAATAAAGCTTCTATTGAATAACACTTCATGTGTAATTGTACTATTTTTTCTCTTCATTTCAACAAACTTTATTTAAACACACTAAGATTGTATGTAAGGGTATTTTTCATTTTAAAACAGTCTTATTGTAACTGCAAACAAAATGAAGTAAAGAAACTCAGTTCACATGGCCTTTGGAGGAGATATTAAAATTAATGTTCTCATGTGCATTGGTAAATTACAAACAAAAATCACTTCTGAGTGTGTAACAGGTGCCTATATTGTGTTCGTATTAATTCATTCATTACATCCATGTCATGATATTGATGGGGGGGAGCTTACATTTTGTAGTACATTGAGCCCTATACAATTGTTCTATAGCCAAGTCACCGACCTGGGTCCATTGAAAATAAAAATAGCGATAATGTAAAATCAAACTCAATACAAATTTTTGCTGATATGGGTTGACGAGCTGCCTGTTTGTAAAGTCCATCGTTCTTTTTGATATTAAAAGAAGTAAAAAACAAGGGGCTGACCCATTACAAAAACAAGGCCCACCTATAGACTAACAGGCCATCAACAACACATTATCAGCACAAAAGGTGCTGACAAGAATTATAGAAATTAACAATACAAAGCATGAAGACTTTTGCCCAAACAGATCGGGCCAAAACTCACACTGCAAGAGAGGAAGGGCGAGAATTCTTTCTATGTCGTCAGACGACAATCTAGACATTACTATCTTTAGGTTGTCCAATGAAAGAAACTCCTCTAGGGTAGCTGCCAACACAACAGTCAGATTGTTGTAGAGGTTGAGCATTGTTGGCAGAAGCTTGGTGTAGAGTAGTGGTAGAGGAAGAGGGAGCGGATATGGGATATGTCCCTCTAGTCAAGGGACAAAGCATTATTAGGAGGAACGTCAGCAAGGGTTGCATCAGGGCAAGACGTGGAGTAGCCTCAGAAGCCTGGACACGATTTGCAGCAAGAGCTTCATCAAGATTGTCTGCGGGGGTTTCAACTTCATCAACAGTCTGTGAATCCTTAGAAGAGGACTCAAAAAGAGAGTCAATGACATGAATTGTCAGGTGATCATTACTTTCAGCCCTCCACCAAGTAGCAACACCTTTGCATCGTAGAAGAGCACAATTCGTGGCCGTGTGACCAGTAGAAAAGCAACGTCGGCAACAGAAAGGGAGGCCATCATAATCCAATGCTTGGGTCCATGGCCTATCTCCAACCATGAGCAGCACGTCACCAGGAAGTGGTTGAGAAACATCCATATCAACCTAGATACAAGTGAACGTAGTATGGCCCAAAGTCGTCGTAGGCACATCCATCTTGAGGAATCGGCCAAGGGAGTTCCCAATAGCCTCAAAACAAGACATTTCACCAAAATGGAGTGGGAGATTTGGTAGGTGAACTCACACTGAACACACATTAAGCGGTTCAATGAGAGGGTTGAAAGAAAATGTTCAGGGTTTGGCAGAAAGGGAATGATTTCCCCAAACCCACAACTTGTTTAGAATTAGATCATGATCTTCAGGAGAAGAAAAGGTAGCAAAAAAAAATCCTTTAGCACAAAGATAGAGCTGAATATCACCCAAGACAAGAGGTTGCCAAGAGCTGGAAATCAAACCATTTAGATCCAGCAGAGAGGGCCAAAGGCTTTCAAACCTACCAACTAGCCCACGTTGTTGGTAGAACCCCACATTTTCCACCACTTCAAGGCCACAGACAACCACATGTGACATCTTGGCATAAGCAATGGGACAAACTTTCACCTTGGATGGGATGGTTGCAGAAGATTTAGTAGCAAGAGCGTAACTCTTTCCACCTACAAAAGTAGTTTTATGAGGGGGGACCCCTACCCCGATAGCGCCAGAGACACCTGCACTTGCAGTACCTTGAGGAGCACCAGCAGAACCCTGAGGAGAGGGTCCACCACTAGGGTGTGGACCCAGACGAGCCTCAGAAGGATGAAGTCAGGGTCCCCAGACCCAGCGGTTAGCAGAGGCACACCAAGGGAAGAGGCCGCCACACAATCCACCAAGGGCAAGGGGCCGCTAGTAGAAACAACAAACGAGCTTGTCAAATTCCTAGTGCCTGCAGAAATGTCAGCAGATCCCTCAACAAACGACCCCAAAGAAGACTTGGCGTGTGGAGGAAAAGAAGTTGCCTTGACAGAATCACCCCCAACGCCAACACACACCAACAAGGAAGGTCCAACAACCAACGAAAGGAGGCTATCATTAGTGGAAGTTCGCCCAACATGGGCAGAGTCACACCTGATAGTCCCAAACCCACTGAAGAAGGAACACCATCAACCATGTCGACTAGAGCGTGATGCGGAGGGGGGGCACCAGAACTAGAACCAAATTTGAAAGGATTTGAAACTGCAGGGCGGGAAGAGCCATTAGCCATCAGGAGTGTTTCCACCTACTCTCCTCTGTTATGGGAGTATATTTTGTGTATTTGTATAAAAAGGGTCGCCACACATGTTTTTGAAAAGAAAGTTGTAGAGTCATCTTCGAAGGAAAATGAGAAATCAAAATAGGTCATTGAACAAAAACCAATATTAGTTCTATCATGTTGCATTTGTGGTAGTTAATTAACCACTTTCATATACACAAGCAACAAATGGGGTCCTTAAGGTAGGAAAAAAATTAATCACATTACAAACACACAAAAGTTGGAGTGAGGAACCATAACATGTGCATAAATGGCTAAGGAGGGCCAAGGAAGCTAAGTTGATCTACATAAAATTATGGAGAATGTTGCTAATAGGGACCATGAAAAGTAAGCTTTTAGCCAACAATAGGGTTTAGAATTTCAAGGGAAAGAAATTGTGACGAGAGAGTGTGAAGAAAAAACATAACTGCATGAAGTTGGAGAAGAGCCAAAGGTACAAGAAAATACCTTATTTTAAAATGACATCATTTGAAGGTAAAGAAATTTTGAATTTTGGTTTGCCTACAAATAACAATTCATTAACTTTGCAAGAGTCTAACATTCATGAGGACGATTGGAAAAATCAATAAATAGTGATAGTTGAGAATGAAGTGCAAGGTTAGACAATCATAGGATTTGGGATTTGGTAAAATTTATACAAAGGATGTTATGCTATATGTTGATTTCATCATCTTGAATGCATCTCCCTTGGTTAGTGTCATGAAACCAAGGGAGACTGGCAAGTTAGGTGTGATTTTAAGGGTGGAGGAGTTAGACTCTACATGTATCACATGATGGCTTTGATCTTGAATCTACAGTTTCTCATATTTCCAACTCCTTCCACATTTTCCTTGTAGCCATCGAAAGATATTTAGACTCAAGGTAGAAGAGTTCCCAACTTATCACCATTGTTGAAGCTAGTGTAGGGTGTGAAGAGGAGGGCAATTGAACCATTGTAAAGTGTGGTTAGACCCCTCAAGGACTTGATAACTACTCTCCACTTGAAGCGACGTTTGGGGCACACCTACCTCGAAGTTTGCTATTTGGAAAGGGTAATGCATGGTTGTGTGTAACTGGTGTAAATTAAATGTTAGAAGTGTTTAGACTACAAAAGGAAAAAAGACTTGTCAAAGCTCACTAGCCAACTGCAATAGCTCTCTATCGAGGACATATGCAAGGGCCATAGACGACAACGTGACACATAAACATCTTGTATGGATAAAGCTCTAAGAGTTGTACCAAGAAGTGCATAACTAACTTGGTTTTGTTTTGTAGATTAAGTTTATTGAAACAACAAAAACACAAAAGGTACATAATAGGAAAGCGATGACAAAGAGGATAAGAAAAGAGAAAATGACTCTTATAGAGGGTCCAAAGATGAAGCCTCTAGCATGTTCGAGTTGGCCTTCATTCTACTTGCACACATACAATCGAGGATGAATGTTGGGGTGGCTATGATAAGAGGTTTTCCATGGTCAATTCCCCGTTTTGGTATTCCCACCTATATATACATCCAAAAAGATAAACATTGATTGGAATAGATGTATGATACGGAAAGGAAATAACAATAATAATATAATGTAAGATATTTTGCAATAATGTAAAAGATACAACCTAGGAACAAGACACTTCCCTTCAACACCAGAACCAAAGAGTTTGCTGGAGTGCGGAAGAGTATAGGCTTGCCAAGTTGGTAAAGCTTCCTTGTGGCAACAATTGAGACGAGATGAACCAAAAATGGGGAGTTGTGAGAGGATGAGAGTATGAGCTTGAGAGAATTAATTGTGGTGAGAGAATGAATTGTAGTGTGAGAATTGTGGAAATGAATTCAAATTAGGGAGATATGAAGTGTTGGGTGGTGTTTTGATGTCACTGGAAGCTTATAGGGGTGTTACATTGTTAGGACTTAAATAGTGTAGTGCTCCAACATCTAACTTAGTCGCAAAGATTTATAGGACAAATGCACAACATGCGTACACCTTCACAAAAAAATATTTGTCTAATAATGATCTAGGTTAGGCAATAGGAAAGTCAAGGTGGTGGATGGCAAGGTAGGTTGTCAAAAGGTGAAGAGGCAACATTGTTGTCAATTTAGCTAAAGCGAAGGCCTATGTGTTGTGAGATTGCATGGGGTGCAATTTATGATGGTCACAAGGTGGTTTCAAATTTGACATGCCAAATTTTTTAGCAGTAGAATTCAATTAGACGACCATGGCATGATGCTACTATTGATCATATTGATAATTGCATATGTGAACCAATAATTCTCTTCATGAGCATCTATAGACCCACAAGTGTTTGAAAGTTTCCTTTGCTTTTTTAGCTTATGTATTATTGTTTGGGAAGAAATTCCAAGCAAATTAAGAATGTTAAATCTACAGTCCAGTCCCTGAACAATTTGATATGAACTATATTTCAAGTGGTAAAGATTATAGCCTCATGGAAAAAGTCCTTAGAGTTGAAGGTAAACATTATAACATCACTTTAGAAGAGATGAGTATAATTGAGGGCTTGCAATGGTCACATTGCCTAGGAAAGCACATTAAGTTGAAATTTAAGGTGAATATAATGTGCCAAGACAACTAATCGAGGGCTTGCAATGGTCACATTTCCTTAGAAAGTACATTGAGCTTAAATTCAAAATGAATATAATGTATCAAGACAACTATCTGGGTAGAGCTATGATGGACCTTCTTAAGAAGGTAATGGGTACTTGTTCTATTTTGAATTTACCATATCTCTCCTTTTGTGCTTGAGTGTGATGCATCCAACATTGTTATTTGGGCTTTTTTGATGCAAGACAAGCACCCAATTGCTTATGTGAGTCAAAAATTGATTGGGTTTGAAAATAGGTTCTGTACATATGACAAGGAAATGTTGGCAATCATGCATGCACTTGTAAAACTTCATCAATATCTTATGGGCAACAAGTTTATAGTGAGGACTAGTCATAATAGCCTCAAGTGTGTTATGGCACAAAAGGGAAAAATGATGACGTTGTTGATGTATTATCTAGAAACCCTCCATTTTGCTGAATTTCAAAATTTTTGGCTTTTTGGAAGGATCATCTACTAGTAGAATTTCAAAAAATCAGCATGCTTGTGAAATTCTATATTCAAAAAATTGGTGACGAAAGGTATAAAGTGTTGAATGACATAATCTATTATAAGGATGAAATCTATTTTGTATAAAAAAGTAAGCTAAAACATAAGAATCTTATCTTGTAACAAGATTTTTTTCCCAAAGAAAGAGCTTTTGCATAAATAGATCTACAAGAAAAAAAATGTTACAATACAAGATTGTTAAGATGAGGTTCTTTGGGCCATCTAGATGTCTTTAATGTAGAAAAAGAAGAAGAAACTACATATTACTTGTTGCTGATTTTCTACTTTTGTAGATGCTTGCTAGCAATCAATTTAGAAGAAACTTAATTGGCATAATCCTAAAGTACAAAATACTTTACATTTTTAAACTAATGGTCATCTCCTTATAACAAGTCCACTTTCTCAAATATTTGGATTGCTTGCTTGTCAATAATCAATAGGAAAATTTGGAAAGAAAAGAATAGGTGGATTTTTCAAGAAAAAGAAATGTTGATATTGTACAGTCTTAAAATGGACGCAATTCATTTTGAGACCTTTTAGCCCTCCTTAGTGTGGTTTTGGTTTCTCTCTCATCTTCCGAGATGGTCCTTTAGGTGCTATTTTATCACCTTTTTTACCATGTCTTCCGATAATTTTATCATCCCCTGATTCTTTCCGCACCTTCTCTGAGGCCTCTGGGACCCCTCTCTAGGGACCCCCCTTGGGAATAGGTTAACCAGGTCGACCTCTTCCCTGAGGAAATGTAATTACATGGCCCGAAGTGCCTCGGGTTTGTAGATTGATTTCTTTTGCTCCCGAGTCAGCTTGCTTTGGTTTCGATCCTGAAAACTAGTATATAAGGAGGCTTAGGAATTTCAGTTTCATCCTGATCAAGCTACATCATCATTCTACAAGCAATCAAGAACAAACATACACGCGTTCATGAGATTTCAAGAAAACATCTTCAAGCATTCATCAAATTCAAGCATTTCCTTCTTGCATCAAGCCTCTTCCTTCAAGGTGGTAGTGAATTTTGGCTTTTGAGGAGATCCATCATTCCAAATCATTCAAGTTCTTCTATCTTTCATCATAGCATGTCACATACATTCTTATACATGAGGTTTTGACTTCTTTGATTTCTTTTTGGTTTCTTTGAGTCAAGGCTATTACATTTGCATACGTGATCACATATCATATTCAATTGCATCTACAAAGGTAATTGTATCTTTCATTTGATATATTCAATCCTACTACATGCTGACATTTCCTTTATCATTACATTTGCATCTCAATTTCAAGGTTGATTCCTCAATCTAGGGCTTGACCAAGGCAAACCCTCATCCACTCAAACCCAAAAACAATTTTTTTTTGTGTGCAGGTGTAATGCCCCTCCAACCCTATCAAGTTCTAGTTATGCTCACTAGAAATTAGGATGAGCTATTTGTGATGGTTTCTTAAACCAAACCTCTTCCAACTCACCATAACTTCATATTTTAATGTGGGAAATAATAATATTGCATAGGTATGTTCCTATACATCTTGCGTGTTAGCAATAGTTTAGGACCTTAATGCTAAAAGGATCACTTGATAGACTTATATGCTTTTATGCGAAATGTTCATTATTAATATTTATGTGTACCTTAGGTTAATTGATTATAATCACTTAAGGGTTAGATGTGTTACCTTCTCTAATAACGTTATTTGGGATTAGACATGATTAATGCATTTAGGGTTATATGATTTGTTTATCTTGATTTGATAATGGGACATTTTGAGTACATGCCTGATGGTTAAATGAGTTTGTGAAAGTTAATAGATGATTTACATTTACATGATTATGTTATGATTCATTCTTGTTATACAAATATGGAAAATAGATTATTTTGGTACTAACCACACTAATCCAATTATGCTTTGTTGATGTCACTGTCTGATGTGAGTGTAGGATGAGGGGAGACAGTTGTAGTTACTCCTACAGGAGGTCCACATGATGTCACACTCTCCCTCCTTATTTTCCACTGTATATATATATATATATATATATATATATATATATATATATATATATATATATATATATATATATATATATATATATATCTCTCTCTCTCTCTCTCTATATATATATATATATATATATATATATATATCTCTCTCTCTCTCTCTCTCTCTCTATATATATATATATATGTCGGTTGGTATTGCAGGATGTAGGTACCAGACATCGACTCCACCTGGCTACACAGGTCTGAGCGTGCCTTCAAAATTTTTGAACTGTTGTTGTGTGAAGATATTACCAAGATTACTCTCAAGGTTAATCGTGGACTTAGATTTCCATTTAGGAGGTTACCCTAGTTGGGGGATTTGAATACACTATGTGATGTGGTCTTGTGATTTATGATTTGACGTTGTTTTGTGATTTATGATGTGAGTTAGATTTATCTTTGTTAGTATATGTATATATATTTATTATATATCTGTGTTATATTGATTGTATGTTATATAGGTATGTGTATATGTGAGTGCACACGTATATACCCATACTTATATAAATAATAATATTTGTATGTTTTTATTGATTGTGTAAATGGTATGTTCTTTATAATAATTAAATAAAGTGTATTTAATGAAATGTATTAAATACAAGTAAAAGTAATAGTAATAAAAATAAATGCTCTTTGTAATAAAACTAGCTATCTAGGAGGGAGTTGAACTCGAGACCTCCTAAAGTTAAGCTAGTTGGTTTCCATGTGTGCTATGTGTTTTCCTTGAAAGTTATTTGTTTATTATTCTTGTTATGATTTTCTTTGAAAGCTATTTTAATTAAATTTATTTAAACTTTGTTAGGTGCTTACGGGAATGTTTTGTTTAATTTTCCAACCAACTATGGAAGTTGGAGAAGTTGCTTCCCGTAAAGCAACTTCTCCAACCACATAGTTGGAGGATAAATAATTGCAATTTTCTATGGTTTGGGGGAGAGAGTTTTGGGAAGATTTTTGGGAGTATTCTGCATTGATTTTTTCATAAATGCATTTGAAGTTTTTCCATGAGATTGTGAATTCTATAGTTTGGTGAGGGAAAGTGTATGTGTGGATTGATTGAAGATTGGTTGCAAAGGAAGATATCCAGGAAGCTATCTACTCAAGGCTTGAAGATTTGCTGAGAGTCTCTAGCCAGGAGAAGATAATTTCTCCTCAGGACCCCAGGTAGGGTCTATACTGGGATGAATTCTCCAATTCTCTTGTGTGTGTGTTTATTTACATAAATGATATGTTATTGGATTGATATGTGATATCTTATTGTGAATTAAAAAGAAAATGTGAATGTTTTATCTTCTGTGTATTTCTATGTATTTTTCGGGAAGTAGAATATGTATGTATTTATGTTTTTTTTTGGTATTATAAAATATTTCCTGGGAGTTTGGGATTTGTTGTGAAACTTCCTTATGGTGTTTGTGAGAGTTATGTAATGGTTTAGGGAAGTTTAGGAAGGTTTGAGGTGGTTTAGGAAAGGTTGCAGTCCTTCTTCCCCATTTTTGCTTTTGTAGGTCTTCTCTATGATTTGTTGTTTTTCATTTAATAAATCTTATCTGAGACTTAGGTAGTGTTGAGGATGTGATACTAAGATCCCTACATCAGGTTGACCTCAGGGAACCTTTCCTAGACATTCTTCATGCCTTAAAAAGTCATTTTTTGGCCTTTTCAAGTAAATTTGATTTAATTTCGTAAAAGTGTCTTGCAGTGTCATACGACATTGTAGTCATACCCGTACGACACTTGGTCAAATATCATATGGGAATGCATACATTTTCGTATGGGATCATATACAAAGTCATTTGGAGTTTTGAGGGTTTCGGGGGCTCAAATTTGCAAAATTTGTGGCAGGATTTATACAAATATAACATTTAAGTATAATAAACTTATACTTTAAGTTATATTTGTATAAATACATTCCAAGATGTTTGACATAGGTTTCAGATTCATAGGAGTTAAGATGCAGATTCTAGATTTTGGAGATTTCAAAAAAAAATCAGACTTAGCCAAATTTCAGGCACAAGAGGTTTCCATAGATGGAATGTAGTGTTAATGCATGTGGAAGTTTTTATCCCCTATGTATGCTCATTACCTAATTTTTTGAGGTTATATGGTGTACTTATGATGTTTTTTCACTTGGCATATACTTGAGCTTAGTTTATGAGGCTAGGACTCGTCTCGGTGGCCTGTGTGCACGGTAGGGTTCCTTAGACCTATAAATGGGCCTTGGAAAGTTGTACTTATGCATGTGGCAAGTTTTATGCTTTTCTTTGAGATGTCTTGTGATAGACATTCTTCCAATGGTTCCTGTTATTTATATGGCTAAGGTTAGGACTCGCTCTGAGGGCTTGAGTGCGCAGGGGAGTTTCCTAAACCTATGAATCAGGACTTGGAAATGTTATTTTGTATCTTTGTCTTGTGATGGGGTAAGGGACTAGGAACCCTAGGTGAGTGGCTCACCATAGGTGTTGGAACCCTAAAGTGGTTGCCAGATGATCCTATGGGTGGGTTTGTAAAAAATGATAACTTTAAAAATTAACCTGGGAAGGGGGGATTCAAAAGATAATGAAAAAAAATATAATAAAGGCCACACAGATATGATTGGAGTACTGGGACTAGGGTTAACTGCCAGGATGGATCCCTATTCATAAAGGGGGACCGAGGTTACATGGTTGCCAAGAAGGATCCCAATATACTGGTTGTGTGATGACACTCACTTAGGTGGTCTCCTAGAACCTTAACCTCAGTGTTATAGTATGATGATATTTTATGTGCTTTATTCTTGTTCTTTTGAGCTTTGATTTATTGGTGTTTTGAGACTTAGATTGCCTTAAGGTCTTGAGAGTATCTTGGTTCTATCTCCTAGCATGGGGGGTGAAACTTCACTAGTTTCACATGGTTGGGTGGCAAAAATCTTTTGAGGTATTGTTTGTGGTTCATGTCATGGCTTGGATTCTGAGTTGTTCAGTGGTGAAGATTCTATTCTTGTATCATGTATCTCTATCTTTTAAAATCAAGATGTAAAGATGTATTGTAAGCCCTTGGGCAACTTGATGTAATTATCTTTCTCTATGCCTTCGGGCCATGTGCAGTAACTGTAATTCTTATTGTGTTTGTAAATGGAAGAAAGAAGATATGTCTTTGGGAAGGGTAGAATTAGAAATCAAAAAAGGGGATTGAATATTGGTTAATTTGTTATGGATTACATTTAAGTAATTCCTATCCTATCTCTATTGAGTTTTAAATGAAATTGAAAGTAATGATTCTATGTAAGCTTTTGCAAAGCACTTATAGTTGTAAACTTCTTAAGGAATGCTCGTTTTGATATGTGGAATAGTGAAAATATATGCTAAGGGTTCAAGGGTATCTCTAGGTGAAATAATAAGGGTAAGAAACATGTATGGTATTGAAAGTAGTAATGAGATGTGATTCTTAAATGTATAATTCAGTATGAATAATGTGTGGGGTTATTCAAACTAGGTTTTAATCTCAATTCTTAACTAGACTTATACAAGGTTATAGATGATAATTTGTGGAAGTTAAACTTGTGGCAAAAATGATTCATTAAATGGTTGATGTTGGTTAACAATATATGGTTAAGTACTTTACACTCTTTCTATTATTATATTGAAATGAAAATAGAAAGTAAGGACTCTTAATGGAAAATCTTAATTGAGTTTTCATGGTGCAATTGAGTTGAGCATAGATAAGGTTAAGGAGTAAATAAATAGGAAAGAATAAATGTACTTAGCGGAGGAGATAAGTAATGTGTGTTGGTTTCATTTCTAAAAGTAAATGATGTGTTGGTTTGGTAAAGAAAATGAATTCAATTAATTCACTAAGGAAATTGGTTTTGAAGTAGAATGAAATCAATGTTTCAATGTAAATTTAAGTTGAAACGGAAATATAATTCATTTGATTAAGTAAAGAAATACAATGCTTGATAATGGTAAATGAATTCATTAAGGGAACCTTAAGGAATGTACTTGTGAATATTAGTGATGATATGTTAGAATGTTAAGAAAAAAAAATTGTTAGTTGTAATTTTAGGTCATAGACCTGATTCCTTATGGGTTCCCTGGCGGGGACATTACAACATGAGCAGGATATCAAAATTGCAACCACAGATCAAGAAACTACTTGCCAAGACATTTCCAATGAAGTTGGGTTGACTTTTCTACAATGTCCCAGAAACACGGTGACTTTGTGGAAAAGTGTTCAGAACATGTTGTACCAGGTTGACCTGTTCTTGGAGGTTTGAGAAAAATAACATTTTCTGGGTTTTTTGTTGTGATCGCGAATCCTCAGTCAGTAGTTCTATCACAGGTTCAGATCTGTAATTTTCAGAGCAAAAAGACATATTCGTCTACACATTTCAAGGTGAGTACTGTAGACACAGAAAATTGGCAAAGGCTTAATTCAATCAAAAGGTGCAATCAAGTCATCAAAATAGCACTAAAAATCAATAAATGGAACAAAGGCAATTCAAATCAAAGGAAAATTCAATTAAATGATTAAATGATTAAATAAAGCTTGAAAAAGGGAAAAACACTAAGAAATTGATTAAATTCAATTAATGACATAGTTGTTGAAATGAAAAATCAAAATGAACCTCTTACCCTTCATGGCTAAATTTAATTACTTTAATTAATTAATAAATATGAAATTCCCTCAACAAAGCAAAAAGGAGACAAAATGGACACAAATCACTCACTTTTGTTGAAATGGTCCAGCCTTTTGAAACCATTTAAATGTTTGTCCCCCAATTTAGGGACAAAGCAAAGCCAATTGACCTTACCCAAGCATAACCATGGTTATCTCACTCTACCCCCTACCCTTGGGAAAATCTTATAAATAGAAGGCATTTTGAGGCATTATTAATCCACTCCATATCTTTGAATTGCAGCAAAGCTCTGTCAATTTGCATCCACATCACTCACTTAGCATTTTCATTGATATTTAGCTTAATTGTTGATCATTTTTGTAGATTTCTTATCAAATAGAGCTAGAATTTGATAATTAGATCTAAATTTGCATATCATATAGCTTAATTCTCATCTTTAGAGTGTCACTAGTGAGGATCATAGCTGAGAGCCTCATTTACCACTTTATTTTAGAGAACCATGAGATATTTAGATTAATTTGTGCATTATTTAGATTAGTTTGCTTTGAATAGTGTAAATTCTCTTTAAATCTTGTTATTTCATGAAGGTGTAAATCACTCACACACAAGTACTCTTTCATTCATTCCACTTCTTAGTCTAGACCTATTTGCATACCTTAATTGGGCTAATTGCATACACTTAGCATCTAGATTTCTCTTAGTTTTCTCATTAAATCAATTGGTTCAACTTCACATTTGCATTTACACATCTTTAATAAAATCCTACATTGCATGAAAGAGGACTTGCTTGTGTAATTCCTTGATATAATTTGGGTTTAGCTTTGACATCCCTTCATCTTATTGGGTTTTTGTTAATCTAACGTGGGTTATATTGAGAGTTATGCTAAGAAACTCCTCTTTCTCTTGTATTTTGAATGTTAGTGTTGAAATGGTTAATTAATGAACTCATCTCACATAGTTTATATTGTTAGACTCATTAGTATCCATTCACCCCTAAACATTTTGGTGAACCCAACGTATTCCCTCCTTTGTTTGATTTTGAAGTTAAGTTCCTTCTTTGTTCATATAGTTAGATCTCCTTTCACATTATCTTCTTTACATTGTTTGCATATAGATTTCGTTAACTACATTATTTCATTTTCATATATTTGCATTGTGAAAATTCAAAAAAAATGCATCCTACATTTTTAGTTGCATTGCATTTTGTTTCAAACAATATAAAAACACAAAAATATTTCTTCTAAGTCATTGCATTTCATTTTCAATGGGATTGTTATCTTTATTTTCAAGTTTTCTTCACGATCTTCAAGATATTCCATTTCATGCATATGATGCTACTTTATTTTTTTCTTTCATTGATTCTCATGAAAACATTTCTTCAAAACACCCCCCTCCAAAGGGTAATCTTTTCCAAGATAATGTTGATCAAGCTCTAGTGAGTCAGGATGTTCCTAACTTTGATATTCCTACTACTTGGGACGAGCCCTTGGATAAGGACACGGATTACTCCCGTCCTCATGAAGCAACCTTTATACAATTGGATGATAACATGATTATTGATCCTAATGATCAACCACTTCCCATGCAATAAATGAGGCCTTGATGAGTTATGTTTGTCCTTCTCCTAAGAGTGCCTTAGTAATAGAAGATCACATCCTTGATGCTTCTTCTTGTTCCTTTCAAGATACATCTCAAATCAAATGTGGGCGTGTTTAAAATGGTGACCATGATGATTTTATTTTCAAAAATTCAACCTTAGACCATAAGGATCCTAATCACATCAACCCTATGGGTGGCCTATCAACTCTTCAAGATTGGGGAACATTAAATTTCACACCAACATTCTATACCAAAACTAACATCCTTGACTTTGGAAATCAAACACCTTTATTTGACGAGTGTATGCATATTAAACGTTTCTCTTTACATCTCAATCTAATTATATCTAAAATATCTATTTCTATGCTTTATCAAATTCATAAGACTAGGCAATATCATTATTTGCAATATAAAGGATTCATTGCTTATGGTATGTTTCAAATGAATTGCGATGATAAATAATATCTTTTTCATGATCATTCTACTTAGTACATCTACATCCCTATTATGTTGCTCCTCACTTTGTGACATTGCTAGCATATCCTTTGGGGGCTCATTGTCCTACTTTGTGAGAAACATAAAAGTCATTTCCCTTGTCTCCTCACTTGGGGGGCAAGGACCCTATTTCCTTTTCCTATCTATATTGCGGGATCCATTTTCCCCCCTTTGTTGACTTGTTTTCCTTTTATGTGATGACATCTTTTCTGACATACATTTTTTGTGTTACATAAGGATTAACATCCTGAGTACAATCTTATGTTTGCTTGAAATCACATATCTAGTATAAATTGAAACCACTTAGGGAGGCATAATGTGTCCTCTTATTTTCTTGTTCAATGCATCCAATGTCCCTTATGAACTTGCATTCTCTTATAATTTTATGTTCTTTCTTCTATGCATATATTGTGTTACATAAGGATTAACATCCCGAGTGCAATCTTATGCTTGTAAGTGCATCTTTGTTATAAAGGATCTCTCATTTAGGGCATATACTGGATATTTCTTTGTCCTTTCTCTCAAGGATCCATTATCTCTTTGTTGTTCCTCCTGTGTTCACTAAAGTAGGTATAACATGATATCCTTTCATCTTTCTATTTCTCTATAGATTTGCGTTGTTTATGATATGTTCCTATCTGCAGGTATGTAATATTTTGTTTCATGCACGACGTGATAGTTGTTGCCTAACAATGTCTTTCCATGCCTTGGATTTTAATGTTTTTCATTTAAGGATCATCTATAATTTACTTCATAGGTGATATCTTTTCTATCATATTATGTTTATAATTGTATATCCTATGATGTTTCTTGTCCTCCATTTCTCTATGGTGTTGTATTATTCTATGATACTTCTTGTTTGATATAGGGTGTTTTGTTTTCTGCATGGCTAGATTATGGTTGTTGCTTACAATTCGTCTTTATATTTTACATGATTTTGTTATATAATCCACCATAGACTTCTCCTTCTTGTCTCATGCTTGGGGGGAAAGGTTGTTTGTACATTTTTTATCTCTCTTTGTCTAAGGATCGACTTTCCTTAAGTAGAGTGGCATTTTTTTATCATGTGACATTATTTTCCTATAAGGAATTGTGTCTTGATCATGACTCTCTCTAACATACAAGAGGTGCATGTCTATGTTCATTATAAACATTTTCCCTTATCCAAGGATCCCTATTCCACCTATGCATAGGGGGCTAAATAGGTACATTCTTGATTCCTCTCCCCTTCTTTTATCTTGAAGTTGTTATCTTTGTTCATGATGCTCCTCTAGAAGGTAGATGTCTTTCTAACAAGATCTCTTCATTTCAAGGGTTTCTTCTCATAAGCGATATATCCTTTCATAATTGATATATTTTCTTATCTTACAAGAGTCAATGCTCTTCATTAAGTTTATGGCACACATTGTTATTAAAGGCTATCTCATTATTTCTAGAAGTAGTTATCCTTGATTCTCTTCCTTATGATGTCTATGGCTACATAGTCATCATAAGGAGGGGGCATACTTACTCCCTCTTTGTACTATAGTTTACCTTTTTCAATGCACTTTTACTTTTACATTAGAACATGCCTCCCTAGCAGGTATTAGTGACACTTCTCCATCCCAGGGAAACACATTTGCATTTTTTATTTTTTATTTGCATTGCCACTCCCTAACGGGTGTCATTGATACTTCTCCATCCTAGGGAAATTCACACACACATTTTCTCTACGAATAATGCACCCTTTTCCATCCACAGAGAGCACATACATATTTACACTCTATGGTGATACCAAGGAATTGATCCATGGGTGGACACACATACACATGCATGCAAAAGTTGTCAACGGGTGCACAGGATTGACTACCAGGCACACAAACCCGCTAGACCATTCGATCCTACCTTTTTTTTTGTGATTCATAGTAAGTCACACAAAGCTTACTAGGCAAGATAATCACTCTCTCCCTCTCACTATGCTTTCATCATGTAGTAGGATAGAATCATGAGAGATGTAATCCTTTGTGGTGGTTGTGCCTTTCGTATGTGATCCCTTATGCTTTTTGATAGCCTTCCAAATATGATATTGGTGGGTGAGACATTTCTTCAGCTGAGGTCTCTTTCACTAGTTGATTTGGGGTTTTAGTGCTAACTTGTTTTGAGTTTTTTTATTTTGTTTTTGTTTGGCTCTCTTTTTCCTTTCTTTTTTTTTCTTTTTTTTTTCATGCTCTTATGCATGGGAATGGACTAAGGATCCTAGGTTTGGGGGCTCATGTCCTTAAACTTGGTGGTGTTCTATCTCATTGTGTCATTATCTCTCTTCTTCTTCTTCCTTTATCGAGAGTATGACTTGCCTCATACTCTCGCTAAAGTGGGGGCTAAATGTCCTATCTTAAAATGGATGCACTTAATTTTGAGACCTTTTAGCCCTCCTTAGTGTGGTTTTGGTCTTTCTCTCAACTTTCGGCATGGTCCTTTAGGTTCTATTTTATCACCTTTTTGGCCATATCTTCTGACGTTTTCATCATCCCCTGATTCTTTCTGCACCTTCTCTGAGGCCTCTGGGATCCCCCTTGGGAATAGGTCAATTTGGTTGACCTATTCTGGAATGGGTCAACCAAGTCGACTTGTTATTGGAATAGGTCAACCCAAGTCGACCTCTTCCCCGAGGAAATTTAATTACAGGGTGTGAAGTGCCTCAGGTTTGTTGATTGATTTCTTTTGCTCTCTGGTCAACCTGCTTTGTTTTCGATCCTGGGAACTAGTATATAATGAGGCTCAGACATTTCAATTTCATCCCGATCAAGCTACATCATCATTCTACAAGAAATCAAGATAAAAAATACACATGTTCATGAGATTTCAAGCAAGCATCTTCAAGCATTCATCAAATTTAAGCATTTACTTCTTGCATCATGCTTCTTCCTTCAAGGTGGTAGTGGAGTTTGGCTTCTAAGGAGGAGATCTATCATTTGAAATCATTCAAGTTCTTCCAACCTTCATCATGGCATGTCACATACATTCCTATACATGAGGTTTTGACTTCTTTGATTTCCTTTTGGTTTCTTTGAGTGAAAGCTATTACATTTGCATACTTGATCACATATCAAATTCAATTGCATCTACAAAGGTAGTTGTATCTTTCATTAGATATATTTAATCCTAGTACATGTTGTCATTTCCTTTATCATTACATTTACATCTCAATTTCAAGGTCGATTCCTCAATCTAGGGCTTGACCAAGGCAAGCCCTCATCCACCCAAACCCAAAAACAAGCTTTTCTGTGTGCAAGAGCAGGATATCAAAATTGCAACCACATATCTGGAAACTACTTGCCAAGACATTTCTAAAAAATTTGGGTCAACTTTGCTATAGTGTTTCGGGAACACGTTGACTTCATGGAAAAGTGTCTGGAACACTAGGTCGACCTATTCCTGAAAGGTATGATAAAAACAACATTTTATGGGTTTTCTATTGTCACTGCGAATCCTCAGTCACAAGTTTTGTTAAAGGTTCAGATTTGCAGTTTTCATAGAAAAAATGAATATTCCTCTACACATTTCAAGGTGAGTACTCTTTCATTCATTTCACTTCTTAGTCTACACCTATTTTCATATCTTAATTGGGTTGATTGCATACACTTAAAGCATCTAGATCTATCTTAATTTTCTCATTAGATCAATTGGTTCAATTTCACATTTGCATTTACACACATTTAATGAAATCCTACATTGCATGAAAGAGGAATTGCTTGTGTACTTCCTTGATATAATTTGGGTTTAGCATTGACATCCCTTCATCTTCTTGGGTTTTGCTAATCTAACTTGGGTATATTGAGATATATGTTTGGAAACCCCTCTTTCTCTTGTATTTTGAGTGTTAGTGTTTATATGGTTAATTAATGAACTCATCTCACATAGTTTATATTGTCAAACTCATTAGTATCCATTTCACCCCTAAACAAATATAAAAATTCATTAGTAAGCTAAAGAGGGCCATTGAAGAGGCGGTGAACAACAATGTTAGAAGCCACAATAATAAAAATAGGGCCTTTAACTAATGAGAAAATGAGTTGATAAAGAGTTGGAAAGAGTAGAAAGCTCCTCCTCTTTATAAGGTTGGTTGGGCTAATCCTCATATTTATAGAAAAGATGTCAAGTGAAATCTTCCATCTATCAAGTGGTGCGAGTTAAATTTTGATCTACGGGAAATTGGCACATCACTAGAACTAGATTTAGTGTGAGAAATCATTAAGTACATTTGGTTGGTGTAACTTCAAAGGTTTGGAGCATGGGACAAATAATGAGGTGGATGCACCTTCACCACTTTTAGATTTACAAAAAAACTCATAGCTATCTTTTTAGAAGTTGGAAATCAAGGGAGACTCACAAATTGTCATAAATGCTCTAAGGAAGAAATGGACACAAAATTAGAGAAAAATAGAATATTAAATCAAATGTGACCCATAATAAATATCTTTTAATAATTCTCCATTTTACATGTTTTAAGAGAGGCCAATGCCTATGTGGGTTCACTAACCAACTTCTGTACATTGATTACTTCACGAGGAAAAAAGTAGGGAGCAATCTAAAAAATTTGTTATCTTAGATCTCATTAGTATTTGAGGGCATATCACTCCCATTGGAAAACACCTCATAAAACATCTTCAATAAAGCATCATTAAAATATATAGTAATTCCTTACCAAATTCCTATCAATGTCATGTTGGAGGCTTCAAGTGATTATAGAAAGTTAAGTTGCACTATTTCATATCATTTCCAACTTCCTTTATTAATAAAGTCCCCTTAAACTATGCTTGTGCGAAGACCAATGTTAGGTGATTCGCATTGGAGAGGTGGATATATTTTCATGGGAGAGGTATCAAACTTACATATAAATAATATTTTCAAAGTGAAATCCATGAAAAATGGTGCATTTTATTTAGATGATGTTGGGTAGGCTTTTTATTTTAGTGAATCATCTTATTCATTTTAACATCAAAATTTCTATGATGCATGTTGGGATTCTTTTAGAGTTAAGGGAAACTATTGAGGTTGTAAGACTAGTATTTGTGGCAGTTACTAAAGTATGGTGGAGATTGGACCTTAACTTTGAAATCAATCTAGCAATTTTGGACTTGAGTTTCCCTACTAGTATTGATTTTGAACTTTTTATTTTATTCTTGGTTGGTCCCCTTCCTAAGTTTTATTCACCATCTTGGTGATTGGATACAATTATGACCCCTGTATTTAATAACCAGAGTGGGGGATTGTGTTCATAAAATGAGTAATAGAGACCATGGTTCAAAATGATGTGGATTGGTCTTTTGTACTAGAGGTAGAAATAGTAGATAACAAAGATAACATAAGTCATGAGAGGTAACTCTATAGAAAGTCTTGGGTACTCTGTGTTCTATGTATATTGATGATAGAATTATAGTTAATAGAAAAATGTGTGTATTGTCCTTTGAAGATTTTTCTAAGATTCCTTATGTTTTTTTTTAATATGTTGGACTCCATTACGGAGTTGTTAGTTTTTGTTATCTTTTTGTACAAAATTTAAATATATTGGTGTGGCTCCAAGGTAAATTTTATCTATAATAAATATATGTTTTCCTTTAAAACACCTTTCATTTTCTTTTAATTAAATAGAAAGAAAAGTAAAAATTGGAGATGAGGGGATTTGGTTGTAGTTGTACAAGTTTCACCCCTTACACCAATCTATGAGGGTTATACCCTCCACATTGTAGTGCCAAATGATCATGGATAGTGTGGGGTCATGTCCTACACAAACAACACACTTCTAGCTATGGGTGGGAAAGATGAGCCTTCAACATCGAATTCTCTTATTTTTTTCTTTTCTTTTATTTTTTAAAATTTCATATTTCCTTGAATCAAATGTATGTATGTATGTGTGCATAAAATAAGAGATTTAAGGCTTGAAAAAGTAAGATGTTATATTTATGGAGTTGAAAGATCTCATGCATGCTTTATAATCATTAACATAATATTATTAATTATAAAAAAAAATCAAGGTTATAATAGTAAGTGGTTTCCCCCATTGAACAATTAAGAGACATAATTCATTTCTTAATAATGACACAATTACAACATGATACTTCAGAGAGAGAGAGAGAGAGAGTCAATAACCCACAAGATTTATTAAGAGGTCCATGATAACAAGGCTTATCGAATGATTTAAATACCTAATAATATTCATATTAACCAATAGGAAAAAGGTGCTTCAAAAGTCACATGTAAGATTGAGCCTTATATGCTAATGAAGCATAAATGTTCTTGCCACCATGGACAACATGGATGCATAACTAAGTATGCATGCTACATCAAAATCATTTATCTTGGAAATATACCAACTAGGGATAGAGATGCCACTATATCTTATAGATACCAACTACACCATCCTAAATTGTAAGCACTTGTGTGCTCTACAATTTTACGATTATTTAGCACCTTCCTTAGTGTATTTGCATTATAGGACTTTATGCACTTAATGCACATCTAATTCAAATCAAGTCATCTTCTCCCTCTAACTTGTGCAGAAAATTGAGGTAGGATCTAATCTCTATGCATTCCCCTCTATGTTCCCTCCAATCACAAAATTCATTTCCTCTCCTAGGCCCTATTTCACCCTCTTTGGCCTTGAAATTCAATTCTATTGTCGAAATCAACTATGAATTTCTATCCCAAACTATCAAATCCTCCATGACTCATCCCCCAGGATCAACGAAAGTCTTCCCAGACTAGGCCATCTTAGGTCGACCTTATCCTAGACTAGGCCAAATTTAGCCTTGCCCTGGGAGCTTATTCCTAGATTTAGAGTCTGGGTCCATTCTCGTGGATTTTGAATGGTTTCTAGATCTGTGGTCGGCTGCTCAATTCCAACCCCCAAAATCACTATAAAAGCAACCTAATTGCTTCATTTTGGCATAATGAAAGCAAGTGCAAGGCGAATACCCCAATTTGATTACAACAAGCAATTACAAGGTGGAAGCCCTAGTTTGATGACATCCATTAAAGCAAGGGTTGACTATTGAAGACTTCATCAAGCATCTACAACTTGATGCCAAGCATTCAAGACATCATTTTCTACACAATGGAGTTTCAATTGGATCACGAGCATGGTTAGGATTACATTTTCCCTTGGGGTCTTAGTATGATTTCCTTGTTATTTTAGAATCTATGCACTGATACTTTATATTTACATGCTAGTATTTCACTCTATTGCACATAGAGTTAAATCTAGGAATTTACTTTTTCACTCTAGCTCATTAGCATTCTAGACATACTCTAGATTCACGAGCACATCACACTTTATTTGTTCTAATGACTATCTATGGAGGTGGGAATCATCAAAATGGGGGGTTGACTAAGGCAAACCCCTATATAGCCACATACACATTTTCCAGATTTGCAGGTTGTAGAAGTGCAGGTACAAGTGCAGATTTGGAAACCAGACCAATAGACCTTTTCGGATCCACTCCTCTTTAGTCCTCATAGTCTTAGGATTAGGTTGAATTAGATTGACCTTGTCTTGGAATAGGATGACTTGGGTCAAAACCATCCTTTTGCAAATCAAAAAGCTCTAGTTCTATCAGTTGCAGATTCCACATTGTTAGATCCAAAAATCAAGGAAATCTGAGACTCTAACAGTTGAAAAATTTAGATTCAAAGTACAATCTTCTTCACTCATTTTTAGGTGCACACATTCCTACCCCTATTTCCTTACATCTACTTTCATAGATCATATTTAGTTTTTAGATTCACATATCTTATTGGAATCAATCAAATCCAACCCTAGAAGGCATAAATCCCAAGTTGGTACCCTAATTCACTAGGTTGTACTTACCAGATCTACCTTGTAGGAAAAGGTTTTTGATCCTAATGTATAATAGTGTGCCATGATAGATTTGGTGAGTGATATACATCCTATCATTTCTCACCATTTCCTATTATACATTTTGGTGAACTCAAAACTTTCATGCATTATACCTTTTGTGTTGGTTAGATAGATCTTGCATGCAAAAACAACAAAAACATTGTCATTTAGTAATTAGATTTAATTTTTCATGCATTGAATTAGCTTACATTTATCTTTTTATTTTTTCATTGTCTTTCTTATTAGCTAGATCTACTCTTTATCACATCATAAAAAGAGAAAAATACAAAAAAATGTTGTCTTTTACTTTCTTGCATTTCGTTTACATATGAAAAAAATCACAAAAATAATTGCATTTCATTTGTCATTTAGCTTGTTTTAAACATGTATGAATTCCTTATTCATGAGTATTTTGATGTTTCCTTTAGTAGGCATGACCTTAATAACCCTCATGAGGTGTCTAGTAGTGAAGATCTTGTTGTGACAGATGAGGTCCTTAATGATCCCATCTCTGCTAAATATTTCTCTATATCTCGTCAACCAAACCTTTACCAAAAATTAATTTCCTTCCTTTGAGTGATTCTATTTTTAACATTGAAACACCTAAAGTAGTTATCCATGCTAAACCTGCGATAAATGTCAAAGGATGCACTTCATCAAACTCTCCTCAAGCTCCTAACGATCCTATCATCACTGTTAAGGATTATCCTCAACAATCTACTCCTCAAACTTTCACTACACATGTGATGATGATTAAAGGATATATTCCTCAAAGTTATTTTCAAACTCCGAACAAGCCTATTATAACTATCAAAGGGAAACCTACAAGTCCTTTGGAGTTTATTAAGGATTATAAAGCAATGCTTCACACCTTGATGCAGGAGCATCTTGGGTCCTTGGAAATCTTGTGTCACCAAAAACATGTTTGTGTTTTCTCTATGTTGCTCGGTTCCTTCTTTGACCGAGTTGGTTTGGTGTTGCTTGGTTTCCTTTGTTTACCGGTGTTGGTCAGTTATCTCTCTAGTGCTTGGTGAATTTCCCTAGCCCTCAGTGATGCTTGTCTAATGCTCGGTTATCCTTTCTTACTGAGTTATTTATTTTGGATTTCTGTTGAGGCCGACTCTTGCAATTTATTTTGGTCACATATTTAATGATGGTATATATCATTGGGAAGTGTGTGGACCTAGATCTGGTCGTTCCTTCCATTGATGGTGGATCTAAAGGTTGACTTGTTCAGTAGCCTCTTGTATAAATGTAGTTGTTTGGTTAGATTTTAGGGGGTAAGTTTTGGGGAGTAAGTTTTGGATAGAAGATTAGAGATTATTGGAAAATCCTCGCATGTTGGAGGACTTCTGTACTTGATTGTAATATTTGGCCTAAACTGGGAAGGCCTTACAGCTCGACATGTATGAGTCAATTGAGATAAATATATGAAAGATATCTGCATTCTCTCTCTCACTTGTGTGTTTGTTGCTTCCATGTGTGATCTCTGCAAGGTGGACCTAGTTAGGGCTTGCCTTTGGCCCCTCTCCCTATCCTCCCTTGTGTTAGGTGGTATTAGAGTGAGGTGAGATTTGGATCTAGGTTTGAAGGTTCCTCCTTGTAAATCCCTAGTTGAATTGTTGTGGGGTAGCAGATTGTGATTTGACCTACAATTGTAGAGGGTTTCAAGATGGTTCGTGGGAGGTGAGATGCGGATCCAGGATTGGCAGACATGTTGAGACAACTTTCTGCTAGATTAGAAGCTGTTGAAACAACCCAGAGAAGAGGAAGACATCTTGAAGATGTTAGTGATGATGAAATTGAGGAAGAACAAGGTGATGTAGAACCCGCACCTGTGATGGATCAAGGTGAGGAAAGATTGTTGAAGGCTTTGAAAAATCTGAAGTCTACACCACACTTCAATCATCCTGAGTATAGTGGAAAATTGGATTCTGATGAATTGGTGGACTAGATCACCGAGATGGAAAAGTACTTTGAATATGAAAATGTACTTGAGGAAAAGAAGGTGAAAATTGCAAGAACAAAGTTGAAGAGTCATACATCCTTATGGTGGGAGTATCTACAATTGGACAGAAAGATGAAAGATAAAGACAAAATCAAGGTATGGAATAAAATGGTGAATAAATTGAAAGGAAAGTTCTTACCTTGTGATTATCAGATTAACCTAGTTAAGCAAATGCAAAGTTTGAGGCAGAAAGATAGCTTAGTAAAAGATTATACTGAGGAATTCTATAGATTAGATATCAGATCTCGACATGATGAAGATGATGTGGAAAGAATTACTAGATACCTGAATGGTTTGAGGGTTTCCATCCGAGAAGAAATCAGTTTGGTCAAATTGGAGAACATTGAAGAGGCTTATCAATTTGCATTGAAGGCCAAGGAGAAATTGAACAAGAAACATGAGCAAAGACAAAAAGGTAGAGGTGGTAGATTCCCTAGAGGAAGAGGTATATCTTATGGTGAAAACAGTAGATCTGAACCTGAAAAGACAAATCTGGATAAAGGCAAGACCGAGTGGAAAGGTGAAAGTTCATCTAGAGGTAGAGGCAGTAACTATCGAGGTGGTTATAACAGAGGTGGTTCCTGAGGAACTTGTTACAATTGTGGAGAAGAAGGACATAGATCATTTGAATGTACACATGCAAGTAAGAAGGTAGGTAACAATAGAAATGCTTTGGTGCAAGAAGAGTCACCAAATGAACTTGAGAAGGAAAATAACTTGATTGTAAGGAGAGAACTTTGGAGTGAAGGTAATAAGGAAGATTCGGTAAGGAAAAGTTTGTTCAAGACCAGATGTAGAGTTTCTGATGAAGTTTGGAAGGTAATCATTGACAGTGGTAGCTCGGAGAATCTAGCATCTGAGGAAATGGTTACAAAGTTGCAGTTGAAAAGGTTGGAACATCCGAAGCCCTATCAGATTTCATGGATCAAAGATGAGCATACAATCTTGGTAAGTGAACAATGTTATGTGAATTTGAAAATTGGAAAGTACTATGATAAGGTGTTATGTGATATCATGCCTATGAATTGTTGTCATATTTTGTTGGGTAGACCTTGGCAATATGATAGACATGCTATATATGATGGGAGATTGCATAAATATACTATTTGGGCTGATGGAAGAAGAAAAATCTTGTTACCTTCACTTGAAGAACCTGTTAGTAATGTTTGCACATTTGTGAAAGTTTTCTTGATGGAAGGAAGAAAGTTTGTTAAGGATTTGAAGAAGAATGATGTATGTTTTGCTATGATTCCTAACAAACCGAAAGAAAATAGAGGATAGTGTCCCTGAGGAGATTGATAAGTTACTCACCGAGTACAGTGAAATTATTTTTGATAAGGTACCTAATGGTTTTCCACCGAAGAGAAGCATTGATCATTGCATGGATCTAATCCCTGGAGCTAGTTTACCAAATAAGGCACCACATCGGTTGACACCTACTGAGAATCAAGAATTGAACCAACATATTCAATAATTGTTACAGAAAGGTTTGATCAGAGAAAGTTTGAGTCCTTGTGCAGTACTTGCTGTATTGGCACCTAAGAAGAATGGAGAATGACGAATGTGTACGGATTCCAAAGCAATTAATAAGATAACATTAAAATATAGGTTTCCTATATCGAGAATGGATGACATAATGGATAGTTTGACTAGAGAAAAGTATTTTACCATAATTGATTTCAAAAGTGGGTATCATCATATCAGAATCATAGAAGGTGATGAGTGGAAGATTACTTTCAAGACAAAGAAGGTTTGTATGAGTGGTTGGTTATGCCTTTTGGTTTAACTAATGCACCGAGTACTTTTATGAGGTTGATGAATGAAGTTTTGAAGAAATTCTTGGGTAAGTTTGTGATTGTATACCTTGATGATATTTTGATATTCAGTAAGATTAGAGAAGAACATTTGTTGCATGTTAAACGAGTATTGCGGAGATTGAAAGAGGAAAAATTGTTGATAAATCTGAAAAAGTATTCATTCATGAAAGAGGAGATTGTGTATTTGGGATTTGTAGTTTCAGCTGATGGTTTGAAGATGGGTCTTGAAAATGTTGAAGCTATTTTGAATTGGCCTACACCTGAGAATGCTAGTGAGGTAAGATCATTTCATGGTTTGAAAAGTTTTTTCTAAAAGTTCATTAGGAATTACAGTTCAATTTGTAATGCTATGACTAAGACTATGAGAGGAGATAACAAAGAATTCAAGTGGACACATGGAGCTGATAAAAGTTTTAAGACTCTAAAGTAGAAGGTTTTTAAATTGCCTATTTTGGCATTGCCTAATTTCAATAAAGTATTCAAGTGGAATGTGATGCAAGTGGAAGTGCAATTGGAGTTGTGTTGACTCAAGAAGGTAAACCTGTTTCTTTCTTTAGTGAAAAGTTGAATGATGCAAAAATGAAATACTCTATGTATGATCAAGAATTCTATGCTATTGTTCAAGCACTAAAGAAATGGAGACATTATTTGATATCGAGTGAATTTGTGTTGTATACTGATCATAAAGCTTTACAGTATTTGGGTAGTCAGAATAAGTTGAATCAAAGACATGAAATGGGTTGAGTATTTGCAGAGCTATACATTTGTGTAAAGCATAAGAGTGGAGTTACTAACCGAGTTGCTGATGCATTGAGTAGAAGGAGATCTTTGATGACCAAGATGAAAATTAAAGTTCTTGGCTTTGATGATATGAGAGATTCTTATGAATTTGATCCTGATTTTTCTAAGCCATGGAGAAGTGCAGAGCACCTATTCAAGATCAACCAAGTACTAAATGGGAAGAATATTTCATTCAAGAAGGTATGTTGTTTAAAGGTATTCAATTGTGTATACCGAGAGGACCAATGAGAACGAATTTGATAAAGAAGAAACATAGTAGTGGTTTGGCTGGACATTTTGGTGTTGAAAAAATATTGAATTTTCTTAAGGAGAAATAATTTTGGCCATAGTTGTATAAACATGTTCAGAAATTTGTGAAAAGTTGTGGAGTTTGTCAAGTTGCAAAAGGAGTAAGTCAGAATACTAGATTGTATACACTGATTTCTATTCTTGAGAAACCTTGGATTGATATCAGTATGGATTTTGTTCTTGGCTTATCGAAGACAGTAAGAGGTAATGACTCTATATTTGTTGTTGTGGATAGATTTTCTAAAATGGCACATTTTATACCTTGTAGAAAGACATAAGATGTAGTACATATAGCAAATATTTTCTTTAAGGAAATTGTCAGATTGCATGGATTACTAAGGAATATTATCTCTGACCGAGACAGTAAATTTGTTGGATACTTTTGGAAGGACCCTTTGGAGAAAGTTTGGCACCGAGTTGAAATATAGTTCTACATTTCACCCATAGACCGATGGACAAACAAAAGTTGGGAATATAAGCTTGGGAAATATTTTGAAATGTTTAGTTGGAGACACACCGAGTAATTGGGAGTCTGTGTTGGCACAAGCAGAGTTTTCATACAATAATTCAGTGAATAGGAGTATTGGAAAAACACCTTTTGAGATTGTAAATGGCATACAACCGAGAGGTATATCATATTTGAGGGATATTGCTGATGAAAGAAAGAGAAGTGCTGAAGGAGTAAAGTTTGCTGAGTACATGAAGACATTGCATGAAGATGTGAAATATAAGTTGGAGAAAAGTAATCAGAAATACAAAGACATAGCTGATAGATCAAGAAGATATAAGACTTTTGATGTTGGTGATGAAGTAATGGTTCATTTAAAGAAAGACAGATTTCCTATTGGAACATATGGGAAGCTGAAAATGAAGAAGTTTGGACCTTGTAAGATTTTGAAGAAATTTGATAGTGGAAATGCTTATGAGATTGAGTTACCTGATGACATGGATATATCACCTATATTCAACATTACTGATTTATATGAGTATCATGAGTCAGATGAAGAAATGATAGTACCGAATGATTATCCTAAGAAATAGACATAAGAAGTTGAGCAGATTTTGGAGCAAAGAATTGGTAGAAGTACAAGAGGAAAACAATATATGGAATATCTGGTAAAGTGGAAGAATAGACCGATTGAAGATAGTTCATGGATTTTACAATCTAAGTTGGATGCATCTCAGATCATACCTATTTCATGATTCAGAGAATCATTTCCAAATAACCTAGGTGTATGATGTAGGAGCATCTCGGGTCCTTGGCAATCCTATGTCACCAAAAACACGTTTGTGTTTTCTCTATGTTTCTTGGTTCCTTCTTTGACCAAGTTGGTTTGGTGTTGCTCAGTTTCCTTTGTTAATTGGTGTTGGTCAGTTATCTCTCTGGTGCTCGGTGAATTTCCCTGGCGCTTGGTGATGCTTGTCTGATGCTCGGTTATCCTTGCTTACCAAGTTATTTATTTTGGATTTCTATCGAGGCCGACTCTAGCAATTAATTTTGGTCATGGATTTAATGATGGTATCTATCATTGGGAAGTGTGTGGACCTAGATCTGGTCATTCCTTCTATTGATGGTGGATCTTTAGGATGACTTGTTTGGTAGCCTCTTGTATAAATGTAGTTGTTTGGTTAGAGTTTAGGGGGTAAGTTTAGGGGAGTAAGTTTTGGATAGAAGATTAGAGATTATTGGTAGATCCTCACATGTTGGAGGACTTCTATACTTGATTGTAATATGTTGCCTAAATTGGGAAGGCCTTACAACCTGACATGTATGAATCAATTGAGATAAATATATTCTCTCTCTCACTTGTGTGTTTGTTGCTTCCATGTGTGATCTGTTAGCACCTGTAAATTTTTTTTATGACTCTGTAGATTTTCTCTGGTCTCTGCAAGTGTTTTCTAGGTCTCTACCCTTAAACCCTAGGTTCAAATTTTCAAATATCTAGCCATTAGTGAAAAACCTTTTTATTCTGGCCCTGTTATATTTCTTCATTACCTTTTTGGGCCACTTAAGAGATTAAAAATGCACATGCGCTTTACTTTTCTGGTCAGTTGCCAGTTCGCATGCTTCCCAGTGGTTTGACCCTTAACATTTTGCGACTCCACTGGCGGTTTCATTCCTTTTTATCGCATGTTCGCATGGTCAGCGGGGCCCGACATCGTAGTTACTTTCAATCTAACGACAGGCGCATGATCTCATGGAATATTCCTTCCCCTTGAGATCATGCGACAACCGCCCAATCTTCCAACATGTTGTGGCCTATGCATGGTGGGTCCTTGTTTGCTCAGTCATCTTGACTTGGCGGCTTTTCATTGGCCGAGGTGGATTGTGATGTGGATCCTGTCAGTGGGGCCTGCAGTGAAGGTCTTTAGATCCACGGATGGCGCATGATCTCATGGAATATTCCTACCCCATGAGATCATGCGATATTCATTGATTTTGAATCTGACCGGGGATGGTGTCAGTGGGTCCAGTGCTAGGTGTTGCAGAGATGGAGGCTTTTCATTGGTTGATAGGTTTATGACATGGCAGTTGTTAGTGGGACCATCTCTCTACAGAGGTCAGTGGTCTGACAGTTGTTAGAAGGATCGACGATGGGCACTTGATTGCGAGGAATATTCTTTCCCCTCGTGATCATGCGCCTGTCATCCGATACGAAGGTAAGGAAAAGTCAAGGTGGGTCCATGATGCTATGTGGGGCTAACATGCTCATTTTTGATTGGCAGATAGTTTGGCGATGTGGCGAAAGACTTTTCAAAATGGCCTTTTGATTGTTACACAGATTAATGACAACCGCCTGATCTGCCAGGAAAGGGATGAGATCTACGGTCGTGTTTTAAACTTGCCGATTAGCTGTTTCTTTAAGAAATTCAAATATTTAGAGGGTTTTTAGTGATAGAAGGACTGGTTTTTAATGTTTTAGTAGCTAGGTTTGGTAGGAATGATCTCACCGACTGTTGCAGAGTGGCCCAGGGTGTCTGATGATTGATTGCAGCGGTTTTTGTACCATGATGGAGTTGCTCGAGGTGTGTTGCAGGTGGGTAATCAGGTGGGTGAATGTAAAAAATTCATGGTTTTCGGTACAAATCAGGAGATTTATCATAAGTGAAGATCATCCTAGGATCTGATCAGGCCAGGTCACTTGGTTTTCCTCCCATGGAATAGATTGTGATTGAATTTTTGGTTGGTTTGGTGGGTGAAAACCCTAACCCCTTGCCCTAGTCATCTGTAGCTTGTTGCATCTTGTTTTTGGGATTCCAAGATGATTAGGGGGTATATATGGTCAAATTTTTGATTTTGTTGGGGTTGAGGTTATGTTGAAAATCAATGTAAAGACTGAACAAGGAGAGCCTGGATTTTGGTTTTGTCTCCTAGCATTTTCTTGTTCTGGTAACGCATAGATTTTGAAAATTTTAATGAGAATACACTTGGATTCCAATCTCAGATTTATGTTTGTCTTCTTATTTTGATATTGGGCTCATATATGTTAAAGTCACAAAGTGAGTTAGCATATGGTAAACAAAGAGTATTGTGGAGTTATCTTTGAGTTCCTAACAAATTTAGGATTAAAGTCTTTAAGGTGATTTTAGTGAGTTCATGGTTGGGTAGGAATTTGATGATTAGGTTTGAGGGTGAGGGGGATAATAGGCAAAGCACTTATCCTAAATTTAGGAGTATTTGATTTAGGATTTTCAGTTGATATATGTTATTAGGTGACTCTATGCCCTAGGTTAAGGCACTGATCCATTCTCTGGAAGCAGTTCATCATCATCCACCATACATATAAATGATAACATCTTTAAACCAGTTTGTAAATGATATAATTGCTTAATATTTTGTGATTCCTTTCAAGAAGTGAATCAAAGGTACACCCGCCTGAGCATCTAAGCTCAAAGTGTAGGAGGATCTCTTTGATCCTTGTTAATTGGCCCTTTTCCTTGCAGACTTTGGAGTGGTGATAGAGTTAGTGACAATAGTTTGTCAATCATAGTGTAAACCTGCAAGTAGAAAGAAAAGAAAACCAACAAAATGGCAACTCTGCTGGGGAGAGTCTAGAGATAAAAGTTATTAAGTGGACTCTTGTTTTTCCTGTTGTATTCAGTTAAAATATTTCCCACTTTGGTGGGTGGTGACTCAAAGGTTAATATCAGTGCTTATAGACTATTGGTCATGGAGAAAAGAAGAAATACTAGGTCCTTTGTCAAGAAAAATCTAGAGGTTACTCTGGAATAGTTACCTAGATAGGAAAAGAAGAAATGGTGAGTCTACTAGTGCTCCCATGAGAGAACAAAGAAATACCAAAAATAGAGCACCACTTGCATCCTCTAATGAGGAAGATTCACAATACAAAGGTTCTAAATCAGATAGTGGTCACTCTGAAGATAAATTTTATGATACCCCAGAGGCAGTATTTCAAGACAAAGGTTCATTACCTACAGGGAAGGATGAACAAGCCAGAGAAAGGGGTTTTGGACCAAATTTAGATCCTGATGAGGATATGTTCAAAAGGCAACCCATGAGACCAAGACAGGTCCATTTCCCATATCAAAATCACACTGATATGGATGTGTCATCAAGTTCTAATGATATTATGATAGATCCAGATGATTTGATTGCACTAAGGTTGCAGTTGGCAGAGTAGGATGCCATACATAAGAGGTTACAAAAGGAGAGAGAAGCTAAAAAAGTGAATGCTCTGATAGAAAGAGAATCTCTTCTTAGAAAGATTAATGAGTTGAAGGAGAGAAACAAGATGCTTGCCTCTGCTCCTAAGACTTTGCAGCATGATGTCTTTGGTGATCTTGATGCTTTGAGGAGTGAGCATGAGCGCTTACTGCAAGACCATGAGTTTGATAGGGAGGGCCCTGTGATCAGACAGGTTCAAAGTTATACTTCCCTCCCCAAAGATAAAGATGGGCATGAGATCACTAGGCCTGTTGTTGCTGTTGGTGAGAAAGGAAAGCAAAAGATGGTGGGACACCAAGCAATAAAACCATCGACAATACCAAAGGTCCCACCACCCATTTCAAATAAGGAAACATAGATAGAAAGAAAAAGAAAAGAAGATGAAGATTTGGCTAAAGAGTTGGAGAGAGCTGAAATTGAAGCCTCCATTGCAAAGAAAAGAAGAAAGATCCAGTTCTTGAAGGCTTCATCTGCAAGTGCTCTTGGCCCATCTGCTATTCAAATAGGTATGCCATCTATGACTACTACTGTTCCTCTTAGTAATGCTACTACTAGTTCAATTCCTTCTTCATCTGCTAAGATAAATATTGATCCTAGGCAACAATCAAATGCACAAGTAGATGGGAATGTAAATGTAAATGTTGATCCTAGGGTTAACACTAGTTCAAGTTTTCAAAGAAGACCTATGCAACTAGAAGGCTATAGGAAAATTAGTTTTGATGGAATACCTGGTTATCCAAATGCTTTTCCAACTGATATAAGAGATAAGGTACCTAAGTTTGCTGGTAACAATGTCATTAGTTGTGAAGAACATCTCAGGTTATTTGTTGATATGCTAAATGATTATGGGATAGAACATGAGGATGTAGTCATGAAATTATTTGTTCAATCTTTGATGGAGGATGCTAGAGATTGGTTTAAGAGACTCCTTGACCAATGTATTAACACTTGGGATTCTTTTGAGAGATGTTTCAAAGAACAATATGGTGATAGGCCTAATGCTAGTTTTATGTTGAATGAGTTCAACACCATAAAGAAAAATTAGAATGAGTCTGCAGCTGAGTTCAATATGAGATTTCAGAAGGGTATGCATAAGTTGTTTCAAGTTATGAGGTTAGATGAAAATATTTGTTTGACTGCATACTTCAATGCCTTTGATGGAAAGATGGGATATTTGTTGAGGGACAAAGAACCAAGAACTCTCAGAGATGCTTTTAGGATTGTTGTCAATATTGAAAACAATATGAAAATATCAGGAAAATTGGGTGGAAAAAGAGATGATCCAAAGTTGTTTGGAGATTAAAAAAATATAAAAAGGATAATGAGAGAAATGTTGGAAACAAGAGACAAGAGGAAGATAAATTGGATAAGGTGTTGTGTGCATTGAAGGATTTAAAAGCACCTGCTAATAGAATTAATAGTGTTCCTGCCAATGAAAAGCCTCAATTCAACAATAATTTCAGTAGGCATAATAGAATGCAGAATTATCCCTACAACACCCAATGGAAGGATGGCAAGCCTATTGTCCTTGGTGCAAGAGGAAATAATGATAGAGTTGTCCCTGATCCTTTGCAAAAATCCTTTGTAAATGTTGTAGAAGATACACCATGGTGTATAGCATGCCAATCCCCTCATTCTGCAGAGCATTGTGTGGTTGCACAATCCATGTCAGCATACAAAGATGATAACAATGAGGAGTTAGATCAAGAAGAAAATCATGATGACATTGGATGCAACATGGTAGCTTCATATTTAGGATATGAAGATGATTCTAAGGTTGATGGAGAAGCAGATATATGCCTAAAAAGACACAATAGGGCACTTTTTCATCAGGAAGTTTTTTCTGATAATGATGACATTGATGAAAAGACATGTAACATGATTTCTTCCTCAGAAATAGTATATTTGAGAAGACCTTCAAAGGAAGAAATGGATAGAATTACTGCAGAAATGATAGCCCAAGTGAAAACTAGAGGCGTGGTGGCAAGGAATACAAATGAGAAAGCTGCAGGAATGTTTATGAAGAATACCAACTCTGGGGAATTCAGTGGAAATAGATCAAAGGATGATCATTTAGTAAGAATCAAAAATATGAGAGGTAAGAAGTGGGAACCTAGGGGAGTTGGAGCTGAGAAGATTCCTACTGTTCAAGACAATAATCATTAGAGTGAACAAGGAAAGCCAGTTGACAAAGTGCCTAAAGTTGAAAAGGTAAAGATCAAAGCTACAACTAACATATCAGATAAACAAAAAGATAATAAAGCAATGCAGATTGAGATTCCTTCCTCTATTCCTGTTGATATGTTGGTTGTACTATCTCAGATAACTGTCAAGGTTCCATTGTTAGAATTGTTGAGGATCCTTGAACATAAAGATAGGGCTATTGCATGGGTAGATAATGTTCATAATAATGATGTTGCATGCAATGAACCTCAGGATAAAGTTTTGAAGGAAGTGGAGGTTCAAGGATTGGTATCTCATATACCACCTATATACTTGGATAAATCTGTCAATGCTAGCCTTGAAAATATAGATCCATTCTTCTTGAGTATTCTTGTGAATGGAATGAACTTAAGAAATTGCATGATTGATTCAGGTGCTTCCAATATTGTTATGCCTTTTAAGATCATGGAAAAGTTAGGTCTCAAAGTTGATACAGATCAAGGTAGATGTTGTGCAATGGATCAGAGGGAAGTACCAGTCATTGGGACTATCAATGCAATGCCATACAGATTGGCAGCTTATCCAGAGAAAGAATTGACTATGAGTGTCTTGGTCATAGACATTCCACCCCATTATGGTATGCTATTATCTAGGAAATGGAGTGCTTCCATGGGTGGATGTTTGCAGTGTGATCTCTCTTCTGCAACTTTCAAGATTGATGATCAGTTTTTTAAAATTGAAAGAGAACCAAGGGTAACTTATATGATTGAAAAGGATATTGATAATGGGTAAAAGCATGATCAAGTGTCACCTTTTCAGCTAACTCAAATCACTCAGCCCAGTTAGACTCGGTCGAGTCTAACTGGGCCGAGTCCACATAGGTGCCACATGGTGCTAAATGGCATCTACGTGGCTGAGTAGACTGGGCTGAGTGGTACTCGGCCTATAAGGAAACTCAGGTGCGAAAATAGCTTCCTTCGCTAATCTCTATAGGAGAGTATTGTGCAAATTCTTATAAATCCTTACAATTTCAGATTCGTTAACTACTTTAACAAAGATATTGTAACCACATACCATACATACAGAAAAATAGAGAATGACACAATGATATACCCTGGGGAAAACCTTTCGGTAAAAAACCCCAGCACTCCAAAACCTGCACAATGTATTATCTTCAACACAAAGATTACAATACACTTGCAATGCAAGTTCTTTCAGGAAATGAGAGACAAAGCCAACAAGACTTAAATTTTTGTTATATCTCTCCCATAGGAGCAGCATCATATATATAGACTCCTCTGGACCCAAAAATAGGCACAACCACCAAGACCCATGCACAAAGCCACATGTACACAGTTGTTACATGCAATCCCAAGAATAGGCATCCATCCCTAGAATAGACTATGACAGCTTGTCATAGAATCCGCCAAAAATAACGGTCACAAGAGAAGTGTAAGAGAATCTGTCATACCAACCTATTTTTGGCATATTCTCTTACACACACCAACCACTTCTTTTTGGGTGCCCAAATAGGTCCAAGTCATAAGATGCTCTTACACCTGTCATAGCACATTCCTTAAATAGTTCTTACGCGTCATAGGAATCCGTCATGACCGTTTCAGTCATGATCTCCTTACGCACAAGATGTCGACACATCAAGTGGAGTGACACATCAACATGCCAACTAGACATGTACACTCACACTTAATTACATTATTTGCAAAAAATAAATTTACAAAACAAATAATAAGAATAGGAATTATCCAAGGTTGAGACACCTTATTCCTAACATTCTCCCAGTTGTCGAACACCTTGTAAGAGCAACAGGAACATAACAGGAACTTTAACCGCTATAGGCCAAAAGGCCCATAGACTCTGAACACCATCTGAACTTCTCAGTGCCCACTAGTTTCGTTAATGCATCTGCAACATTCTTCATAGTATCTACCTTCTCCAAATTTACCTTTCCATCTTCCACCATATCTCTCACAAAGTGAAACTGCACATCAATGTGCTTCGTTCTGGCATGGAAAGTTGGATTCTTTGCAAGGCAAATAGCGCTCTGACTGTCACACCAAATAGTAATATGTTCTGCATCAACACCAACATCAGAACACAATCTTCTAAGCCAAATGGCTTCTTTACAAGCATGAGTAGTAGCCATGTACTCAGCTTCTGTAGTGGACAAAGCAACCACAGGTTGTCGCTTACTCATCCAACTGATAGAACCACCAAACATAGTGAACACATAAGCACTGGTGGATCTCCTGCTGTCAATATCACCTGCCCAATCTGAATCCACAAACCCACGAATACAAACTGAATGCAAAGATCCAGAAGAGTTACCATGATAACATATGGAGTAATCTGATGTACCCCTCAAATATCTGAATACTCACTTAACTGCATCCCAATGTACCCGTCCAGGATTAGCCATAAACTGACTCAGGACTCCCACTGCTTGGGCAATGTCTGGTCTAGTACAGACCATAGCATACATAAGACTGCCAACTGCACTAGCATAAGGTACTCTACTCATGTCCTCCACCTCACTAGGAGATTTTGGACAATCATCTACAGATAACTTTGTTCCCACAGAAATAGGAACACATAGTGGTCTACAATCTGCCATGCTGAACCTGTCCAACACAGACTTCACATACTTACTCTGACTCAACCAAAGTTTTCTGTTAGACTTGTCTCTACTGATTTTCATATCCAAGATGTACCTAGCTTCCCCAAGATCTTTCATCTCAAACTGTGCTGACAACTGAGATTTAAAATCAGAAATCATACCCTTACCCTTCCCAAACAGCAACATATCATCAACATATAATGCAACAATAAGAAGACGATCATTTTCAACTCTGAAATAAACACAATGATCTGATTTTGATCTTACAAGTCCAATTGACAACACAAAGGCATCAAACTTAAGGTACCACATCCTAGGAGATTGCTTCAAACCATATAGAGATTTCTTTAATCTGCAAACTAAAGATTCTTTACCTTTAACAATGTAGTGCTCAGGCTGTGACATATAAATCTCTTCCTCCAAATCACCATGAAGGAAAGCTGTCTTCACATCCATCTATTCTATCTCTAAATCATATGATGCAACAAGAGATAATAAAAATCTAATGGATGTCAACTTTGCAACAGGAGAGAATATTTCACCATAATCTATTCCCTCTACCTGTGAATACCCCTTTGTAACCAATCTAGCTTTGTACCTTTCAACACTGCCATCTGCACAAAATTTCTTCTTGAACACCCATTTACAGCCAACAGATTTTCTCCCTTTAGGAAAAGGTACAAGGTCCCAAGTTTTGTTTTTCTCCAATGAAGCCATCTCATCATCCATAGCCTCAATTCAGGAACCTGCATCTTCCATGCCCAAAGCCTCTTTCACAGATCTAGGCTCATCAGTGTTAGTAATCAAAGCAAAGGCACAACTGGAATCTAACATAGAATAACCAAACCTTTCTGGTTGCTTTCTTTCTCTCATGGATCTCCTCAAGGGCTGAGGTTGAGGTTGTTCTTCCTCTTCTTCCGAACTATCAGAGCTGCTAGAGCTCTCCTCATCATTAGACCCAACATGGTCTCTCTGTTCAATCTTCTCAAGGGTAGGAGGCAACTGAACAACATCTTTTTCCTTTTCTTTTTCATCTGGTTGTAGCACAATAGGAGAAGATGTTAGCTCTCTGAAAATAACATTTCTACTATACAACACCTTACTAGTCATGGGATCCCAAAGCTTGTATCTTTTCACACCAGCACTGTATCCAATGAAAATACATTTAACAGCTTTATTTTCCAACTTAGATCTTTTCTCCTTTGGAACATGTGCATAAGCTTCACAACCAAAAACATGAAGATGTCTAATTGAAGGCTTCTTACTAGACCACACCTCCATGGGTGTCTTACCAACAAGGGCTGATGTAGGAGATTTGTTAACCAGATAGCAAGCAGTGGCCACAGCTTCGGCCCAAAACCTTTGTTCTAAACCAGCTCCACTAAGCATACTCCTAGCCTTCTCCATCAGTGTCCTGTTCATTCTCTCTGCAACTCCATTTTTTTGTGGGGTATAAGGAGTTGTCTTATGCCTCTCGATACCTTGTTCTTTACGTAACTGTTCAAACTCTGCTGAGAAAAACTCACCACCATTGTCAGTTCTCACACACTTAATCTTCTTACTAGTCTGATTCTCTACAAGAGCTTTAAATTCCTTGAACTAACTAAAGACTTGTGTCTTACTTTTAAGGAAATAAGTCCACGTCCTTCTACTATAATCATCTATGAAAGATACAAAAAATACAGACTTGGAGATTGAAGGAACTTTTACAAGACCAAATACATCAGAATGAATAAGATCCAAAACATCAAAAGATTTGTGAGAACTAGAGTAAAATTGAACACGATTTTGTTTACCATATACACAGTGTTCGCAGAAGTCAAACTTGAGATTGCAATCATTTAACCCCTCAACGAGATTTTTATTTTTCAGGGTTCTAAGACCCTTTTCACCAATGTGGCCAAATCTCATATGCCACAACATTGTCTTTTCTGCAGGAAGCTTACCTTCCAAAGTATTTGCACTACCATCGGAACCAATAGCCATAGACTTCTTCACTGCTTGTTCAGATGGTGAGGATGAAGAACTATTACATAGAGGAATACATGCATGTAGCTGAAATAAGGTACCTCTCCTAGTACCCCTTGCAAGCACTATCGATCCTCTTATCATCTTGCATCTTTCTTTCGAAAAAACAACTTGCACACCTACATCATTCAGCATACTTACAGATAATAGGTTTCGTGCCAAACCTGGAATGTGCATAACTCCATTGATTCCCTTTACTTGTCCATCAGAAAATTTGATAGTGACCCTTCCGCGTCCAACTATCTTTAAGTGAGAATCATCACCCAAGTACACCTTTCCACCATCGAACTCTTCATATTTTGAGAACCAGTTTCGATGAGAGGTCATGTGAAAAGATGCACCCGAGTCAACCAACCACACATCATTAGATGCATGGGCTGCCAAAGCTATGATGAATGCATCGCCATCTTCTTGAGATCTTTCTGAAGCTGAATCTGAACCTTTCTTCTTCTTCTTCTTCAGCTCTTTGCAGTCTTTACGGAAGTGCCCAGATTTATCATAGTTCCAACATTTTGCCTTGGACTTATTGGAAGTCTTTGACTTCCCACGGGATTTGGATCTACCCTTATTGTCAGACTTATTATCATTTTTCTTCCCTCTTTCAGTGGATCTCCCACGAATAGCAAGGGCTTCTTTTTCTGAAATAGAAGCCTTTCTCCACATCTCCTCTGATAGCAGCAAAGACACCACATCATCCATTTTGAAGGTGACTAAAGTGCTTCCAAGAGCCATCACAAGATGGTCCCATGAATCCGGTAAAGAACACAAAAGTGTGTAGCAACGATCCTCCTCTAACTTGACACCAGTTGATGTCAATTGTGCAGCCAGCAGATTAAATGCATTTAAATGATCCGTTAAGGATCCACCTTCCTCCATTCGCAAAGAGTACAACTTCTTCCTCAGGAACAACTTGTTCACCAGAGATTTGGCCTGATACATGGCCGCAAGTCTTTCCCACAAACTATTTGCGGTTTTCTCATCTAGAACATTCAGAAGAACTGCATCGGTTAAACAGAGTCTTATGAGACCCTTAGCTTTATGGTCTTTGATATCCCAATCTACTTGAGCTATAGTTGCTGGTCTTGTAGCACTTGAAGTCACTTCCCATAGGTCACGATCTTCCAACATGTCTTCCATCTTAAGTTTCCACAACTCGAAATTAGTGTCATTAAATTTCTCCACCTCCATTCTTCCATATGATGAACTTGCCATCTCAATCTGCAAATAAGATTCAAAATGCTCTACAAAAAACTCCCACTCAAACTTGAGATTAGCTCAAAAAACCCTACCCAACAACTAGGATCAAAAGTTGATCAAGCTCTGATACCACTTGGAAGGAAACTCAGGTGCGGAAACAACTTCCTACACTAATCTCTATAGGAGAGTATTGTGCAAATTCTTATAAATCCTTACAATTTCAGATTCGTTAACTACTTTAACAAAGATATTGCAACCACATACCATACATACAGAAAAATAAAGAATGACACAATGATATACCCTGGGGAAAACCTTTCGGTAAAAAACCCCATCACTCCAAAACCTACACAATGTATTATCTTCAACACAAAGATTACAATACACTTGCAATGCAAGTTCTTTCAGGAAATGAGAGACAAAGCCAACAAGACTTAAATTTTTGTTATATCTCTCCCATAGGAGCAGCATCATATATATAGACTCCTTTGGACCCAAAAATAGGCACAACCACCAAGACCCATGCACAAAGCCACATGTACACAGTTGTTACATGCAATCCCAAGAATAGGCATCCATCCCTAGAATAGACTATGACAGCTTGTCATAGAATCCGCCAAAAATAACGGTCACAAGAGAAGTGTAAAAGAATCTGTCATACCAACCTATTTTTGGCATATTCTCTTACACACACCAACCACTTCTTCTTGGGCGCCCAAATAGGCCCAAGTCATAAGATGCTCTTACACCTGTCATAGCACATTCCTTAAATAGTTCTTACGCGTCATAGGAATCTGTCATGACCGTTTCAGTCATGATCTCCTTACGCATAAGATGTCGACACATCAAGTGGAGTGACACATCAACATGCCAACTAGACATGTACACTCACACTTAATTACATTATTTGCAAAAAATACATTTACAAAACAAATAATAAGAATAGGAATTATCCAAGGTTGAGACACCTTATTCCTAACACGGCCGAGTAGGACTCGGCCGAGTCTAAACGATATTTTTAATATTGAAAAAACTTCCCAAGCCCCTAATTTTCACACTATTTGGTTGTTTGTGTGGGGTCAACCCCTAGGGGGACTCAGCCGAGTCGGACTCCGCCCAGTCAAACTCGGCCCAGTCGGACTCGACTGAGTCTACCTAGGTGGCATGCCATGTTGGCAGCCAAACCTCCAAAAACACAAAAAAACCAAAATTTTGCACTTCTGCCATTCCTTTCTTTGATCAAAATAGGAAATCTTAAAAAACTAAAAGTACCCTTTTGTAGATCTCAGAAGTATGATTCTGGACATATAAATTTTATATTGTTTCAACTACAAAACGTTAAACAAATTTGCTAAAAACTACATGTAGGTATATTAAACTTCAAGAAGATATTGATTCAAAAAATATAGAAAAATGCTAAATGAATTCATAAAATTTTTAAAATCATATACGACACTAGAGGAGAGAGTCCTCTTCAAGAATATGTAATTTATTTAGTTTTTGACATAGATTTGATAGGGGAAAAGTGACGGGAGAAAAAAACTGTTGATTTCAGGTAAGTTCAACTTTGAATACTTATATCGGGTAAACTATAGATCGAAAACACTTCTTTCCTTTTTCTTGCACTAGATATACATGCCATCTAAAACATATTTTGAAATTGGAGGGAAAAATAATGTTTTACTTATAATGATTTGACGGGAAGTAAACTCCCTGATTTGTAGTATTTTTCAAGACATGAAAATAGACCTTAAAAAATAAAAAAACATATTAATTTTTGCTCAAATTAATTTTTAAAAATTATAGGCATAAAATTCGTCCTATTTTACACATTTCATTAGTTTACATGATCCTCAAATTCTCAACAGAAATGTAACTTTTATGCCCTTGAAGTTTTTCAGTTTTGGTGTTGTTAGCCTCTTCCTTTGTAAAAGGGTGACAACTTATTGTGCTTTTACCCTAATGAGGTTACCTACTTTGTAGATACTGATGTCAATGCTTTTAGAGCTGAGGTCACTGTACTTGAAAAGGGGCTTGTATTACCATGTATTGCTGATGAGGTTGGTTCTAGGTCTGTGAAGGGTGATTTGTGGGTGATGTACTTTGATGGTGCTAGCTGCAAAGATGGAGCAGGAGCAGGTATTTTACTCATTTCTCCTAATGGGAGCACTTATAAGTTCTTTTTCACATTGAATTTTTTTTGTACCAATAATATAGTAGAGTATGAAGCATTGTTGCTAGGATTGAGATTGGCACACAAGCATGGAATTGAATGTATAAAAGTTATTGGGGATTTTGAATTAGTGGTGTCCCAAATAAGGTCAATATATGCCTCCAAGAACAAGAGGTTGAAGCAATACAAAAATGTTGTTTGGGATTTGATTGAGCATTTTGATGCCTTCAATGTCATGTGGAAGGATAGGAGTAATAATAAGATGGCTGATTTGTTAGCCAATATAGCAATCAATCCCAGTGACATCACTTTTGCTGGCCTCTCTAAAGTTGAAATTCAGACTAGGCCTAGTATACCAGATAATGTTGAGAATTGGCAAGTTTTTGAAGATGACCATGATATCTTGAGATTTATGAATTGTGAAGATCAGTATCATGGCCAGGAGATAGATTGTTCAGCCTTGGTTGAGTTTACAGAAGGAAAGGAGGTTGTCCTTGGTAATGAGGTCATTCAACTTAAAACTAACAAGGTTCCTAAGGGACTTGTTGTTCTAGAAACTATGTTTGATAACCAGGACAAAGTTCAAAAGGATATTAAAAGGGAAGGTCATATAAATTTGGATGAGATAAATCTTGGAACACAAGAAGCACCTAAGAAGGTTTACATTGGTAGAGAGATGTCTCACAAGGTAAGGAAGTCATTGATTGAATTTCTAAGAAAATTCAGGTATGTTTTTGCATGGTCATATGATGACCTAAAGGTTTATAGAAAAGACTTGTTCCGGCATGTTATTCCTTTGAAAGCAGATGCCAAACCCTTTAGGCAAAAATAGAGGCCTATAAATCCTACTTTGGCACCTAAGATGCAAGAAGAATTAATGAAGCTAAGAGATGCTGGAATTATCAAGCCCATTAGGCATTCTTCTTGGGTTTCAAATTTGGTTCCTGTTAGGAAGAAGAATGGTGAAATCAGACTTTGCGTGGATTTTAGAAATTTAAACATCGGCTCATTGAAGGATAACTATTGTCTGCCTAACATGGAGGCTATGCTGCAAAGAGTGACCAGATCTGAATTAATGTCTATGATGGATGGTTTCTCTGGTTATAATCAAGTAATTGTAAAAGAATCAAAACAATTTAAGACAACTTTTACTACACCTTGGGGAACATATGTTTATGTGAGAATGCCTTTTGGTCTCACAAATGCTGGTGCAACTTTTCAAAGGGCAATGGATGTTGCCTTTTCAGATTTTATAAATGATTTTCTTGTTGTTTATCAAGATGATTTAACTGCCTATTCCAAGAAGGAAGAAGATCATTGTACTCATCTAGAAAAAATATTTGTGAGGGCTTTGGAATATGGCATTTCATTAAATCCAAAGAAATGTGCATTTGGTGTCACTGAGGGTAAGTTGCTGGGCCACATAGTTGGAAAGCAAGGAGTTAGAATTGATCCTGAAAGGGTGGCAGCCATTGATAAAATCCCTAAGCCAAAAAATGTGAAAGGAATTTAGTCTTTCTTTGGTCAGGTGAATTTCTTGAGAAGGTTTGTTACAAACTTTGCTGAGGTTACTAGGCCAATGTCCAAGATGTTGAAGAAAGGATCTGAGATCAAGTGGGAAGGTGAGCCTGATGAAGCTTTCAAGAATATCAAGCAGGCTATCAAAGATGCACCTGTGCTCAAGGCACCTAATTACAATGTCCTAATGCATATCTTTTCTTTTGCATCTTTTCATACTATTGCTGCAGTTTTGTTGTAGAAGAATAATGAAGGCTATGAGTAGCCTATTGCATTTTTTAGTAAATCTTTGTAGGCTACTGAATTGAAATATGATATTAATGAGAAACAAGCTTATGCATTGGTGAAGACTGTTAAGGCTTTTAGATTTATCTAATGGGAGCAATTGTGGTTGCTTTTGTACCAAGTGCTGTAGTAAAGGATATTTTTTCACGGTAGGAGGTGTCTGGAAGGAGATGTAGATGGATAAATAGAATTCAAGAATTCAATATTGATATCTAGATTACTAAATTGGTCAGAGGACAAGGATTGGAAAAACTGATGGCTCAATCCAATCTTGATGCAAGTCAGATAAACCAGACTGAGATTGATTACACTTGTGATATGGATGATTGCATCTGGTATCAAGACATTATATTTTACTTAAGGAACATGAAGTGTCCTACAGGAATGGATGACAACAAGAAGAGGACTTTGAAGCTACAAGCCATCAAGTATGTGATTATAAAATGCAAGTTATAGAAAAAAGATTTAGATTGCATACTTTTGAAATGTGTTGATGAAAATCAGGTGGATAAGTTGTTGAAAGAGATGCATGAGGGAGTTTGTGGAGGACATTACATGGGTAAAACTACTGCTCAAAAAATCTTGAGACCAGGATTCTGGTGGCCCACAATCTTCAAGGATGTAGAACAGTTGGTAAGGAGGTGTGATGCTTATCAGAGATTCTCTAGTAAGCTTAAGTTTTCAGGAAATGTACCTTTGAGGCCAGTTGAAGTGCAGGCTCCTTTCCAACAATGGGGAATAGATTTCATAGGAGAGATACCAAATAAGTCCAGTGGGGGACATTCATGGATATTAGTTGCCACTGATTATTTCACAAAGTGGGTAGAAGCTATCCCTACAAGAAATGCAACTAATAAGGTGGTGACTGATTTCTTGTTGAACAATATTGTCACAAGGTTCGGTTGCCCTGAGAGGATAGTCAGTGATAATGCAATGTATTTCAGGTCTACTGAGTACAAGGAGTTCTGCCAAGGTCTAGGAATTCAGATGTCATACTCCTCACCCTATCATTCACAAGGGAATGGACAGGTAGAATCATCAAATAAGAGCTTGATAAAAATCCTCAAGAGGATCCTTGATAAGAATAAAAGAGCATGGAATGCAAAGTTACCGTTAGCTATATGGGCTGATAGGGTAACTGTGAAGAAGGCAATTGGTTGTGCACCATTTGATTTAGTATATGGGATGAATGTAAGGATTCCTCAGAACAACTTATTGGAGATGTATAGGTTTGTTCAGTTGTATGATGATGATATAGATGATGAAATGTAGTTGAGAATTGAAGACCTCATCAGGCTAGATGAAACTAGGAGAGAATTAGTTTCAAGAAATGCCAAGTTGCAATTGCAGGTCAAGAATCTGTATGATAAAAGAACTGTTGAAAGGAAATTTGAGCCAAATGACTTGGTATTAATTTGGAATGCTAGATTGGAGGACAAAGGTAAACATGGTAAGTTTGATTCAATCTGGTTGGGGCCATATCTAATTCATGAAAAATGGGGCCGTGATTCTTATATTGTGAAAGAACTAAATGGTGATATTTAAGAATTGCCAGTTCATGGACAATTCTTGAAGAAATACTTCAATTGAAGGTATTTATCTTTCCATGAACAGTAGTTAGGTCTGTATATATTGTACATTCTGTATAGTGGTGTGCCTATTTCTTTTGTCTTAGCTTGTAGGGTTTTGTCATTTGCTCTTTGTTGTTCAGGGTTTTTGTCCAATAGGTGGTCTGCTTCACCCTGAGATTCTAGATCCTTGCTATGCTTGCAGGAGGCATACATCCCCAGACAGAGCCACTGTTAGCACCTGTAAAAATTTTTATGACTCTGTAGATTTTCTCTGGTCTTTGCAAGTGTTTTCTAGGTCTCTGCCCTTAAACACTAGGTTCAAATTTTCAAATATCTAGCTGTTAGTGAAAAACCTTTTTATTCTAGCCCTGTTATATTTATTCATTACCTTTTCGGGCCACTTAAGTGATTAAAAATGCACATGCGCTTTACTTTTTTGGTCAGTCGCCAATTCGCATGCTTCCCGGTAGTTTGACCCTTAACATTTTGTGACTCTGCTGGAGGTTTCATTCCCTTTTATCGCATGTTCGCATGGTCAGCAGGGCCCAGCATCGTAGTTACTTTCAATCTAACGGTGGGCACATGATCTCATGGAATATTCCTTCCCCTTGAGATCATGCGACAACCGCCTGATCTTCCAACATGTTGTGGCCTATGCGTGATGGGTCCTTGTTTGCTCAGTCATCCTGACTTGGTGGCTTTTCATTGGCCGAGGTGGATTGTGATGTGGATCTTGTCAGTGGGGCTTGTAGTGAAGGTCTTTAGATCTACGACTGTCGCATGATCTCATGGAATATTCCTACCCCATGAGATCATGTGACATCCGTTGATTTCGAATCTGATCAAGGATGGTGTTAGTGGGTCCAGTGCTAGGTGTTGCGGAAATGGAGGCTTTTCATTGGTCGACAGGTTTGTGACATGGCAGTTGTCAGTGGGACTGTCTCTCTATAGAGGTCAGTGGTCTGACAATTGTCAGAAGGATCGATGATGGGCGCTTGATCGTGAGGAATATTCTTTCCCCTCGCGATCATACGCCCGCCGTCTGATACGAAGGTAAGGAAAAGTCAAGGTGGGTCTGTGATGCTACGTGGGGCTGACATGCTCGTTTCTGATTGGTGGACAGTTTGGCGATGTGGTGAAAGACTTTTCAAAATGACCTTTTGACTGTTACGAAGATTAATGACAACCGCCTGATCTGTCGGGAAAGGGATGAGATCTACGGCCGTGTTTTAAACTTGTCGATTAGCCGTTTCTTCAAGAAATTCAAATATTTAGAGGGTTTTCAGTGATAGAAGGACTGGTTTTTAATGTTTTAGCGGCTAGGTTTGGTAGGAATGATCTCGTCGACTATTGCAGAGTGGCCCAGGGTGTTTGATGACTGATTGCAGGGGTTTTTGTACCATGATGGAGTTGCTCGAGGCATGTTGCAGGTGGGTAATCAGGTGGGTGAATGTAGAAAATTCATGGTTTTCGGTACAAATCAGGAGATTTATCATAAGTGAAGATCATCCTAGGATTTGATCAGGCTAGGTCGCTTGGTTTTCCTCCCATGGAATAAATTGTGATTGAATTTTTGGTTGGTTTGGTGGGTGAAAACCCTAACCCCTTGCCCTAGTCATCTGTAGCTTGTTGCATCCTATTTTTGGGATTCCAAGATGACTAGGGGGTATATATGGTCAAATTTTTTATTTTGTTGGGGTTGATGTTATGTTGAAAATCAATGTAAAGACTGAACAAGGAGAGCCTAGATTTTGGTTTTGTCTCCTAGCATTTTGTTGTTCTTGTAATGCATAGATTCTGCAAATTTTAATGAGAATACACTTGGATTCCAATCTCAGATTTATGTTTGTCTTCTTATTTTGATATTGGGCTCGTATATGTTAAAGTCACAAAGTGAGTTAGCATATGGTAAACAAAGAGTATTGTGGAGTTATCTTTGAGTTCCTAACAAAGTTAGGATTAAAGTCTTTAAGGTGATTTTAGTGAGTTCATGGTTGGGTAGGAATTTGATGATCAGGTTTGAGGGTGAGGGGGATAATAGGCAAAGCACTTATCCTAAATTTAGGAGTATTTGATTTAGAATTTTCAGTTGATATATGTTATTAGGTGACTCTATGCCCTAGGTTAAGGCACTGATCCATTCTCTGGAAGCAGTTCATCATCATCCACCATACATATAAATGATAAAATCTTTAAACCAGCTTGTAAATGATATAATTGCTTAATATTTTGTGATTCCTTTCAAGAAGTGAATCAAAGGTACACCCGCCTAAGCATCTAAGCTCAAAGTGTAGGAGGATCTCTTTGATCCTTGTTAATTGGCCCTTTTCCTTGCAGACTTTAGAGTGGTGATAGAGTCAGTGACAATAGTTTGTCAATCATAGTGTAAACCTGCAAATAGAAAGAAAAGAAAACCAACATGATCTCTACAAGGTGGACCTGGTTAGGGCTGCCTTTGGCCCCTCTCCCCATCCTGCCTTGCGTCACACCTATCATACAAGAAATAATCCTCAACCTACTAACCTAGTTGTTCCTACTTCTTTAGCACCTTCTCAACCTGTGCTTCCTCCAACACTATGCTTATCTCCCAATCTTGGGAAGGAGTATCATTTGATAGAACAATTAGGTTACACTCCTGCTAAGATTTATCTATGGGAACTTCTTCAAAGTTCTCCTACATATCATTAAGCCTTGCAAAAAGCTTTAACTACTCTTCCAACTCCACCCCCTAATCAAGATAACATCAATTCCTTCTTGGAATGTATGCATACAACACATGTTCCAGCTCAAAATCAATACGATGCCCTTATGGTAGCTGTCCTTATCAACGATAACCTCATTCGAAGGAACTTAATCAATAATGGGTTTGGATTGAATGTTTGTAGTATGGACATGTTGAAAGAAATCAACACCAATATTTCAACTATTAAACCATATTACATTCCTATTTGTGGCTTTGACAATGTTGCTAAGAAAATATTGGGTATCATCACATTACCTATTAAGGTAGGTCATTTATTTTATACACTCATATCCATGTGATACATGGATCCCTTAATTACAATCTTCTTTTGGGTAGACCTTGGTTACATAATATGCATGTTGTTCCTTCAACTTGTCATTGAAAAGTCAAGTTTATCTATAACAATTTGATGTACACTCTTATGGCGGATGATAGACCAAATAGTTATTTGAATGCTACATCAAGCAATAAGCATATGTTTATTGAAGAAAAAAAAGAACTAGATCCTAAACTTGAGGAACATCCTTCTCCCTCTAGCATTATTTCAGATGATGATTGGGGATTCTTGGATTTCACACCAACTTATATTGGAGAGTAAAAAGTTCTAGAGCTTGAACTTAAGCAATCTAAACCTAAATCTAACTAATAACCTATAACCACAACTCCACTTTCTGATGAGCTAAGTAACAACTTTGTTGTTGTTTCCACTAGTGAGACTTTAGAGACTATCAAGCTTAATTGTTATGACATAGTGACCTATGAATCTCCATTAACTCTTTCAGATATGGCTTCTCGTTATGGTCTTGTTTATCATTTACTCACAAAATATGGATTTAATGGAAATGGATGTGGAAACTATGAACAAGGAATACAAGCACCCTTAGAAAATGAGGTGCATGAACATTCCTATGGATTAGGATTCAATCTTTATAAGAAACCACAACCACTTACTCTAAATGTCAATAATATTTCTTTTGGACCTTTGAAAGTTCTAAATCCTCATCTCATTGATTTTGATCAAAAATATTATTTCAATACCTTTAGTACTGATGATGCTTTAGCTAAATGTTGGGGGCATACAATGATATTCCTCCCTTTCATCATAATAGGAGTTTGCCTTATTGTTTGAATGTTGAAGCATACTTTGGGAACAAAGCTTCTTCTAAACATCACCATGATCCCCCTTTGCCCATGGGCATTTCACAAAAATATAATCTTTTGATGACTGACACCATTGATGTGTAAATGGATCCTCATGACCTTGAAAAAGTTATCAAAATTGGAAAGTGTTTAGATGAGGACAAACGAAAAGAGCTTACTTCTCTTCTTCTTGAATTTCCTAATGTCTTTTATTGGGCTTATTTTGATATGCCTGGTATTGACCCTAAAATTTTCATGCATAACATTTTCTTCTTCCTAATGTGAAGCCCATGAAATAAAAGATACGCAAGATGAATCCCATTATTGCTCTTCTTGTGAAAGTTGAAATTGAAAAACTCCTTGACAGTGGCTTTATATGTCCTATTGATTATTCTCCTTGGATCTTAAACATTGTAACCATATCTAAGCGTGATAATAAGATTTGGATGTGTACTGACTTTCATGACTTAAACAAAGCTTCTTTGAAAGATGATTTCCCCTCCCAAACATTGATATGATTGTAGATTCCACAATGGGACATGCTTTATTGTCTTTCATGGATGGTTTTTCTGACTATAATCAAGTATTCATTCATACTCAAGATCAATACAAACTTATTTTATTACTCAGTAGGGGACGTTTTGTTTGGTTGTTATGCCTTTTGGATTAAAAAATGCGGGTGCTACATATCAACGTGCTATGATGCTTATCTTTCATGATTACATTCATAAGATTCTTGAAGATTATGTTGATGACATTCTCGCCAAGTCCATTATTCGTAAGGATCATGTACTTGTTCTTAGAGAAATATTTGAATGAATGTGTAAGTATAATATGCGCTTGAATCCTCAGAAATGTGTTTTTGGTGTTGATAGTGGAAAGCTTCTTGTATTTATCATTTCAAATAGAAGTATTGAGGTGGATACTGAGAAAATTGATGCTATTATTAATATGCCACCTCCTCGAAAGATTTCACAACTTCATAGTTTACAAGGAAAAATATAAGCTATTTGTAGGTTTGGATCAAACTTGGCAGATTGTACGGTTCCTTTCACTTCCTTGTTAAAGAAAGATATTACTTTCTCTTGTAATGATGATTGTAAACAAACATTTGAATAGTTCAAACACTATCTTGCTAATCATCTTATCTAATTGCAACCTGCTCAACTTGATAAACCATTCTTCTTACATACTTTTGCTTCTTCTAATGCTTTAGGCATTGTCTTAGCTCAACATGACAAGAATGGAAAAACTGACTAGTGTATTAAATTAGTCATACTTTGGTGGATTACGAAACACAATACACTCTAATAGAAAAATAATATCTTGCTTTAGTTTTTGCTTGTCAAAAACTCTGACAATATCTTCTCAATGTCAAAATCAATGTTGTCGTGAATTTTGGTTCTTTGAAACATCTTTTCTCAAAAACTAACTTGTCAGGATGCCTAGCTAAACGGGTTATGATACTAAGTGAGTTTGAATATTCTCAATGTCAAAATCAATGTTATCGTGAATTTTGGTTCTTTGAAACATCTTTTCTAAAAAACTAACTTGTCAGGATGCCTAGCTAAATGGGTTATGATGCTAAGTGAGTTTGATTTAAAGTTTATTTCTCAAAAAACAATTGAAGGGCAAGCTTTGACAGATCATCTTGTTGAAGCTTCTTCACCTACTTCAACTGCTAATCTGATTACTTTTCCTAAAAAATTCATTTTACTGATAGACACTGATGACACTTGGGAATTGTACTTTGATGGATCTCAATGCAAAACTAGCTCTCATGTCGGTGTTATTTTTGTATCTCCCTCAAAGAAGCCTATATCTTTATCATATTGTCTTAACTTCTCTTGCACTAACAACATTGTGAAATATGAAGCCCTTATCGTTGGATTAAAAGTGGCTTTAGCCCTTAAGATTAAGCATATCAACATTCTAATGTATAATAGTGCCCCACAATAGATTTGGTGAGTGATCTACATCCTAACATTCTATTATGCACCAACACATGATTTGTCATCCACGCCTTTTTCTATGTATTTGACATTCATAAAATTCATGTGCACAACTTGGGGATATTATTTCTTACTCCATGTACTTCGCAAATTTCCTTTTCACTCTTGCATCGCCTTTATCATTGATGATGTTTCTCTATATTTGTTTCTTTTGCCACTTACTTAGCTCCCTTTTTTTCATTTACTGTTGTGTTGTTTGAATCCAAGCTATCATATGTAGATTTATCATGATCACTACAAAGTAATTGGCATCAATGGAGCCAACAAAATTTGTGATGTTACTATCGAAATTCAACTGTGTAGTTTTTGAGTCAAAATCATTAATCCATGTTTCATAAGTAGCGGTTCACAAGAAACCATCTCTCATGAGAATGAATGAAACATTGAGCACTCATTGTATTAGGTGATACTCACAGAGGTGAAGCATTCAACCTTTATGAGAGGTCACCCATCCCAATGTTGCCAAACAAACCAAACATAATAACATTGAGATTTGTTGTAATGAAATATAACTCCTTTTATTATTGATATCTTGTTGTCTCTTCTTCTATCTAGATAGATTGCATGAACTATTGCCAACAACACCTAAAGTGGAGGGTTAGAGACTTCAACCTTTGTAAAACCAACTCAAATTGATATTGAGATGAAACTTATTTCTTGTTTGAAACATGCTTGTGCTTAAATCCTAATATATTCCACCTAAATCATGACATGTGAAAAGAACAATTGAACATCATAATAATGCTTGTGTTAGCCCACTTACTATGTCTACTCCTTTTTGAATTGTAACTACATTTTTCCAATTTTTAAATTGCCTTAATCCTTGCATGTGACTTAAACCCTCAAAATGCACAACTAAGTTATATGATATACATAAGTTCAATAAAAACTACTCTTGTCTACATGTGAAGAAGAAAAAGGCAAAAAAATAAAATTAAAAAGATTATTCACAAATAAACAACTCAAATAAGTGATATCAGATTTCCACAATCCATATTAACAATTCATGAGCATTTCTGGATTTGATTGTGTTAATTTTTGGCATCAACGTTTCGGATCACACTCCGTGATCCATCATCAGGAAAGAGAGAGAATGCAAGAATCATAAGAATGAATATGCAGACCAAGCTAATCCTATGGGATATAAAGAAACAACACGGAAAACTATGCAGAGTTGGAAAGGTGACCAGAAAGACTACAAAATTAGGAGATAAAACTACCAAGGTTTGAGAGAAAGAAGAGGAGGGTGCCGAAAGGTCAAAAGAGAGGGGATGTAAAGAGAAAACAGAATACGATATACAAATAAGATATAAAATAATATCTGTGTGTCTATATATAGATATATATATATATATATATATATATATATATATATATAAAGGGGGATAAAACACAAAGCTAAAAGATCCAAACATAAGCAAGAGAAATAACAGACAAATATAAAGAATAACATAAAACGTTATAAAAATAATAATAATAATATATATATATATATAGTTAGTTAGTTAGTTATACGCATATATATATAGATATACTTATATAGACATACATATATATACATGTATATGTGTCTATACATATATATATGTGTGTGTGTGTGTGTCAATATATATATATATATATATATATATATATATATATATATATATATATATGAAAGAAAGGGTAATAAAACACAAAGCTAATAGATCCAAACAAGAGAAATAAGTGAAGAAATAGGATATGCATAGAGGTGAAATAAGTATATGCATACCTATATGCCAATTAAACCCAAATGCTAATAACAAAATAATATAAATAACTAAATGAGTAACAAAGCCTAGTAAGAAAAAGATAATAGGAAAAACCACAAAAAATGTATAACCATGAAAACAAATTAGCAAAATAAGATAAAAAATGTAAGAAGAAAAGGACAAAGGGAGAAATAAAAGGAACACAAGCCAAGCAATTGAGCCGCTATATGAAGAATAGCTAAAAACATGAATGTGTATTTAGTATTTTTAAATTGTCATATATGTTTTTAGTAAATCATATTTGTGCATGCGTTATGATATGTATGAATATGATTTATTAGAAGGCCTATATGACAATGAAATCCCGGATACACATAAATGTTTGAGATTAATAAAAAGGAAATGAGATGCCAAAATCCTAACTAAAAAATACAGAGAAGGCACAAACCGAAACAATCTACAAGAAAATAAAAAGAAACACAAAGAGGAAGAATATATCTATATAAATATATATATATATATATATATATATATATATATATATATATATATATATATATATATATATATATATATATATATATATATAAAGAAATGAAGCCAACACTAAAAAGGGGACCAAAACCTAAGGAGGCAAAAAGACGAACCCAAACAGGAAGAACTAGAATACACAGAGGGATGATAAACGACGCCCAAAAACTTAGAACAAGAGCCACACGGGGAAGAGAAAACAAAGAACAAAAGACAGACCCAAACTCCAGAAGGAGAGGGGGGGGGGGGGGCACCTAAGAACTCAGACCACCAAGGACCCAGAGCAAGAGAGGGGACCACAAAAGAGTCAAGGGAGGTGGAGATTGTCGAGCGAGCCTAACAAAGGTTGCCAGGAGGGGTTAATGGACCACCCTTCATCTCGGTTAAGGTTAATGGGATGGTCGTTGATAGCAATGGCCTCCTTAAGCTTCCTCTTGAAGTAGTTGTCTTCCTTAGAGACAATTTGGGTATGCTCCAAACAGATATGATGTTTGGTTGAAGACGAATGCTCCGCTAAAGCGGACTTGTGGACCCTATCATGCCTGATATCAACACTATGCTCGCGGATTCTAGTAAGGAAAGACCGACCCGTTTCCCCTATATAGGGAATGCCATAGGAGCAAACAATCTTATAGACTCCCGAGTCCAGAAGGGAGTCTCTGGAGTCCTTGAGGGAGGGCATGCGGTTTCTTAACTTCGAAAGGGGTTTAAAGGTAACACGAAGGCCCTTTCTAGTTAAGATTTTGGCAATTTTTTGGGAGATGCCATCCACAAAAGGAAGGGAGACGCTAAGAGGAGGTGAAGACAAGGCCAGGACCGGACGGGTGCAGGAAAAGAACCAGGTCTTGGTTTGGTTAAGAGCCTGAAAAATTTGCTTCAGAGAGTACCCATTTAATTTGAAGACCTGGCGGAGGTGGGTGAGCTCTTGGGTTAAGTTGTCATCATCACAAATTCTAAAGGCCCTAAGAGCAAGAGTCTTCAGGATGCCAATTTTTTGGCAAGGGTGGTGGTGGGAGGAAGAATGGAGGTATAAGTCGGTATGGGTGGCCTTACGAAACACACGTCGACCAAAGCTGCCATTGGGCTTCTTGGTGAGAAGAACATCCAGGAAGGGTAGTTGGTTGCCAGACTCAATCTCCTTGGTGAAGGAAATGTTGGGGGCCAAATTGTTGATGTGTTGGTGGAACTCTTCCAATTTCTCAAGCCCATGTGGCCAGCAGACATTGGTGTCGTCAACATAACGCTTCCACCATTTGGGTTTGAGGGGAAAGGTATGGAGGGCCAACTCCTCAAAATGCTCCATGTAGAGGTTCGCAATAACGGGGGAAAGGGGGGAACCCATAGCTACCCCATTGACCTGCTCGTAGATGACATTTTGGAAGGAGAAGAAAGTGGATCTTAGGCATAGCTCCACTAAATCAGCAATCTCAGCATTAACCTTACTCTTAACAATGTGAATAGAGTCAGGGATAGGAACTTTGGTGAAGAGGGAGACGACATCAAAACTGACCAAGATGTCACCGCACTCCACCTTGGTATCCTTAATAAATTGGACAAAGTGGTAGGAGTCTTTGACAAAAGAATCAGACTTTCCCACCAAAGGGGAGATAATCTTGGCCAGGTGAGAGGCAAGAAGATACGTCGGAGAACCAATGGTGTCGACAATGGGTCTTAAAGGAATACCAACTTTGTGGATTTTTGGCACCCCATAGATGTGAAGGGTTATTTCTTTCGATGGCACCAATTTTCTCTTGGTATCATCATCAAAAGAAGATCTGGCCACTAAAGCTTTGACTTTCTTTAGGATCTTGGAGCACGGGTTCCGAGAGCTACTGGAATCTGAAAGCAAGTCACGCAACTTGGAGACATAGTCTTGTCTATTCATGACGACAATCGCATTGCCTTTGTCAGCTTTGGTGATGATGATGTCATTATTACCCACGAATTGGTTGAAGGCAAGTGATTCCGCTCTCGGGATGTTGCTTCTAGGTGGTTTGGCGCGTCTGAGAGCGACGACACAATCCTGCCTAATTTCATCTGCAACATCAGAAGGGAAAGAACGGACCGCATTCTCAACATCAAGGATAAATTGAATGTGGGGGATAGAGCGAGGACCGCATTCTCAAACCTTGGTAGTTTTATCTCCTAATTTTGTAGTCTTTCTGGTCACCTTTCCAACTCTACATAGTTTTCCGTGTTGTTTCTTTATATCCCATAGGATTAGCTTGGTCTGCATATTCATTCTTATGATTCTTGCATTTTCTCTCTTTCCTGATGATGGATCACGGAGTGTGATCCGAAACGTTGATGCCAAAAATTAACACAATCAAATCCAGAAATGCTCATAACTCAAATAAGGTTCACCGTGGTACAGCACAAAAAACACATTTTGATTACAAAACGTGGTAACTGGTACACATTGTGGTCGGCAGCTTTATTTCCAGAGAATCTGTTTTTTTTTGCATATCGCGTGATGAAATTTCCTTTGGAAGACGACAATCATTCTCATCAATGGAATGTTTTATGCCCGATTTCACATATGCAAACGAGCCCTGCAAACTCTCTCTTTGTGGATGGTAGTTTTTTCTGCATATGGTTTTTAAGTAACTTAAGTGGGTCCTTAGCAGGGCACACTGGTCATGGCTGCCACAATATAAAATAACCAGAAAACAATAAGCGTGTCCCAGATAGAAATACAACGTGAAAAGCAACCGTCTCCAACTGGTAAAGTTCAGAGGGACGGCATATATAAATGGTGATTCAAAGCCCTTATCAGTGGACACCTTGAAATCAAACCCTATTCTTTCAGAGCTGTTATGGCAATGGGATTCTTCGGTTTTGTAGCAGCGTTCTTCTTTGTTATTGTGTGGGTTTCGATCCCGGGACCTGTGGATGCAAGAGTAGGGTATGCACGCCCTCAGTTAAAGCTGAATGATCCTGTGGTAATCCTGGTTTCCTGCGATGGCTTTCGGTTTGGGTATCAGTACAAAACGCATACACCCAACATCCATAGGCTCATCTCCAACGGCACCAGTGCAGAGACAGGTATGATACCTGTTTTCCCAACCCTAACTTTTCCAAACCATTATTCGATTGCTACTGGGCTTTATCCTGCCTGGCATGGAATTATCAACAACTATTTTAGCGACCCCCAAACAAATGAGACCTTTACTACGAGAAGCCATGAGCCCAAATGGTGGCTGGGAGAGCCCCTGTGGGAGACTGTGACCAAACATGGGCTGCAGGCCGCTGCTTATTTTTGGCCCGGCTCCGAAGTTGTGAAAGGCCCCTGGAAATGCCCTAAAAAGTTTTGTCCAAAGTACAATGGCTCTGTTTCCTTTGAGGAAAGAGTGGATACTGTGTTGGGTTATTTTGACCTGAAACCATCGGAGATGCCCAGATTCATAGGCCTCTATTTTGAAGACCCTGATAGTCAGGGCCATGAGGTTGGGCCAGATGATCCCCAGATAACTGAGGCAGTTGCTCATATTGATTCCTTGATTGGGAGGCTCATGAATGGGCTTGAACAAAGAGGGGTTTTGGAGGATGTGACTATTATCATGGTGGGAGACCATGGCATGGTGGGTACTTGTGATAAGAAGCTCATCTTTTTGGAGGATTTGAGTCCTTGGATTACAATTCCTTCTGATTGGGTAGAGTATTATAGTCCTCTGCTTTCCATTAGGCCTCCCCTGGGAGTTTCTCCCTCTGAAGTGGTGGCGAAAATGAATAAGGGCTTGAATTCTGGCAAGGTGAAGAATGGTGAGTATCTGAAGGTTTATCTGAAAGAAGATCTCCCAGATCGGCTTCATTACTCGAGTAGCGAGAGGATTTCCCCTATCATTGGGTTGGCTGCAGAAGGGTTCAAGATTGAGCAAGCCAATTCCAATAGTCAAGAATGTGGAGGAGCGCATGGTTATGATAATGCATTCTTTTCTATGAGGACAGTTTTCTTTGGCCATGGTCCTCGTTTTGCAATGGGGCGAAAAGTGCCATCTTTTATGAATGTTGAGGTTTATAATCTCATCACTTCTATTCTCGGTATCCATGGAGCACCCAACAATGGCACTCAGTCTTTTGCAAAAACAGTTCTGTTGCCTCATTTCTCTGTTTGAGCTGAATTTGCAATATCAGATGTTGTTGTCAATTGAATAAAAGTCTTCAAGTTTAAGCTGATTGTGGTAATAGTGGTGTTTTAATCACCTCTGTTGATTCCTCTAAACGAAGGGTATAAACTGCTTGTGTTAAAACTACCAAAGTGTTAAAATCTTAGGATGTTTGGTAAGGATATTTTGTGATATTGTAAGGATTTGTTCTTCTTTGTATCCAATTTGCTATATTTTTCTTTTTATTTATGATGCTTCTATCACTACTGACATGCTTTAGCTAGCTTAATTTTCGTTTGTGGGCTTTGTGTATCTGTTTTTGTTCTAGACTTGGCAAGGAAGAATAAAGTTAGGCATTTTATTACCCCTATTTTTAGGGGCAAAGTATGCTAATGCACACCTAATTTAAGTACTTTTTTTCTGAAATGACTAGAAGTTCGAGCAATTCTATGTTTGATAGATATCAGGTGGTTTTGTCTGTTGCTATGCAAGTCAATCAAATTCCTTTTATAGATTGCTCAAAGCTCAAAATGTTGGTTGGAGTTAAAAATTATGTGATTTTCGAATTCCCATCTCTGCTTCTGTAAAACAAGTTATCTGTTGACCTAGTCAGGGTCTTATTGCACCTGGTTACAATGGTATAATCCTTTTGGTAAAACAGATTGTCCTAGAAAATAAGTAGTATGACTGATTATCGTAGAAGAGCTTTTTATCTGAAGAATTAATCGTTTTCTATGGAAGGGGTAATTTCTTCTTTCTTTTAGGTTAATATTTATTACCCTTAAGATGAAAAATATGAGAGGCTAGATGAATCCTATTAGAAAAAAAAGCATGAAGAGATATGGAATATATAAAGAAGTTGACTGTCAAAAAGTTTTGGTTGATGTTTTTACTTTTTATCTGATTATGCACAATCCTTTTGATGGTTGGCTATATAAATTACTTGGGAATGAGATAAAAAATTATGTAATTCTTCAAATCTTCAAAAGTTGTGTCCTAATTTCAAGCTGCTCCTGGCAGTGTTGTATCCTAGTTTACTGTTTTCCTAATTTCAATATGCTTATGGCAGTGTTTTTCTAACGCTTAGCACAAAATGAATTTTTCGGGCATGACAAAACCCTGTGACACTGTGCGATTGCATTTAAATTGAACATTGAAGCAGGGAGTTAGGGTTCATAGGTCCCATTTGTCCCAGTTTGAGTCTATAGAGGTTTGCATATAAACACTCTTTTTATCAGTGTTCCACAACCTGTTGGGGACGGGAGACAAATGGTTTGAGTTCGGGATGGTGGGGTGGTGTTGTATACATATAGTATTTGAAATGTTAGAAATGTTAGTTATTAAAAGATGTATATGAATTATATGTCAATTGAAACTTTGGTAAATTAGTAATATAGTAAAATTGAAAATATTAAATACTTGAACAATGAACATTGAAATGTTAAATAAAATTGTAATTTGACAAATGAAATGGACAAATTAGCGATTTCTATTATATCAAAAATATCATAAAGATGATTCCAATGAGTAAGCATGATATCAAAACAAGTACAAAATGTCAAAATGTAGTGAAGGGAGACCTCTAATCATTCTCCAAGGTAAACTCCTTTGTATCACTGGAACCTAGACTTTTCATGGTCAAGCTGCACCAAACTAACACTAACTAGCTTTGCATTTGAAGTTGTAGCATCTTGATCCTCATCAATCTATGATGGCTCCTTTGGCTCTACATCCTATTATGTTGTTGGACTCTCCTTGTAGACATGTGTCTTGCGGGCAATGAGACACACGACACTATGTACAACCACGAGCTTCTCTACTCTCCAAGAGGCAAGTCTGTTCCTCTTAAGAAAGTGGATGAAGCTATAAGTAAACCAATTCCTCTTTGCATTTAAAGAACTAAAAACCTAAGATAGTAGATGAATGACTAGTGTGGTAGTCTTTGATTTTTTATTTTCTTATTTATGAATTGGTATTTATTTTTAATTGTTGTTTTTATTAATTTTTTCATACTTGCTTTTTTATTTGTTCATTAATATTTTTCTATAATAATACTTTGTAAGGATCTATATGTATTTTTATTGTTTAATTTATAATAATTTTTTGTAAGTGTTTCTCTCTCTCTCTCTCTCTCTCTCTCTCTCACACACACACACACACACACACACATGCTTTTCCTTCTCTTATTTTTATTTTCAGGTTTCTTGCCTTAATTTTTATTATTTTCTTGCTTCAATCCTTATATTTACATTTTATTTATGTTTTTACTTCATTTGTTAATTTACTGTATTCTTTCTTTTAGTTTGAGTGTTATTTTTGTGTAAGATTTTGGGGTTCTTTCATTCTTTTCTACATTTTTTATGACTTAGGTGTTAGTTTCTTGTAGTTAATGTTTGCTTTCTTTTAATTATTTTTTTGTCTATCTGTTGTTTGTTTCTTTGGTCCTTAAATACTCACCTCATCCACCCCCACCTCTATTTAAGCTCAAGTTTGCAATTATTCTTTCACTTTTGCTTGCTTGTCTAGTGCTTTCATCTTGATGATGGACCATGCAGTATGATCTGAAACGTTGATAATGAAAAACTTCACACAATTTAGTCTAGAAATGAGAAAATCTAGGATCATACATCTTATCAATGCACCCAAAGAATCTTGCCCTCACCTCATCTTGAATTTGTGTAACTCTACCAGACCTAGGCATCTACTACTTTGAATTTAATGCATAAACAACCATATGCAAAGGAGTGTTAAGCTTGTTTCATTTGGGTTGAACGATTAACCAAATGCGATCATTGTAGAATGCTAAAGTAGGGTCCTCTTTCATAATAGCCCTCATTTGGTCAAGCATTGAATTGATGCACTCATACACCTCTCCAAGGGTAGGTGCATACCCATCCCCATATCTGATGACCTAAAAGAATGGAGCAATGATAGAGACAACTTATTTTTCTTCACTCCAAAATAAATCACTCTTTACTATATCCTTCACCCTCTTCCCCTACTTTGTCTTGGCCTCAACCCATTGATTCCACTCTATAGTCATAAAAATGAGTTGCAATGCCTCTTGCAACTCAATCATTCTCTCAAAGAGAATGAAATAGGATGCATAACTAGTTTGAACTGGTTTCAAGAACTCCTTGGCGAAGCTCCTGAAGAGTACATGTGAAGTGAGGTAGTTGTAGACAAACATCTGCACATCTCTCGCAACGCTGACCACTCCTCAAATCCAGTCAATCTTCATAATGTCTTTGAGTGCATTGTTCATGGCATTCACACAACATGGAGTCTGCCAAATATGTTTTTAGGTTGCCTCAATAAGATTCCCTGCAACTCTGCACACGTGTTGTATATATCACTACTTAGACCACATTTTGTGGCCCAACCTCCTCAATAGCATCCCTAAGGACCTCAAACTAAAAATCAACATCTTTGCAATGCCCCATACAATCATCTCCCCTAACAAAGTATGGGCCCTCGACACATGTAACCATGATGTTGATGAGTGGATGATGCCTGATGTTTGTCTACCCATCCATAGCTATGTTGCATCCAGACTCCACCCAACATGCCTTCATCTTCTCCATCAAACCATTGATATTGGAATAGTTCTTATCCAAGATCTTGGTCAATTTGTGCTCACTTGGTGGCACATATGATGGTCATCCCCTCACCATCATTGATATTATCTCCCTATAATAAGGAGATTGAGCTACATGAAATAGGATGCATTGGCAAAGAAGAACATGTTAATGGTATCATCTATCTCTTCCTTGAGCCATACATTGAATTACTTTGCATCTTGCATGTCCCCTTGCCCTCTCATGATTTTCCCATATAACTATGAGTCGATAAAGGTCCTGACATCGATCCTACTCTTTGATGCAATGTATGAGTAGAAACATGTGATTGGCTTTGGCACTCTTGAATAGCCTGAACCTTCATCCTATGAGACAAAGTAGTAGGCATTGCAATTGCACTATCTTTAGGAACACCCCAAAGCTTGTTGAGCTCAATTATATAATGGACTTTTTAGGTTGTTCCAAAAATTTACATGGATACACACATTTTCCTCGAATAAAGAGGAAGTGTGCATTAACTCTAGTAATGTTGCCAAACCATTCCATATTACAAATGTTGCATCTCCATTTCCTTGTGCCATCACCTATTGTTGTTGTGGCTATTATTCTTGTTGCAAATTGTTTGGGAGGAGACTTATGATCATAAGGACCCCTAGCAAACTTTGCCAAAAGCTCGAAGGGGCAATCTGTAGCAAATGGTGCACTTGCCATGGAACTAGTTTGACATTCCTAATCATCCCTATGCTCACCCCCACCCTCAGTCTCACACTTAGGTTCATATTTTGATTCACTTTTACCATGAGGAAAAATTCCACCTCATCCTAACTCATATCATGACTATGAGAGCTCATTGTAACATTGCATTTCGCAAAATGAAAATAAATTCAATAAACACTTAGTTTTAGCCTACCTAATAAAATTAAAACTAATTTTTATTTTAACCTTTAACAAATTTTAAATTTAAAAACAAAATTTAAAATGTTTTAATCTTGAGGGCAAAACAAAGAGTGATTCCAATGTTACGTAACATTAGAATGATTCTTCATTTTTCCATCAAGATTCAACATCAAGTCTAATTCAGAAAATGAAACAAGAAAAAACAACAAAAATAAATGAAAATCAATGAAGAAAGCAAACAAAAACCCTACCTTGTGCTTGAAAAATCTCTTCAAGAAGGTATAGAATCTTCCTCTTCTTCTTGCTCCTTGCCACTCCTCTTTTACTTGCACTCACTCCTTTCACTCTTCCAATCATTTTTATTTCTCATTTTCACTCTTCTCTATCTATTGTAACAAATAATGAGAAATGAAGTTGTGATTAAAAATAAAGCTTGAAGGGGCTTTTGTATGCTTGGAGGGGCCTAAATGGGACCCACCATAAATTAGGGTTTGAATGGAATCCCAAAAGTATTTTCTTTGCTTTTTTAAATGAAAATTACTTTTTGTGTCATCCAATGATGGGGGGCTATGAAAACATTCTCAAGATGGTTGAGGGACGTCTGGACATCCCCAAGACATCTTGGCGATGCTATGTCCTCCCTCTCATCCCCAGACAATGAGACAATGTAGGTAGGATAGTGGAGGGATGCATTGTCCCTGTCCCCACATCTTGGGGACATCCCCATCTCCAGAATGTGAGGCCCTGCAGGCTAAAACACATACTTGTGTTTCACTATTTTCTTGTAGAGAGAAGGATTTTGAATGTTGATTCTGTAGCAAAATGAACTGATTTGTGTAAACAAAAGAACCCTTAGTTTTCTATTATGTTGTTATTATTATTTTCCTATGTTCCACCAAGTTTCTAGGATGGGGGGATGTATTATCAAGACATATTTTTTAAGACATCTTTGGCATACAACTATATAAAAAATTGGGAAATTGTGAAAATATAGAGAATTTTCAAATATTAACATTATAATATTGATAACAGTGGTTAGGCATTCATAATATTGACATTACATTGTAGAGTCCTTAAACAGAACAATAAAGTTTATGTGAGAGTTGAAAAAACTAATATTTAATTGCTATAATAATTCATTGTTAGTATGCATATGATATAAAATAAAATAACTATAATACGCCAAAATACCTAGAGGCCACAAGGTTGCACTACAAATGTCAACATGAAGCCACATAAACATAGTGATAGGAAGTTTGAGGTTGCCTATAATCAACATCGCTCAACTTTGCATCAAAATCAAAGTTTAACTCAGAGTCGTTGTCACTATGAGGGGTTGCCTCATCTAATGGAACTCCAAACAATCCCTCTTGTCTCTACCTCATCAATATGGGTGGCATCCTTTGGATCAACATCCTACTGTAAAGTTGGAGTATGTTTATCTGTTAATCTTAGAGTCACAAGCATTATGCATGGCCACCAATTTCTTTACATGTCTAGAGTTCAACCTATTCATCTTGATAGAGTGAGTAAAGTTGCATGTGGAGTAATTCCTCTTTATAGGAGAGGAACTAGAAACATATGAAAGGAGGCAAATAGGTGCATTCAACTGTGGTGCATCCTTTCCAAGACATGTGTACCACCCAGTAGGATCACTTTGAGCTAGTGTATCTCTATTTATCTTCGTTTATGGTTCATTGAATGTTGGACCACTAAGATTAGTAAAGGAAAGTCATTTTGTGCGAAGTAAACTCAACTTATTAGTTGAATACATGTTTAGAAGAACCTTTATTAACCTTTCTTTCACCTCTTCATCATCACAAAGAGGTAAGCTACTAACTTTTGGTGCAAACTACTTGTGATTTAGAGAAAATATTGTCATATGAAATGGAGTGTTCATAGTGTTTCATTGCCACACCATAGAGGGCTTAATGCACGTTGCTCACATAATCCTAAATTAGGGTCCCTATTGCAAATTGTTTGCTTTATTTTTCAAGCATGTTTTCAAATGTGGCATAAATCTCTCCAAGAGTAGGAGACTCCATGGTAGCATATCTAATGACATCCACAACATGTGAAATGAAGGAGCACTCAAATGCACAAACAACACATTGACAAAAGATAAGTTAAAGAATTAATAAAGAAAACCATTTTTCTTATAATAAAATTAGCTATCAAATTATAAATCTATCAATAAAATTGATTACTAAAAATCAACACTTTCTAAATTCTTGCCTCAAAATGGACCACTAATTAAGAATTTTTTTGTTTAATCCTTTTTTAATTCCACAAAATTTGCAATAGATCATCTACTCAACTATGCTTTAACCATCATCAACTTTGGAACCTCCTCCACCTCATGTGTCTTGTTTAACAAAATCAAAACATATCTTGTTTCGATAAGTTTGAGAAATTTCTTCTTTGAAAATGTCTCAAAGAGAGCAAGTGGTTTATGATGGTTGCAAAACAAACATCAAAATATCTATAGCTTCTATCACCATGAGTTGCACCCAATTCATCTTTGTTATGTCTTTCAATGTGTCAAAAAAATATGAGACTCAAAAGGCATTCTTACAAGCACCCCCAATGGCCACTTGTACAACATTTAAGGCCCAAACCTTTTCTATGACATCTCTCAAAATATGAAATTGGAATTTTGCATCCTTGTTCTTCCCATAACAGTTAAAGATATAAGAAAGTGAGAGACAACTTAACATGTAAGTATGATGTTGATAATAGGTTGATGTCTAATATCGATAACATTGGAATATTTTTTGGTAAGGACTGTAGTTGGTAGCTTATATTTTTCACATGGGGGTGAATGAGGGACCAAAAAAAGATACATGTTTGAACATTTGTTTGAAGTAAGGGAAACACACTACATGGAATGGGATGACATGGCATAGAAAATTTGGCAACTGGGAACTCTACCACACTTGTGCATGCACATTGAATAAATGTGCAATTGTGCTCGGTTGCTCACTAGTGATAGTCTTCTTCTTCCATCTAGTGGAAACATATTTACAATCATTACTAGTTTCTCTATCATTATGGAGGGCACATGCATAGCTAATTGTGCAGATTATGTTGTCACTGGCAACCAATGGACCTTGATTCCACTGCATGTAATCTATGGCACTATATGCCCTCATCCTCCTTTATCTCTTTACAAACCTTCAACCCTTGTCCTTTAGCACAGTAGATGACAATATACTCGTGTAACTCCCTCTAAAATCAATTTTGCAAATTTGGCACAAACACACTATAGTTCCACCTCTATTTTTGTTTTTATATTTGTCTAGGGCTATCACAAATTAAAGAAGATTTTTTTTGGAATTAAAGGGGCCTTTTGCATAAGTTTTTAGAACTTATGAAAATCAAATTGATATTTTGGTTAATCCCCTTGACCCATACCATTCCCACATCTTTATGAACCCCCAATTTGAATTTCATCTATTTTTTCTATCTCATCATGCCCACTACTCTCCCTAAATTGTTGATATGTTATTATATTTTGTGAAACATTATGCAAGTGGAAATTGGAAAATCAAATCTAAAAAATAAATTACGCATTTTATCATTTTAAAATTTGAAGAAAAAGAAGAAAAAAAAGAGGAAAATTAAGACACCTCTTTCACTTCTCTTGCTTATTGTTATGTTTACTATTCACTACTAGTGCTAACAATGTTGGTTTTTTTAATTGCACCTTCAAACCATGTTGGCTTGTCTTTCTAACTTGGTTACATTTTTTTTACATGTAAACATGAACAAATATTTCATATGGAGTCCTCTTTTTGTTATGCTAGAGCTTAGAAGGGTGCGGGGGCCCACAAATGAAATATAAAAATTCTTTTATTTTATTTTTGTGTCTTTTGTTTCATTTAAAACTTGGCCTACAAGTGTGGTGATGGTTGACTATCCTCATATCATATTGAAAATGCATCGACAATTTTGTTTTGATTGGAAATGATTAGGAAACATCCCCAAGTTATCCTTGTGTCCTTGGAATGTTTATAGGTGAAAAAATTTCAAGAACAAGTCTTTCAGGAACATGGTTATTTTCTCATGGGTGAAGCCCATTCCAATTGAACTTGAGCTAGTTGTGGGAAAATCTCTCAAGTTTACCTCCAAACCTTTGACCCACAAACCAGACAACCTTTGACCGACAAACCAAACAACCTTTATTGATGTAAAGGGAAAAATTGCATACTAGTGTAGGAGCACCTAAGTGAGTCAGCAATCCACACAACCCAATAACATTGTCTTTTTGGTTTTCAATTTTGGCGTGTCTCACATCTCCCTCTGTTGGCATTTCATAGCATTGGATTTGATTGGAATCTTTAGATGTTATAAGTTTCAACTAAACTGTTAGACATGTAAGTAAAATATGGAAGCATAGACATAGCTCGTGGACTGGTTGACAGATTGTCTCAAAGAAAGTTCTACCCCTTAGATTGCAATAATTGCAGGACATGTAGACAATGGGTTTTTTGAATAAGCTTTTGAGACAATCAAGCAAACCAAATTGATAGGCAAAAGGCCAAAACTCTGAAATCTTTGAGATGCTTGGTAGTTACTTCTTAACACTATGGGATTAGAAAAGGGGTGGGTGGGGGTGTGGTTCAAGAAAGAAATGAAATGCCACAGGGAGAGATAAGGAAAGGGAGTTAAGAGCTACGTGGCCCAAGAAAAAGGAATGAAGGGGAAGTAGGGAGTAATGCAAATTTCAAAGCACTCGAGCCGTTGGATAGACGATACTATTGACAACTTTTATTGCCAAAAAGAAATGTCATTCTGTAGTATGGAAGATAGGATTCAGCATGAAAGATTTGGAAGAATATCAAGCCACTGAAATAATGTAAAACAAATTGTAGTTTTACAATGCGATAAAAATTAGTATGAAGATAAAACTTGCATCGACAGAAGACAAGAGGAATGATTTGGCCACAAGGGGACAATTATATGGTAAGGGAAGTGGAGGAGTTGGAAAGGGAACGATCCTAAAAATAAAAAAACAACAGGGATGTAGAGGACATAGGGGGACAATGAAAACGATAAGAGGGGACAGCAGGAAAGATAAGAGGGGGTAGCGCAAAGAAGAGATAAATTAGCACACAAGGTAGAAAGGAGAAGTTGTGTGTAGAGTAAAGAAAGGAGCAGTGACCACAAGAGGGAAGTAGAAGGGGTGCCACAAGAGCAGGGTGTAGCGCATGGATGAGACGAGAATGAAGAGAGTAGTGAGGAGTTAAAGGGAAGCAATAATAAGGGGTCGACTTTACGTCCGACAACACTGCAAATTGAAAAAGAGAAGAGGGACTGTTTAGAGCGTAGAGAGGGAAATATATTGAGTGGGCATTTAGAAAAGAGTGTGAAGAGAGGGAAGCTATTGAAAGTTATTAGTATATTGTTGTAAATTACACCTTGTGTAATTTCTCATTGTATAATGCCTCTACCTTAGTTGAAAATTGAAATTCCATGTAAGCTTCCATACTATTCCATCTGCATTGTCACCTTTCTTGTTTGTATTCTTGAACATGCAAATTGTTGGCTTACGATGTGTGCCCATTGTAGAGACATCTACGTGGCATGTATTTGTCTCGTGAATTTGTAGTTGAGAAGGTGGATATTGTGATGTTACAACTGCTGTTTTTGTAGTGTAACACCTCTTTCCAGCACTCACCAATGTTCGCAATCATTCGGCCTGCTTAAAAATACATTTTTTTGCAACATTTCTCTCTCTCTTAGCAGTTCAAAACCATCTTCTTGGTCATTCAACTCTCCTCTTGGTGATTCTATACTTTTGAAAATCACATTCATCATCTTGGACAACTTTCAAAGCTCTCTAGTATAGTCCAACTAGACCGTGCACAAAGTTTTTGGGGAATGTTGATCCTAACGACCTTTTCAGAACACATTATTTCAATCTGATATTGGGGCTTAACACTTCTCCTAGATTTGGTTCCAAGAATTCTATTCCGACAAATTGTACTCCTAATTCTCCTTTTGTAATAGACCACAAATCTACTCTCACTATTAATTAGTTTGATTAGATTCAATTTCTCGATGAGAACTTGAGAGATTTCAAAGGTTGTCTTAATAAGGAGGATATTCATTCTGAGGCTATGTCTGCCATTAGCAATCTAAGAGTGATGCTAAATTTAGATAAGAAAGGTCTCAAAGTGTTAATGGCACTAGGGGATAAAAGCACAATCAAGTGTCATCTTTTAGGTTAATTTATCAGCACAACTAAATTTTAGTATTTCTAACTAAAAAATTAAAAATTAATTTTGGTCAAACATATGATTTAGCTAGATTCATTCTAACTAAGTTAGATAAGTTATTTAATTTTCCAATTGAAAATATCTATTAAATGTATGTTTTATACCACTTTGGGTCTAATTACCATAAAAATAAAATTATTTCACAAAAGTGGCATTTCAATAAATCTTAATATTTTTAATGATATTTTTTATTAAATAAAAAAATATTTTTTTTGTAGAGATCGGAGTCAAGAATATTCTCATATAGATTTTATAGTGTTTTATTTAGACATAGTTTATTGTAATTAAAAAATATTGCAAGTAAGTATTTTAACAGTTAAAGAGAAGTTGATTCGGAGAAATAAAAAAATAGTAAATCATACTAAATAAATTTGAAAAAAATATGTTGCACTAGAGGAGAGAATCCTCTTCAAGAATATATATTTCTTTTTTTGATTGGGATAGATTTGTTATGAAAAATATATTGCGAGATGAAAAATGTTGATTTTAGTGAGTTGAAATTTGAATTGTTATAAAAGAGAAAATATAGGTCACAAACCAATTTTTTTTTTTATGCACTAGCTATATATGTCATCTATGACATATTTTGAAATTAGGGGGAAAAATATTTATTTACATAGATTTTTTTGGTGGGAACTAGACCCCTAATTTTTAGCATTTTTCAATAACTAAAAAATCAGTTTTAAAAATTAAAAAAATATATCAATTCTTATTTTAAAAAATTATTAAAAATATTAATCATAAACTTCATCCATTTTATCACATTTAATTAGTTTACATCATCTTCAAATTCCAAACATCAATATCATTTTTATACTATTGAAGTTAAACAACTTTGATTTTGTTAGCCTTTTCCTTTGTAAAAGGGTGACAACTTATTGTGCTTTTACCCTAGGGCGGATCATAGGTACCCATGTATCTTTCGCTCCACCTAGCCTGCAAAATACACATTTTGATGCCACTGGTGCACAAATTGGCATCACTATGGTTGGGGTGTTTGTACATATGGTAGAGCTAACTCCTATATATTTAATTGCTTGTCTAGCAATACAAGACCAAGTGTCATAGTAAACAAGGTCCCCTGGAAAAATACACAAAATACGAGTCAGTGTATAGTGACTCGGACTCGCCTTGAACTCGGCAAGCTGGATTCATGCTCAGACTCAGACTCGGCACCCGAACTTGGCAAATTGAAAAACCCAAAAAATTCAGAGATTTTTAAGGATTTAAATCTTTTTTCATGCACCATTCAATCAATTAACATCAAAGACATAATAATTGACATAAATAGAAGCTACTCAAAGACTAGTTAATAAATAACACCATTACAAATTTGAAATATAATATAATAAATAGTGTCACTGTTAAAGACTCAAAAGTTTACAATATCATGGAATATGAAATCCATGGAATCAAAAGTTCACTATTCAAAACATATCTGAAAATAAAAGGCCATATGTCTTCTTGTGTATACGCCGAAGATAAGTCATGGAAGATTCTGCAGCCATCTCCTGTCCCTGTGTCTGAGGCTCAACCTCAATGGCATCCTCATCATCCTCACCATCCTCACCCTCCTCATAATCATCATCATCATCATCCTCAGATCCGTCACTCTCAGCCTCAGGGTCCTCCACTAGGTCTCCTCGCGCTCTAGCCTCCTCCTATGCCATAGCTATTGCCTCTGCCTCTCGATCCACCTGATCAACCCAATCCAAGTCTTCATCACTGAAGATAGGATCATCAATCTCAGTGTTCCACTCTGCTAGTGGATCAACCTCCTCTAAAATGATAGGAGATGTGTCAGTGCCCAAGATCTATCTATGACAAAGGCGAAGGTTGTAATGCACAAACACAAGATCATTCAACCTTTTCATAGCCAACCTATTGCGCTTCTTCGAGTGTATATGCTCAAACATACTCCAATTGCGTTTGCATCCTAAAGCACTAGCTGGTTGGCTTAACATATGAACTGCAATCTTCTGTAAATTTGGCACTGAATTACCAAACATCTCCCACCATGCATCTGAAACAAGAGATTTTAAAAATCAATTCAATAACTTTGACTTTATCAATGTAAAATGGTAATAGATTTAGAAATTAGAATTTAGATTTTAGAATCATAGATTTTTACCTGGCATCAATAGTGTCCGATTTTTCTTGCATAGTTCTCGTGAGAAAAAGTCTCCTTGTGCATTCCTAAACATTTCTATCTCATGGACTATACGTGTTCCAACTAATTCATCTACTGACATTCTCTCTATAACATCATAAAAGCCACTCCACACCTCATCATCTAACTTAAATGTTGGACTGAATTGGTATGTTGGATTAAGGAAGTGGGCAGCTGCATGTATAGGCCTATGAAGTAGATTGTGCCATCGTTGATCAATGACAGCCCATATGGGACCACATTTATCCCGATTTTCTTCAAAAAAAATTTCTAATGGCCTCTTTCACCCTATCCATGCCCTCATAGATATATCCCATTGCGGGCTTCTCCCCATCAGCAATTCATAGGAGAACAATAAGAGGCTCTATGAACTGCAATCATTGTGAAAGTAGAAAGTTAGAAACATTAAGCTTTAAGTTTTACTTTAAAAATGAACAATGAATATAAACAAGTGTGAACAAAAATGATGAAATGAAATGGAAATGGGGACAAAAAGAAAAATTACCTCCACCATATCCTTGACCAATTGCCAAAAGCTAGTCACATAAAAAATACAATCAGCTGACTCTATCCCCGCACTGGTCTTTGCATATGATGATGAAGTCCACTCCTCACTTACAAACATGCGTCTCAAACCGCCCTTGTTTTTAAGCAAAGATTGCAACGTGATAAAATTTGTTGCAAATTAGGTGACCCTTGGAAGAACCAACTCTTTTTCTTTTGTGAACTGCCTCATAAGGTTGAGGACCCAAGTATGATTATATATGAATTTACAAATTTTTCTTCCTTTCTCTACACATGTTTTTATCCATGGAAGTTTGCCAAGATCCTCCAACATGAGGTCAATGCAATGGGCAGCACAAGGGGTGCAAAACAAGTGGGGGTGCCTCTCCATAAGAAGTTTACCCACAACAACATAATTTTCTGCATTATCTATGACTATCTGAACCACATTCTTCTCACCCACCTCCTTCAACACATCCTCAATTATCTCACAAAGATCTCAACATTTTTTATTTTTCCTGGAGTATCAATTGATTTCAAAAACATTGTGGCACCTAAGGAAAACAAAAGCAATTTAGTACAATCATAATTTAAATCAACTAATCACTAAATCAATAGTTTACTACTAGTAATAACAAGTACAAGTTCTATAATTACCTGATGAAGAGACAAGAAAGTTAAGCAGTGTTCTATTTCTTTTGTCAATCCAACCATCAGTCATTATTGTGCAACCCTTCCTCCATATTTCACGCTGCTCCTCAATTGCAACTTTTACATCAACCACCTTTTGGGTCAAAATAGGACCTTTTAGCTCCTCAGCAGTAGGGGCTTTGAACCCCGGGCCACAAACAGTAACAACATCTATTGCAATTTTCCAATAATGAGACCTATAACAAATTAAAAAAATACAATAAGTATACTAGTAAGTTTTACTTTCAAGTTCCAACTTTCAAAATTAATATAATGAATATGACATATTCTTGAGACTTAAAAGTTAAAAGCAAGAAAACTAAGACATAGAAAGTAAAATAATAAGTTACCTTGCTGTATTGAATGAAATGTCGTTGTAGAAAAATAAATCTCCAAGTGCCATCTTGGCAGCCTCATGTTTCTCCTTATTCCAAGCCATGCTCTCAAGCGATGGTTGGGCACCTAGAGTCATGCGTGGAACAAACATGGAATCTAGTGTGGATTTTTTCTTACGAATCTGAGGCCCAATGGTCATACTTGCACTTGAAGTACCACTACTAGATGGAGGTAATGGGGAATGAAAACTTGAAGAGCTCTCTCCACTATCCTTGCCATTTCTTGTTGTTGCATCTTTCTTAATTCTTTCTTATCTTCATGGGCCTCTAAATGAGCTTGCATTTCACAAATAATCTCCGGTGTTGCTTTTTGACATGATTTAGCATCATGCCCTGATATATGTGTAAGGTGGTATTTCATCTTATTAATACCTCCCCCATTAAATTTAACAAGACAATGCCAACATGTAACTACTCCTTTTTTTGGCCCGAGATTTGCATATTTCCAAGCCTTATCCCTTGCTACACAAATAAGGTCTGCATCTAGGTTAACTGAAGGCCTGGACGAACTACTCTCATGCTGAGACATGCTGCAATATATCATTAAAAAATAAAAAAGCATCTACAATAATAAAAATCAAAGACTATGCCCTCTTACTTATCAAATTTTTTCATCAACATAAAATGTAAGAAATCTAAGATTCTAAAGACAAACAAATGTAAACACAATGAAAATATGAAGTTTGAATGTAAAAAATTCATAAAACAACACAAAAATGCAACTTACCTCTTCAAAATTGCTCCCAAAATGAAGAAATGTAGCCCAAATTTATAGAAGCCTCCTCCAAATGCTCCGTTCATCTCCTTGCAATGTGTGCATACTATAATACCCCAAAAATGGGCTATAAGTTCATTAATCTTCTACATCAACATATCGAACGAAATCGACATCAAAGTCCTAACCCAAGGCACATCTGAACATCATCGAATCCTAATTGATTATCATAAATTTTGCATCAGAGAATATTCTTAGTAGTATTCTTAATTATCATGATTATCTTTAATTTAATGATTATTTGGTGATAAATCTAATTTATCCTAAAGTTTGATTAATTGAATATTTTCAATATTTAATTAATTAGATTTAATTCTGTCACTTAATTATTTAATTGAAGTTAATTCTATTTATTCCTAAATTGTATTATTTAATTTTGACAATAAATCCAAAATCCTATGAATAATTGATTAAATTCTTATTTAATTAATTAAAGCAAGTTGTTAATTTTTAATAATATTATTTTTGAATAAAAGTTTGAAAAATAGTTGATTAACCCATAAATCAATTGTTTTATTTTTCAAAATTAGTTAAGCTGAAAATAAATCACTTTATTATTAAATTAATTCATATTAAATCATGCACATTCAAGAAAAGCAGACAACTATCAATTATCAATTAAAGCTAAACTCTATTTTGAGTTAAACTCTACTTTTGCATATTTTTTGTGAGTTAATTATCCTTTATTTAAAAATAACTCAAAAATCAACCTAAGTTATTTGAGTGATTTATGGCTTTTCCCATGCACCTCCAAAGCCTTGGATTTCTATAAAATCAAGGCTCAGCTCTTCATAATTCATCTCATATTTTTGCATCCTCATGTTGTTGAATTGGAGACTGAAGAATCATCTTTGCGAATCTAAGCTATTGTGAGATCATTCTTATTTTTGTGTATTGCATATCATTTATAATTCAGCTTAGATCAATTTATGGCATATCAATTTCATCTTAGATTCTAGATTCATATCAGTTTTCATCATAATTGCATAGAAAATCTATAAAAAAAAAGATTAATTGCATACATTCCATATCCATCTTTTGCATTAAAATCTTTCATTTAGGTGTCGTCAAGGTCACTGATCTCGATAACAATCTAAGAACATCATACTCGCACCTATTAGAAGACAGTAAATCGTCTGGTTAGTTTAGCTTTCAATTTATTGCACGATTTCAATTTTTGCTAACCTCTAATATTTTACTGAAGTGTTGTGTCTACAGAATAGGTAAAAAATTCACACACACATTTCTGGCACCCACCGTGGGGCTTTGAAATAGGTTTCCATTCTATTCTATCAAATTTTTATCATTTTTCTCGAACCTAGAACCACAAGGTTAATTTTTGTGAGTTTTGTGATAAATTTTTGGGCTGTTTTTCCATAAATCTGACTGATGTTTTTATTGGTACATGCACATATGACATGATAAAAATCCAAAAATTTATATTTTTGGAAAGGTATTTAAGTTAGCTTTCATTTTCCATTAGTTTGGATTAATTTTGTTTTGATTTACAAACGTTATGATCATTTTAGTGAAGACTGGTCTGAACCTGATTTTATGAAATCTGACTGATGTTTTTATTGGTACATGCACATATGATATGATACAGATCTGAAATTTATATTTCTGAAAATTTATTTGAGTTAGCTTTCATTTTCCATTGGTTTGGATTAATTTCATTTTGATTTTCAAAAGTTATGATCATTTTAGTGAAGACTGGTCTGAACCTGATTTTATGAAATTCGACTGATGTTTTTATTGGTACATGCACATATGACATGATACAGATCTAAAATTTATATTTCTGAAAAGTTATTTGAATTAGATTTCATTTTTCATTAGTTTGGATTAATTTTATTTTGATTTGCAAAAGTTATTGTTGATTTAGTGCAAACTGGTCAGAATCTGATTTTTTATGACAACAGATTTTTCGATTATCAAATGACATATTATCTTTGACTAACCTGATTTTCTACCACGTGGGGTTGACAAGTTGTGTTTATTTTTTTGATAGATTTTTATAACATTGGGTTTCATGTACAAGAATAGGTAAGTTTTTTATAACAGTGGGTTGTAGGTGCAGGTGCAGGTACATCTTGTGGGTACAAAAGATAGAAGACAAAAAGTGCAAGAATTGCTAAAAATAGGTAAAAATTTACTAAGCACATTGTGAAGAATTTAGGTGATCTTCTCAGCTGATAAGACTTCGATTTTGGATCTAAAACGAATATCTCATGTGTCTAGCTTGAGTGACTTTTATTACTTTCCTATCACATACTTCATTTGGGCTATAAAAATAAACATAGTTTGCTTTCAGCATCTTTGTTACACATAGTAATTAGGCTCCATGAACACTATTTGTGGATCTTGAGAGAGTGGGTTTTTAGTGAAACTCTTCTCAATGAAGGATCCCTTGTAGGTGGGTAGGATACTGAGGGAGTCTCACGTTCCACTAGATCCGTGTGTCTTCAACTTTTGATCAAGGCATTCTCTCTCCAGAGAGGTTGATAGATCCTAAGAGGTTGACGTCATAGATCTTTGTGAGATAATCTTGGTCTTAGCATGTCGGATTAATCTGTTTGCTTTGGTTGGGTTAAAAGTGAAAAGGTTAGGGGATTATGTTCTACTTCCTTTTTGGATAGTACCAGAAACCCAAATCCTTGAATTTGGAACCAGTCTCCATGTGGTATATCTTGAGAGTCACCTTTAGAGAGGGTTAACCATAGTGGACATTCCCTTAATTGGGTCAACTACGTTGACGGAACCTCAAGCGGTAATAGCCATTTTCGCTGTGGTAGTGACAACTGCTATATAAATATCCTTGTGGAAGAAATCTTCATAGGTGTGGTTCATTGTTGGGTTGTCAGATCTCCCTAGCAGCTCCTGATTGATTAAATTCTTAGATTGTGTCAAAACCCTGGTGCGCTGGGACTGGAGTTCACCCTTTTGGATCATAAAAGTTGCAGAGTCAAACCATTACTAAAAACCCTAGCGAGGCCAAATTTTTATTTTCTAGGGTATATGTGCGTTAGTGCAAAACATTTTTGGAACATACACAATTAGCGCTTCTGAGGATTAGAATGAATAAGTCACTTGATTGTTCATGCGCAAGGTTGTTTTTTCCCTTGTTCATTATTTTCAGACATGTTTGAAATCACTTGCTTGCTATTTTGCATGCTTGTTTATCTATCTGGTTATTGAAAACAGACAAATCTGTTACAATCCTCAAATCTGGACATTAAAATTTGCAAACAATTCAAATCTGAAAACTCAAAATTTGCAAAATCTGAAGTAAAATTCTTTTCTGGAGTCAAAAGTTATCTCAGGAGGTCAGAAAGTCATATGAGTTTCTATCAAGTGTTGTTTCATTACTGCCCATCTATCGTATGGTAAAGAACCCAATGTCGTACAAGTCTTTTTGCCAGTCAAATTCAAAAAGTCAAATCCTGCTAGCAATTGTCGTGCGAGTTTTGCAACTGTCGTACGAGATTTTCAACTGTCATTTCATAGCATACCCACTGTCATACGAGTCCGCAAAGTGTCATTTGGGAAAATTTTGAAAGTTGTCAGAATTGCTAGATACTTAGCTTTTTTAGCCTATTTCCAGAATCTGTCGAACAAATCACTGTGTCAAGAACAGAGCAGTAACTACTGAGAATCCAATCATTATCCCAAAGTGGTCTTTTGAATCCGATCTAGTCTTTTGTTTAATCGATTTGAGTCTTTATCATCTTGTGTCAAAACCTTGTCATAACTATCAATCTTCAATCAATCATCAAAATGACTAAGTATTGTGATATCTTGTCCGCTATCTTTTGGGAACCTACCCATACATTCAGGGCACATTATCCTTCACCCATGTCTAATCGAGTCTTCAATCAATCAAACCTTGACAAGGTTATGTCATCTGATCATCTTGATTCCATTCATTCTTCAGTTGTCTTCATCTTATTCTTTTGCTTCACCCAAAGTTAATGGTGGAAACTAGAGCTTCCTCTCACAAGAAATTTGGGGAAATATCTCATACTTTACCTTTGACTCACATAGGTCCAAATTTTGAGCAACTCCGTGATTCTAGTCTTTACGAAGACGATGATGCTGACAACCTTCGATTAAAAACTGGTTACATTCCTCCTTCATCAACTCACAGAGGTACCCAACAAACCCCACATCAATCTATTCTAGGGAATCCACAAACTCCTACCATGTCTCAAGCAGGGACAAACTTTGGCTCTCAGAGAGCTCAATCACAACATGGTGCAGATCAGGAACCCACACCTGAAGAAATTGCTCAATATCAAAATGATGATAACTTCAAACGAATGATGAAGCATTTCTTGAAAGAAGATAGAGAGGCATACTTTTTACAATTAGCTCATCAAGGAGCTAAGCTTCCTCCTAATTTTAATGTCGAAGCTATCATCACACATGAGGAAGAAACTCTGATAATAGCCATGACGAAATAGATACATGCTTTACAAGTCAAACTGGATCAACTCAAAAAAGAGAAGGAACCCAAAGAGTTTTCCATGGAGGCTTTGTCCTTTTCCATTTGACAAAGACTTGTACATGCTGCCATTTCCAAAAAGAGTGGAGATGCCAAAGTATGATAAGTATGATGGACACTCAGATCCTCAAGATCATGTCAGAGAATTCTGTACACAATCAATGGAGTTCATGCACGAACCAACCTATCTGATGCATCTCTTCCCTCGATCTCTGGGAGGAGCGGCCATTCAATGGTTCTCTCGATTACCTTCCACTATCAAAACTTTTGAGGAGTTGATCAAATTGTTCTATCAGCAATGCTCCTACAATATTCAACATCTAGTCACCATGATTGATATCTGTAATCTCAAGCAATATCCAGGGGAACCATTCCTAACATTTCTCAAGAGATGGAGGAAGAAGTTTTCTCTATATGCCAGACCTATTCCAGAAATAGAAAAACTAGAAATCTTCATCAATAACCTTGTTCCAGAAATCAATTATCCTCTACAAATGCAAGATCATACATCTTTTGACAAGATGGTGGACAATGCTATCAAAATCGAAAAAGTGATTGTGAAAAAAGGAGAAATCACACTTCAAAAAGACAAGTACAAATCTAGATCTAGTTCCAAAGATAAGAACAAAAATTGGAACAAGAACAAAGGCATCATCATAGATGGCATTATTGACACTATCCATGCCCCATCAAAGGCACCAGCCTACAACCTAACTCTTGGTTCCCAAGCCATTAAAGCTTTAGAACAAAAGTCATCTGAACCATTTCAAAAGAAGCCAGAATACAAATCTTGGGATAAACAATGAAAGTTCACTCCTCTTGGAGAATCTTTAGAATCAGCTATGAGAACTCTACTGGCTAATAACATCATCTCTTTGCCAGCAATCCGACAATCTGATCCAGACCCTAAGCCAAAATGGTGGAGAGAAAATGAATTATGTGATTTCCATCGAGGTAAAGGTCACAAAACTAATAACTGCTTAAGGTTGAAACACACCATTCAAGATCTGATCGATAGTGGAGACATCACAGTTGACAATCTTAAGAGCAATAATGACCATACACCATTCATAGAACCATTTCCACAACATGGTTAGGGAGTTTCAACTTCTTAGCCTAATATGGGGGCAAAAGTCAATTATGCCTACCCTGGAAATAATGTTGTCATCAATATGGTTGAACCATGTCTCTCTGAAAGTTGCAATGTCATCACAATTATACAAAGAGAAAGAGATCATTCCTCAGCTAATGTAGTTACTTGATCACAAGCTCAAGCACATCTGAAAGGACAACTCCCAGATTCATCTAATGTCCCTAAGATACCCTTCAATCTTTCATCTGCTTCCAAACAGAAGTCTTCTTCCAAATCTTCCAATCCAAAGGATACAAGGCCTACATCTTATAGCATTGTCCAACAACTCTAGCACACTAATACCAAAATCTCTATGTTTGAGTTGCTTCAAATATCTCTAGCTCATAGAGCTATCCTAGACAAAGCTTTGCTCGGTTCCAATGTTCCTAATGACCTTGATTTAGATAGGTTCCAGACTATGGTTGGACATCTTACATCTCTGCAATATATCTCCTTTTCAGAGGAAGATGACAACTCCTTGAGTCACTCACATAATCAGCCTTTGCATATAGAGGTCTTGATCCAAAATCGTAGAGTCAAATGTGTGTTGATAGATGGAGGCACTGGCCTAAACATTTATTCTTATAGCTTGATCACACAATTGGGATTTTTAGAATTGGCTATTGATCCTAGAAAGAAAATAACTATGAAAGCCTATGATGAACAAGAAAGATCTTCTAAAGGCACCATTGTCTTACCTATCAGAGAAGGTCCAGTTATCAAAGATACCATCTGTCAAGTGCTTGATCTACCTTTGGTCTACAACATCCTCCTAGGGAGACCATGGATATATGAAATGCAAGTTATTCCTTCTACATACCATCAATGTTTGAAGTTTCCTTATGAAGGAGTAGAGGTTACTATCCCCACAGATTTGAATACAAGTTGCAATACATTGAAGGAAAGTGCAGATAAGCTTGTGCCTAATAACAGAGAATCTTCCATTGAATCAACTAAAGAGGCATCCACATCTAAAATGGAAGCTCTTGCAAAAGAAGTTAATATCAAAGAAAAGAGTATGGAAGAATATACTATGGAGCCAGTCTTATCTTTGACATCTCTCCCTATCTCACCTAAGTCTTATGGAAAATCTTTGAAATAGTCCAAGCCCGAACCTAAGTAACCTCTTGAAGCATATAAAAAGAATTTTGTGGTAGAACAAGTATCCAAGCAAGAGTTTGAAGAGGATGAAGTTGTGTTATCATGGCTATACAAAGATGAATCTGAATCCCACAATATTCAAACTAGCGACTCTACAACACCACATATCCCTTCTAAGTCATACGGTCCAGGAAATAAATTGATAGCTAAGATGGGATATCCAGGTCAAGGACCTCTAGGAGTCAGAGGAAAAGGTCTTGTGGCACCTCTCCCACATACTGGTAGAGAAAATAAAGACAAAGTTGGTTTAGGCTTTAAAAAGAAACCCTTCCACCTCAAAAGTAATTGTTCTCATGTCATAGATCAGATCGCACCAGGAGAACCTCTTCTTAAGAAAGAAGAAACAGAACCATCAGATAGTGATTCAGACAGCTCAGAACTCATCCCCTATGAAAAATTGCCTAAGGAGATCAAAGACCTTCTTGATGATAAAGATGATCCTATCAAAAGAATTAATGTAGTAGAAACATAAGAACCTACTACCCATCAAGAGATAGTTGCAACACAAGAACGAGCTAATCTCGAAAACAATCAAGAAGAGGATCAAGAAGAAGGTGGTAGTTATTCTGAAACTGATTCCCATGAGTATGAATTCAAATCAGAAATTGAGGGTAACCCTTCTTGGGGTATTCACCCTAACTTTACTCATGTTCTAAGATTTCCTAGAGATCCTGAATTAGAAGCTGAATCAAATGACTATGAATGGGGAGCCATTCCAAAACCAGATGAAGAGCTTATTATAGAGAAACATGTTGATGTTATTCACCAATATGCACCTAAACCCAACGTAAGTCTAGAGCGAAATGATGAACCTATCGAGTCTGATCCACCTATGGCTAAATTGGACTCCCACAATGACATTGAGCCTATTCATGAATTGAATGTCTTAAGTTGTAATATCACCTTTGAACTTGAGTGTCAGGTTAGGACCAATGATGATAGATCCATATCCGTAAACACTATATCCCAATCTTTCCCCACTTTGACTATCCAATATCCAGAACTTATTGATCAAACCTCCACAAATTCGAGCCATGGTATTTATACCTTCCCAAATGACTATGCCCTTGCTTGCTACCTCAATGCAGTTGAGCCTATGATACTTCCATCAGTGAACCGAGCGTTAGCATGATGGAGTCAGACATCAAATATCTTAGTCAAAAAATAAGAATAAAAAGAAAAAGAAAAAGAGTTCTGAGGGTGAAAACCACTTTGTGGCAGTCTCAAAACCTACAAAAGTAAAAATAAAAGACATATCCGAAGGTGAAAACCTCTCTAAGGCACCTAAGGATGAGATATTTGATGTCCTTCCCAGTCATTTATAGGAAAAATCTGCAGTTCTAATTGAGCCCACTCAATCTATCAATTTGGGAACTACAAAAGAACCACAGTTGATTCATGTAGCACAATCTTTATCAGAAAAAAAGAAGCAAAAATTTACAACATTCCTCACAGAGAAAAAGATCAACTTTGCATGAAAATATTCAGATATGCTAGGATTGGATCCTAATCTTATAATGCATCATTTATCTATAGCCCATAATGTCAAACTTGTTAAACAAAAGTTGAGAAAGATGCATCCTCATGTTGCACTCTTGGTAAAATTTGAATTAGAGAAGCTCCTAAAAGCTAGATTCATCCGAGTTATTGACTATGCAGAGTGGATCTCCAATATTGTACCTATTTCTAAACCAAATGGTTCAATCAGAGTGTGCACAGACTTTAGAGATGTGAATAGAGCGTGCCCTAAGGATGATTTTCCACTACCTAACATTGATATGATAGTGGACATGACTGCGGGTTTTGAGATGTATTCCTTAATGGATGGTTTCTCTGGATATAACCAAATAAAAATTGCTCTAAAGGATTAAGAGAAAACTGCTTTCACATGTGCATGGGGTACCTTCTGTTGGAATGTCATGCCATTTGAGCTTAAAAATGCTGTTGCTACATATCAAAGAGTAATGACATCTATTTTTCATGACATGATGCATCGAACTATGGAAGATTATGTTGATGATACTTTAGCAAAATCTATGATTAGAACTGAACATCTAAAGGACTTGAGCATGATCCTAGACAGAATGGAAAAGTTTAGTCTCCAACTAAATCCTAAGAAGTGTGCTTTTGGTGTCACTTCTGGAAAGCTCTTAGGATACATAGTTTCAAAGAAGGGCATTGAAGTTGATCTAGCTATAGTCAAGGCTATAATAGAGATGCAACCTCCCAAGAATATTAGTCAAATGAGAACCTTACAAGGCAGAGTACAATCTATCAGAAGATTCATATCACAGCTTGCTGATATATCACAACCTTTTACAAAAACATTACATAAAGGTGTGACCTTTGCATGGAATGAAGAATGTGAGAACAACTTTAACCATATCAAGAAGTATCTATCAAATCCTCCTATCTTGATGTCTCCTATTCATGGGAAGCCATTGATTTTATATGTCTCCGCTACAGATACATCACTAGGGGCATTGCTAGCACAACATGATGAGAACAACAAAGAAAGAGCTATATACTATATCAGTAGAACATTGGTTGCATATTGATGAAGGGTGCTCCCCTTAATACCACAAGCACATAACAGAAATAGAGAAACAACAACAATAATATGCAAGAACAGAAAATTGGCTTCTTATTATCTCCACAAATGTGGAATTACAAACTTTCAGAATTACAATATGCAAAGCCACATGGGCATTCCCTTACAATATTCTGTAGGACAAAGCCTCAAATCAATACCCAGATCTACTACCCAGAACTGCCCTAGACAACACTACGGGCCTTCTTTATATAGGCAATTTCCACCGCCCGAGAAGGTTCTAGAAATTTAGCCCTTAGGGCCGACCAAACTTAGAATTATTTTATTTTACAATTTATTACATCAAAGTCAGCTCAAAATGAGTTTTGAAACCCAAACAAAAATTTTGAAGAAAAATTATTTTCTGCCATTTCAAGTGACCCAACTTTCGAAGACCATAAGTCATCACCCGTTGACCCGATTGGCTATTATAACCCCATTCTAGAAATGCCACGAAGCGCTCTACAGACTTTACCTATGGAAAGCGCCCATTAGCCAAATTTTCAACCTCATCCGGGGCCTCTAAAGCCTTCAAAACTGAGTTCGAAGTTTCTGTACCCTGCTGCCAATACCGAAAATCTTCAATATCTTCAAAACTACACGTGATCTAGCCATGAAACTTTGCTAGCAGGCTGATATGACTGAGATGAACCTCCATATGTAAAATCAGACATTCCGAGATCGTAAGACCAACTTACTAAAAATAGCAAGTTTCCACAAATAGCAACTCTGCACAAGATAGCCCTTATTGAATACAAAAATAGAAATATTTTTGGGTGATGCAAGATTGCTCTTACACCCAGGATGCTCCTGCATCACATATGAGAAGAACTATTCAATGATTGAGAAAGCTTGTCTAGCTGTGATCTTTGCATCACAGAAACTGAGACACTACATGTTAGCTCATACCACACAATTGGTAGCTAAGATTGATCCCCTCAAGTACCTACTAAGCAAAGCTGCCCTCACAGGTAGATTAGCTAAATGGGTTATGCTCTTAAGTGAATTTGACATTGAATACATGGAAAGAAAAGCTATAAAAAGGATAGGTTATTGTTGATCAATTAGCAGATGCACCTATGATTGATAATACACCAATGCAAATGGAATTTCCAGATTCCTCTATCATGACTCTTTCTTCTAGAGAATGACAGTTATTCTTTGATGGCTCCTATACACAGAATGGATCTGGAGAAGGCATATTGTTCATAACTCCTCAAGGATACTCAATCCCAAAAGCATTCAGATTAAAGTTTCCTTGCACAAACAATATTGCAGAATATGAAGCCCTTTTGAATGGTATGAAAATAGCAATTGAATGGAGAGTAACAGAGCTACACATTCATGGAGACTCTCAACTTGTTATTCATCAAGTCAATGTTGTGTACCAAACCAAAGATGAAAAGCTCATTCCTTACAAGAGAATGGTAGATGATTTAAAGAAGTATTTCATATCTATCACATTTGAGCAAATTCTTAGAACGAAGAACAAGGCTGTCGATGCAATGGCAACACTATCTACTTTATTACAGCAGCCTGAACATGAGCTATGCTATGAGTTCCTGGTGGAAGCACTATCTTATCCTGCATATGCTTCCCTTGAAACCCGCATGATCTGCACTGTTGTAGGTCATGATTCATCTAGATACAAAAACCTATTTTCCTATCTCCAAGACCAAATCATTCCCGATACCTTCAACCGCCATGAAAAGAGATACCTTATCTGTAATGCCTCCTGATATGTCATCATTGGTCATGATCTATACAAATGAGATCTAGATGGTATGCTACTTAGATGTTTAGAATGGGAAGAGTCTCAACATGCATTAGAGGAAGTCCATGATGGTATTTGTGGGTCACACTCAAACGGTTTAACACTAGCTTGAAAAATTATTAGGGCTGGGTACTATTGGCCTAAAATGGAGAAAGATGCTATCAAATTTGCTAAGAATTGTCAAAAGTGTCAAGTAGATGGAAACCTAATTCATGCTCCAGGGAGAGATCTAATTCCCTTTACTACACAATGGCCTTTTCACCAATGGGCCTTTGATCTTATAGGAGCTATACATCCTCATTCTTCTAATGGACATACCCATATAATCATAGCTATAGATTATTTTACAAAATGGGTAGAAGCAGTCCCTTTGACACAAGCAATTGGAAAACAAATCTCTATGTTCATATTGAACTATATCATATGCAGATATGGGATACCTCATTCCATAATCACACATAACAATGGCCAATTCAAGAACAAAGACCTAGATGATCTATGTGCCAAATCCAAGATCACAACATTGGTCTTCTATCTACTATCCTCAAGGGAATGGACAAGTAGAGGCTTCTAATAAGAATTTATTGAAAATCTTGCATCGTACAGTTAATAAAATAGGAAGAGACTGGCATCTCATGATGAATCTAGCTCTCTAGGCCTACAGAACAAGTATCATAACACCTACTGGGGCTACACCTTTCACTTTAGTTTATGGGTCTGAAGTGGTACTACCTATTGAGGTTGAAATCTCATCACTAAGAATCAGAATGCATGGTCTAGTAACTGATGATGATTGCAGAGTGTCTAGGTTGCAAGAACTTGAACTACTAGATGAGCGTAGACAAGCAACGTATGATCATCTCAGAGTATATCAAAAGAGAATGTCTAGAGGTTACAACAAGAAAGTCAGACACAGAGAATTTTAGGTTGGTGATCTAGTCTTGAGAGAAAATCCTAAAAATCAATCACATCGAGAATGCAAGGGGAAGTTTGAACCCAACTGGCTGGGTCCCTTTGTAATCACTACTACTTTTGGCTCTGGTGCCTATCATATCTCAATGACTGAAGGAGAACAGCTCTGAGAACTAATCAACGTTCTGCATCTGAAGAAATTCTACGCCTAAAGCATCCAGTCTATGGTAAAATGTCCTGAAAATATCTTAAAAATTGGAAAAAGTCCTGAAAAAATGAACATCTTGGTGAAAACCTAGCAATGGGCGCCTTTGTGATTCACAAAAAAATTAAAAAAATCAAAAGTGCAATAAAAAGTAAAAAATATCAAAAGTACAAAAAAAATTGAAAAAATGAAAAATACAAAAAAATGAGAAAAAAAAGTGCCTTGGTGAAAACCTAGAAACAGGCGCCTTGGTAGCAAAAATAGAATCTCTGCCAAGATGGTGAAAACTTGGCAAATAGGCACCACTTGTTTCAAAATGCTCCATCTATCAGCGCAATCTTGATCTTTCCCAGCTTTTAGTCTTGCTTTAGTTTGTACATATCTCCTGGTTTGTTTCTGCATTTCCAATTTTCAATAAGTTGGTTTGTACACCAATCAGATCAAGCGTCTGTATCCTATCAATGCTTAACACTTGGGGGAAATCAATGTCATATCCTATGGTCTCCAGTATATCTTAGATGAGTCATATCCAGTCAGAGTCCTTTGAAGCTTTATTTGAGTCCGTCGGTCAATCTCGTCTCCAGAAAGGATTTTGCATCAACAACGCAATCGAACATCAAACACAAACTGAAAACAATCTATGCTTTTTCATGCTTTTATCTCCTTGTATGCTTACTAATTCACATTGATATTTTTGCATATTGTGTCCCTTCGAGCTCTTCGATGATGTCCTTTACAGGATTTAGAGAGTGATGGCTGGGGGCATAATCTTTTCTTTGTCTTCTGCTTGTATGTGAAAATCTAACAACTTTGGAAATTTTGGATTGAAATGGTGTCCGACTGTAAGAGCCTCTATCTCGAATTGGATGGCCATGCATACCTCGACCATTGATACCCGAAAAATTCAAGGAAGTTTGATCTAACTATTGTCTTTTTTGAGTGATTTCTTTCTCCTATTGTGAAACGTGATCTTACCTAAGGATGTGAACGATAAAGGGTCACTACGGGTAATTCACATTGGATTTAGAATAATCTCTTGACTGTTTGATGTGTTTGTACCGCAAGGCATATTCTGGTCATCATGATGTTTATGTTTTGATGCTTATACAAATTGCAATATCAAAATGGACATGATATTCAGGTCATCCCGGCGTTTGTGCCTTGGTGCTTATATCTAATCCGACATTTTGACAACAAAATCAATATTCATATGTCCATGGTTTCATAATCAGTGGGTGTTGTATTGATTCCTGCGCATACAAATCGATATTCATATGTCTATAGTTTCATAACTAGTGGGCATTGTATTGATTTATCCGGTTACCTAAAAGTTCAATGATGATAACAAATCGACACATGATCAGTGAGTAGGTCCTAGGTCCTAGGTTGCATTTCATTTTGCATGTTTCTTTGCATTTTGCATGTCTACATGATCTCACAAATGTTTGGAAACACTTCAAAGCTTAAATTATTCTTCAATCACATCTTCAAATCTAACAAGAGCTGAATCTCTCATGAAGGTTCCTCCAACGAAATAACAAGTAGAATCCTTTTTCGGGATCAAAATTGAAATCTGAGATCATTCATATTATTAACTACTTGCATAATCGACCTTCAATCATCACAAAAATCTAGTATTCAACTTAATTGATTATCTTACGTCAAACTATCAAAAATTCAACTTGGTCAACTATGGTCAACTCATGGTTTACCCTAGTCAAACTGGGTCTTCTGGACCTTTACATGATGCAGAATGCATTTTCAAACGTGTATAACCATTTCTCAAATCAATTAACATGCTTGTGAACTATTCAACACTGACTTTTCTTGTTAGATTTCAATTTTAATCCCGAAGGGGGCATGGTATTGCATATCATTCAAAGTCTGTAATCAAATTTGAAACCATATCTTTCCTCAGTAATCAAGACAACAACCACGTCTAGTTGCTGATTCATCAAAAGTCCTCATCGCTTGGGGCATATCAGATTCATCAAGATCCATATCAATTTGATATTCTCCTAATCTTGTAAATTGTATCAGTTTTTGCAACTATCGGTTCAATTGTGTTATTTCCTTGGTTCTTCGGTAATTAAAGGGTTTAGATGTGATACCTACGTGATTCTTCTAAAGATAATCGAGTCTGGAATTGGTCACTCACTTCTTCGCAATCATAAGGTTCAGAATCAGGCATTTTGACGCTTTTGTTTCGTTAGTTCATCGCTGTTATAGTTAACATTATCTTTGGTCATTCAGGACCTATTATCTTCATATCAAATCTTTCAATCAGCTTTTGTCTCATATCAATTATCAATTTTGAATCAGTTTCATATCTCTATCAAACATAGACTATCTTTGAACCACTGCGCTTCGCACAACAATTCAAAGAGGGGCAAAATGTAATACCCCAAAAATGGGCTATAAGTTCATTAATCTTCTACATCAACATATTGAACAAAATCAACATCAAAGTCCTAACCTAAGGCACATCTGAACATCATCGAATCCTAATTGATTATCATAAATTCTGCATCGGGGAATATTCCTAGTAATATTCCTAATTATCATGATTATTTTTAATTTAGTGATTATTTGGTGATAAATCCAATTTATCCTAAAGTTTGATTAATTGAATATTCTCAATATTTAATTAATTAGATTTAATTCTGTTACTTAATTATTTAATTGAAGTTAATTCTATTTATTCTTAAATTGTATTATTTAATTTTGACAATAAATCCAAAATCCTATGAATAATTGATTAAATTCTTATTTAATTAATTAAAGCAAGTTGTCAATTTTTAATAATATTATTTTTGAATAAAAGTTTGAAAAATAGTTGATTAACCCATAAATCAATTGTTTTATTTTTCAAAATCAGTTAAGTTGGAAATAAATCACTTTATTATTAAATTAATTCATATTAAATCATGCACATTCAAGAAAAGCAGACAACTATCAATTATCAATTAAAGCTAAACTCTATTTTGAGTTAAACTCTGCTTTTGCATATTTTTTGTGAGTTAATTATCCTTTATTTAAAAATAACTCAAAAATCAACTTGAGTTATTTGAGTGATTTATGGCTTTTCCCATGCACCTCCAAAGCCTTGGATTTCTATAAAATCAAGGCTCAGCTCTTCATAATTCATCTCATAATTTTGCATCCTCACGCTGTCGAATTGGAGACTGAAGAATCATCTTTGCGAATCCAAGCTATTGTGAGATCATTCTTATTTTTGAGTATTGCATATCATTTAGAATTCATCTTAGATCAATTTATGGCATATCAATTTCATCTTAGATTCTAGATTCATATCAGTTTTCATCATAATTGCATAGAAAAAAAAAAAAAAAAAAGATTAATTGCATACATTCCATATCCATCTTTTGCATTAAAATCCTTCATTTAGGTGTCGTCAAGGTCACTGATCTCGATAACAATCTGAGAACATCATACTCGCACCTATTAGAAGGCAGTAAATTGCCTGGTTAGTTTAGCTTTCAATTTATTGCATGATTTCAATTTTTGCTAATCACTAATGTTTTATTGAAGTGTTGTGTCTACAGAATAGGTACAAAATTCACACACACACATACAAGCTAGAAACTATCACAAGTAATTAGTAATCAACGTATGAGAGCCAATCGATTTGCTGATTTTTTTTCTAAAACCCCTATATTCTTCTCCCAAGCCTTTTTCCTCTCTTCTAAGCCTTTCAAAATGATAGAATAACCTTTTTAGGTCAAATAGAAGTCATATAAGCAAAAAAAAAAATTAAAAACTTTTAATTTTTTATGTTTTTGAGTCTCTTTAACGTCCTGGGCACGTCGAGTCTAGGCCACGGGACTCGACGAGTCCAAGGACTCACCCAAGACTCGACCGAGTCCTTGACCTGGGTCACCGAGCCTCAGTGAGCCTATCTTAGCTCAGGACTCGGTGAGTCCCCGTACTCTGATACTAGTACCAATGTTGGCATTAGCATTGGTGGATCCTATGTACTCCCTAGTGGCGTAGGTACTCTACCTCTTCCCCCCTATCCTCATAATCTTGTTCTCAATACCATATTGCAAAATATGGGCCGATTGCAGAAAAAAATTACCAATCCTTCCATTGTGACTAATTAGAGCTCTCATACTCCATATTATCATCATATTCCACTCTCAACGCAAGTCCTTAACACTTTGCTACCACAGGGTGTCAAGTCCCTCAAGTTTGATAGGAATAATAGTGATTGGGATCCTCATCGAGCCACATCAATTCCTTTCTTACTCTATGTAGTTATTATCATAACCTAGAATAAATTCTGCTCAATCTATTATATCGACCCCTTAAAGGAACCACAATGGAATGGTATACCTCTCTTCCAGATTATTCCATCTAGACTTTCAATCAGTTAATGGATGCTTTCCTCATTCGGTTCCAAGAAAACATAGGCAACAAGGTCACTATTTCTTACTTTGTTCATTGCAAAAAAAAAGTCGAATGAGAAGGTAACCAACTTAATCTCAATGTCCCAGTCCATATCCATAAAATTCCCTAATGCCCCGCCTAATTGTGACCATTAAAGGATGTTCATCGAGAACTTGTAGCCGTTATTAAGGGAAAATATTTCCTTGAACTGATGCTCTCACTTCACCAACCTCTTTGGTGCTCTAACAAATTATTAGCACACCATGGCCTAGTTTGGAGATTTTCTTCAAATTCTTATGGAGGTGCATCTTCCTTGGGTAGGTCCTATAAAAATATGGTTGAGAATGGTGTAATCACACTTCCTCAGTCCATATAAATAAAGTACTTCTCTACAAAACTACAACTTAATCAAGTGTTTAACAACTTAACCGACTCCTAAGTGAGTATCATGAAGAAGCTATTAAAAAAATAACTTAGTGACTCTTCTCAAGATTCAAATTCTTCCTAATAATTGCCCAAATCCTTGTTGGTATGATGGTTCAAAGTTTTCCCAATTTCATTGTGTGCCCAGTCATGTCACTGAGAATTGTGTACATCTTAGACATCTCATCCAAGACCATATAGACAACGATGTTGTTCAGGTCAATGAGAGGAAGCAAAATGAAAACAAGTAAATGGACAAGACAAACATTGAATTTCATATTTACACTGTTCCTTTTCTGTCACATTCTACAAATTACATCTCTACATCATCATCTTCTCCACCTCCATCAAGTGATAGACTGTTTGTCAATATGGTGACCATCACTCCCATCTCACCACTCAATCAAAGTATGTGTAATATTGAGCTATCATTTACCCCTTTGGATGCCCCCTATAGTGGAGAGTCTTCTCCCTTTTATATCCCAATGCAAATCAATGGAAACATCATGGGAGGCATAATGGTTGATCCTGCATGTAGAGTGGATGTAATCTTGGAGGAGGTACTTTTCATGAATGGGTTGCATTGTGCATAATATGATGAGTGTCAAACAACCCTTAGGACTCAATGGATTATCACTTCCCCTTTGGGGTTGTATCATTCTAAAAAGTTAGCACCTATAATTAGATGCTCTATTAGGCCCCCATTTTAGCTATTTGATGATTTCATGCATGTTATGTTTGATCCATCAATCTTGCTCATTTTCTTCAGGTATTGTAATTTACCCCTCCCATAGTTTTTTTTTATAGTTTTTCTGACCATACTCTTTTAGGCCACTCTTCATGTTGATTATCTACAATTGATGATGTTATTTATATTTATGGTTTTATTGACCCCATACTTGCATATATGTATGGTTAGCGTGTATGTTTTACTTTTTTATTTGACATGCATGATGTGGTTGAGGGACGAAGTCATAGTTACTTGCTTGCGAGATCCACATGATTGGTCGATCCCTTCCATTGTTTGTTTATATTTATACATGTATGTACATGCTCATCTTTTATGTAGAATTTCAAGTACCGAGCATTGACTTTCCTAAATTGTCAAGATGAGCGTGCCCTATCACAATATCTCAATGGTAAGAGAGGGGAGATAACATACAGGTCCAAATCCCAACCTAAGCCATTAATTGTCTTGAAATAGTGGACAAGTATCTAATTTTCTACCCATCTGAATTTGTCAAGGTGACGTGAATTCATGAGTCCTTCCCTTGAGTTTGTTTGTTATTTGAGTTAGTTGATTTTCAAGTGTTGTAAGTCGTGTGAGTTTGTTGTGTGGTTTATTTGGTTAAAATAATATAATTAAGATTAATTATGAGATTAGAATAATTACATCTTATGATTATGAAAATATTAAATATAAGGAGAATTAATTAAATACATTTATTTAATTAAAAAGACTTAATTAAAAGTCTAATTATAGAAATTGGAGATGTCATTAAATATTAAATATAAATTTAAATGCACAGATAATATCAATTGGTAATTATTTATCAAGTTGCATGTTATTAAGATGTCATAAATATTAAATTAGTAAATTAAAATATTAAATACAATTTAATTTACACATTTAATTAATAAAGTGAAATATAAATTTATGTTGAAGTTGAGTTAGGAGTTGCTAATTGGAAAAGTACATATTTTTATTATTAAAATTATAATTAATCATGTAGAAGAGTTTGATAAAAAACAAGGTTGAGAGTTAAGTTCTTATTTCGGTGATTTCGAGTTAAGTAATTCTTTTATTAGTTTAGAGTGGAGTTCATCTTGTTTTTGCAGTTGCGTGTTTTGAAAACCTAGCTTGTCTGGTTTTCTATATTAGGGGGGTTTAGGTTATTATTTCATTACATCTATTAGATTTTGGAGAATCGAGGTGCTTAGAAGTTAAAGAATTGTTTTAAAGCTTCAATTTTTGGGAGTCTTTGATTTGGCCTTATTTGTTGTATTCAGTTGGGGGATTTCAGGTAGGGTTTGAAAACTTATGTTTATCATTTTTTTTTATGTATTTGGACTTTTGAAATCTATTTTATATATATATATATATATATATATATATATATATATATATATATATATATATATATATATATATATATATATATATATATATATATATATATATATATATATATATATATATATATATATATATATATATTCAAATTTTGATATGTATATATATATAGAGAGAGAGATTTTAAAAAATGAAAAAAAAATAAAATTATTATTTATTAATTTTTGAATTTAAATTTAAAAAAAAAAATAAAAAATAAAAAAAAATTATTAATTTATTTATTTAAAAAAAATTAATTTTTTTTAACATGTGGGTTTTAATATTAATGTTTTCATTTATATTTATATTTAAAAAATTAATAACAATATTTTATTATTAAATACATGGTGTTTTGATATGCATAGAGATTTTAGTTAAATACTTATTTAAAAAGTATATATGCATGTGATTTTATATGAATGTTTTCTTAATAAGTCAAACTAGATTTAATAAACAAAATTGACTATTCTTAATTTACAAATGAGACTTGTGTTATGGTTTGACTACTTGGTATATTCTATTGCCTTGTTTGATGTTTATTTGGGGAAATTGTGTTGCCTTTAGGAGTGGTATACAGAGGCTTGCGGGGGTTTGTCTTCTATGTGACATGTGCATTTCAGTATTTTTGTAATGTTGACTTGGTCATGATTATTTTTTACCCAACCTAATTTCTTAAGTTCATTATTTTGTGAACTCTTTGAGATGGTGTGTTATATCATGTTATGGTTTGAGGACCAACTTGTAATTGTGGGATTATGGTTTGAGGACCAGTGTGAGTTTTAGTTATCTTTTATGGAACTGAAATTGATTATTATGCTTTATATGATTTATGAAATATTTTTATGACTTATGAGCTTACGGTAGGTTATCTAAGTATATAGATGAGAGTGGCTTGCAATAAGTGTCAAGGCCCACAAGTGGCTGCTAGGATCACTTACTGTAAGTAACTTAATAAAGTGATAACATGTTACATTAAATGAAGGGTCTTGACTAGGATGGGGGTGGGAGAAGATGCTTGATTGAGGTCTTGCATGATTAGTAGTTTTGTCTCTATGAGAGGTTTAATGATGTCGCATATGGTCACTTGAGTGTTGGGGTCCAGAGAGGTTGCAAGGACAAAACTCAAGGGTTAGACGTATGTGATGACACTTCCCTATATATATCTTAGGTTTCCTACATGTGTTGGTTGCCTTTGGATTAGTATGTGTTACCTTTGTAGTTGTATGATCCCTTGCTTAGTTTGTATGATGATTGACTTTGGTGTTTTTTATTTGAGTAGGGTCTATTGTTATCTCCTCAGCATGGTGGGAGTGAACCTTTGGTTCCACGTGGTCGAGTGATAGTGGTTCTTTTACCATTGAGATTCTAACATTCCTGAACCAATGTTGGATGATCCTTGTTGTTGTTACCTTCTTCCTTGTTCATCATTATTGGAGACTTATTCTTATCTTTCAGGATATTGTACATGTACCTTGTATATGATTGGTTATTGCATACCCTATGACTTGTGTAGTGAATGATGGTTTGTTGTGTATACCTGATGGTATCAATTGTATCTATGTTTCATTTATATGATGTTATACTTGTTATTCTTTTACATTAGGTGGAGATTGTATATTGTTATTGTACTTAGTAGATTAATTAACTTACGAGTAATTCTACATTAAGGAACCTTTGGGAGTTTTAATCTATGTGTTGATTTAGTTTTATGAGTATATCTTTATATTACATTGTTTTTCTTCTGCATTAATGTACTTGTTGATTGTGAACTCTTAAGAAAAAAAATTTATTTTGTAAACTTGATAGCATGTTTTAGGTTAATTTCTCTTGGGTTCCCTTGCGAGGCATTACATTTATCTCCTCTTTATTCCCAACTTCCCCTTAAAATTTGGTTTCATTTTCTTAGGTATAGGATGCTTAGGTGACCTATACTCAGGTAGGACACCTAGGTGACTTATACCCCAACATTTGGACCCAAATTTGAATGGGTGGCCTATTACAATATTTTAGTAGTATTTCCAGATTTGTAGTCGACCTATGTTAATTTTGACCCTAGAAATGTTGTGAGGGGTATATAAGTGTCCTATCTCTCTTCATTTTAGTGAGATGAATGATCTAGACTTTAATTTTTCTCCTATGATTTCACATTTAAGAGATCAAGATCAAGTTTCAAGCATTTTTCAAGCATCCAAGGTGATTTTGAAGGCAATCTTCTCCATTGTAGCAAGCTTCTCTCCCAAGATGGCCAAGTAAATGAGTTATTAATCAAAAAAGAAGACCACTTTGTCCATCTACATGAATTTCATTAATCCATTCTTCAAAGAAAGAGTTTATCAAGCGTACAACATTGAAGATCTTGGAGGGGCAGTCATAGATCCATGCATTTGTGAAAGAAATCCTTGACTCCTTCCTACATCCCAAGATTCAACAACTACATTCAAACAACATACAAGCATCTTCATAAATATGTGTAATCTCAATACTCATTTATTAAGGTACAAGGTAGATCTAAAATTTACCTTTATATTTACTTTCTTTTCATTTAATTTCATTAACATTTCAAGGTTGATTCCTAAATAGGGATTTGACCAAGGCAAACACAATTCAACCCAAAATTTTCCTATTTTTTGTGTGTGCAGGAACAAGTGGCAAATCTACCATTACAAATCCAAAAGCTAAAATTTGATGGATGATTTCTTAAATACTTAGGAAAAAGTGCAAGGTACAGTCCTGACATAAAGGTGTTCTATATTCATGTATAGGATGCTTAGGTGAACTATACCCTAAAAATAAATCTTAGATTTTAATCATAGGTTAGTATTGTGGTGTGTTTTCCATTTCTGGTCATTATAGGTTCTTGTTTTCTTTTTGTATGTCTATTTTTGTTGAAAGATGTCATTTAGTTTCCTGTATTGCATTAGTAAGCCACATTCTCTCAAATTCAACTCTTTCCAATTAATTATTAATGAAGGATTATTGAATCACTTAGTGCTTAAGCCCTACTTTAGCCTATTGGGTCATCTTCCTTCCAATTGTACAATTAGGAAAAGGTGGATCTAACACATATTCATTCATCATCCTATCCACCCTTTTTCTTAATGTACAAGGGTCAACTACCTTGAGGGTCCTCATGGGACCCAAGACAATTTCCTCAACTTTATCGTTATCCTTGAGTTGGACCTCTCTCGAGTGAAGTTGGATATCCCATACTTGATCTCGATAGGGTTAGTCCCCTTAGTGGTCTTTAAGTACCTTAAGCTCTCCTACAAGGGTGTCATGCACACTATCTACAATGTTGGGTATCGACCCTTGACGTCCCATGGGGACTTCTTGTTGGATCATTTATGGCATACCCCAGTAATGCTCCCCCTTCCTCGACATGAAATGTCATTTATAGCTTATAACAATTACAAAGTTGGGGACCTTTCTTATAAATCTATACTACCCATTAATAGGAAAAATGTGCTTCAAGAGTCATGCATAAAGTTGTGCCTTTAAACTTGTATCCCAATAAAGCATAAATGCTTAAACAACCATGGAAAACATGGTTTCATAGCTAAGTATGTGTGAAAATCAAAAGCATTTCTCTTGCCAATAGATTGACTAGGGCCTCAAAATAAAGAGTTCACTGCCTCACAAATTTCAACACATGATTTTTCATCTATATATTTGGCTATACTCCACATTTGTAGAATTCATATGTACAATTGAGTTTTTATTTCTTATTCCATGTACTTTGCAAAGTTCTCCACCACGTTATTTGCATCATCTATATCATTGATGATGTTTCTCTATACTTTTTTGATGTAGGAGCATCTATATTTTAGTTGGGACCTGATAAAAAACAAAAATACCTTATGCACTGTTGGAATAGGTGATGAATGGACTCTAATTTTGGAAAATTTGTAAATGACTCTAAAAATAACATATGGTAGCGCATAAGGGTATTTAAGGTTTTTAGGAGTGTTCTTTAGAAGGTTGGGCATCTCACCTTTATTTCTGTTGTTGTGAATTATTATTTGGAAGGATATTTATGACCAAAGTGATTATTACAAGGAGAGATAATCATATGGTTTCATTGGGGTGGAGTTGTGTGACAAGGGAACAGATGAGAGGTTATTATAACAACATATAATTTAAATTTGAAGAGGGTAGACTATAGAGGGGTTATGTAGGATCGAAAGGAGGAGATGGGGATGAGCCCAAGCTATGTATGGTAAAGAGAAGGAAAGAATAAAGTGTGATGCATGGAGTATGCTAAGAAGGAGAAAATGTATGAAAAAGAGGAACAAAGGGAGCTTGCATAAAGAAAATGATTATGCAGGAGAGGATTGAAGTTTGCATTAAAGTTTTAGAAAAGAATGAGTGTTTAAAGTTGTGTAGCCATGAGAGAATAGGATCTAAAGGAAACATAACAAGTATTATTTTTCAATAGTGTAAACGTGAATTCATTATTCATGTCTATATGTTGTGTCTTGAATCTAGGAATCAGGACCATGAAGTTATCCAATTTATTTCATAGAAACCTATGTAATAGAATGGGGACTTTGTATTTCAATGTGCAACTTTGAATGATTTTGATAAATATATTTTTGTACTAACCTATATGGTTGTTTGTGAGTTTTGTGGATTCACTATAGGAGGGAGTCCTTGTATTGCATCAATGGTATCAAAGCTACAAGATTCTGAGTGTACAAGTAGATTCACCAGAGGGAGGTAGTTTGCACCAAGACTTGAGGGTGGAATGTGGGTGAGTTTGTTGCATATGTATGTGCAACATGCAAGAGGGGATACTTAAAGGATTTTATGATAATAAGTTATTGAGTTTGTAAATAGATCGTTGAAAGTGAGGTAGTTTGCAACAAGACCTTAAAGTGTTGGTAAGAGGATATGTGTTGAGGCTTTGTGAGCCCTTGAGTATGGAATAGAGAAAGAGAAAAATGACTTTTGTGATTGGATAGAATTTTAGAATTATTAGACTTGAGAAAATGAGACTTTAGAAAATGTGTGTGTGTGTGTGTGTGTGTGTGTGTGAGAGAGAGAGAGAGAGAGAGAGAGAGAGAGAGAGAGAGAGATGCAAATGAGAAGAGCCCTTCATTAGAAAAGAGGTGATGGTAATTCTATTTATCTTTATAATGGTATTTTAAATGTAGGAAAGAAAGAAGATGTGGTGGAGCATCATGCATGTGGCACATAAGAAGAGGAAGATGATGAATATGATGAAATTGATGAACCTGAAGCTAAGGAATATCTATTAAAATATATGTAAAATATATGGAGGTTGTAATATAAATAAAAGAGTTGGGTGAAATGGAGGGCATTTAAGGTCAAAACAACTAAATTTCAGCTATTGGAAAGATGGAAAGAGGCGCGATCAAATGGATAAAGTATTGTCATTGATGGAAACAACATCGTGAATAGTCATCATTTGCATAGGCACAATTCATTGGGAGATTAGATCAAGTGACATATCAGGTTTTGGTTAAGTACATGAAATAAGACATATAATGTAGATAGTTTTTGGATCCATGCAAGCTATCATCTTAGTATTTTAAAGTGTGCATTTAAGGGAAGCATAAATAAGGCATATTATTGCTAATCTTAGAGTTTCATGGTGATATTTTTTAACGGCACATAGAATTTATACACTCCTGAGTGACAATTTTCATGAAGAACAATTAAAACAAGACCGATATGGTAAAATATTCTTATTGTGCAAATTGGTAAAACATTTTTAACGGTCAAAGAATAATGAAATCAATTGAGCTAGCATGAGAATAGGTAAAGAAATGTTTATCCTTATTTTGAATGAGTATTGGGATTCTATTTTAGCGATGAAATGCAAAATAGTTTACATTTCCTAAGAGCTTTTTTATGTCAACATAACAAGATGAATCAAGCATTGTGCAAGTATATAATCAATGGTTGAGATTGGGAAAACATTATTGGATGATGTTTTAGTCTGTTGAAAGTATATTTGAGGTGTGACAACAAGTTTTGTGTAGGTTTTTTAGATCTACAATAGTTGATTGATGCAGAGAAGAGTTCAAGGGTTATAAGTAGATCAAGGGTATCAAATCTTCATTTTGTAATGACATGGAACTATAATTAGGCATAGTATGATGATAATATAGTTTGATCATTGTATTAAGATCATTGAAGTGATCATTGCAAGTTAGTGAGACTTCTTAATTGTAATTATAAGTCAGTGTGATTTCCTTAAGGTGGGTGTCTAAGGCGAATTGAGTAGTGAACTCTAGGTAGTGTGTCTGAATGCAAGTGCATTCATTATATTGTAATAATCTATACTTCTAATAAGGTATTAGTCTTATTGTGGGTATCATATCCACCATGGTTTTCACCCTATTTTGGGTTTCGATGATAAAAATTCATGTGTTATGGTTTTGTTGCTTTCCACTTTATGTTCTTGCATTTTACTTTCAATTTAAGCTTAAGGATACTTCTAAATTGGTTCAATAAGGCTAAAATTTTGACTCACCCCCTCCCCCCCACTCTCAATGTTCTCTCCTTCCAACAATTGGTATTATAGAACAAACCCTTTAAGGAAGCCTAATAGCTTGAGGGAGAGCCAAGAAGGAAGGATTGAATTAGGTTTGCATGAGAAACTCATTATTGCTTTAAATGACCCAAACCAATATAATGCTAAAGTTGAAAAATTGCAAAGGGAGCTAAGGGAGAATAAGATATTCATCAAGTCACTAAAAGGATGATTGAAACAAGCTAGATTCAAGAGAAGAGAACTATGTGATCAACCACATCAACATGAAATTGGGAGCTCAGATGATGAACAAATGAGTGAAGACTTGAAGGACAAGACTGAAGAATGTGAAGAAGTCAAGGAAGAAAATACAACCCTAAATCTAATGAAATGGAAGCAATGATGATGATATTCACTAAGGAAATTGAAGAAAGGAAGAAGAATAAAAATACCCTAATCCAAACCCTAAAAGAGAGATATGATGAATGTGAGAAGTTTTCAAAGGAGTATAGTGGGATTATAACTAGTTTTTAGGAGGAAAAAGATGTTGAAGATGAACTTAGAGATGAATTGGTGATTGCAAATGACTACAAAGAAAATTTCAAGATCGGTACCAAAAAGCTTGATTCATTGCTTGAAAATTAGAGGAGCAGCAAGGATAAGAGTGGACTTGGATTTGAAAAGGGTAAAACTTTAAAGTCGGGGCAAGGAAGTCCTAGATTTGACAAAAAGGAAACCAAGAAGATACCTACAAGACAGCCCAACTATCAAAAGAATGGTGGTAGGTTCTTCAAGTTTTAACTACAATAAGTTTGGACATGTATCCATGCATTGTAGGAGTAGGGTGAATTGCAATCAAGTATCTTTTTCTAGTCAATGTTATAAATTTTATAATCATGGTTATAGGGAAAGTGAATACACAAGCAATAAGAATATGTATGTCACTAACAAGGATAATGTTAGATGTTATGCATGTAATGAATTTGGTCATATTGTAAGATATTGTGCAAATAGGAGGAATCTGATGGTCAATCAAGGACAAAAAGGTTTATATATCTCAAATCTAATAGATCTAAACATCTAGTTGAGTACTATAGGTATATTATTGATGGAAATAATACATATGCAAAAAAAAGAACAAAATCAAGCTAAATATTGACAAAGGAAAGGCAAAGATCAATTTTGAGAGAGTGCACAACCAAAAAAAGCATATATGAGTCAAGAAGGATGCAATAGAAGGGTTTGCATCTAGATCCAAGGTTGCCAATTCAACTGAAAACTGAACATAGGCCTTTGGCCTAGGGGGAACAAATGGAGAAAATCTTAAGAACCCCCTAAAATGGATGATGATGTTAATACAGGTTTGATTTCTAAGAGGGGAGGGGTGAATTAGTAATCAACAAATTCTTTGATTTAAAACTCTTCAAACTTTGTGCACCAAAAATTCAACATCAACTAACATGAATAGAAACTATCAAAACATGCATCCACAAATAATTAATCACACAATGAAGATACCATATTTTTCTCATGGAAACCCAAATGGGAAAAACCACGATGGGAGTTGGTACCCACTAAATATGTACTCTTCTGGAATACGCCCTATTAGGAGCTTACCTGATTAAAGGTTTACAAAATCATTGTTAGATGCTTCTTGGTTAAGGGATTTTCCTATAGACCTGTTAGGATCTTTTCCCTATTAGGATCAACCTTGTTAAATGTATACTTCTTCTAACACACCATTCAAAAAAGAAGATTTTACATTCATTTGATAGACTTTAAAATATTTATAAGTAGAATAAGCAAAAAAGTATCCTTACACATTCAATTATAACAATAGGTGTAAAGGTCTCACCATAGTCCAATCCTTCTTCTTGTGCATACCATTTGCAAACTAGCCTTGCCTTGTTTCTGATTACCTTTCCTTTCTCATTCAGCTTATTCTTGAAGATCCATTTAGTACCTATAACAATCTTGTTATTAGGTCTAGGTACCAAAGTCCATGTATTATTTTTCTCTCTTTGTTCTAATTCCTCTTTCATTGCCTTAACTGAATCATTATCTTTCAAAACATCTTGAAAAAATTTAGGTTCTAATTCAGATAGTAAACAAGTACTTTCCCTTACCTTACTCCTTGTCATCACTCCAACATTTTTATCTCCAATAATTTGATCTTGAGAGTGATTAAGTTTCACATAACTTGGAAGTACCAATTCTTCTCTTTGGTTACCTTCATCATCATTCATTTGTTGTGGATAATTTACCAGTTATGGATTTCACCACTTCATTTATTTGTGGTATTGTATCTAGCTCCACCAATTGAACATAAACAAACTTGTCATAATCTTCCAGTTACTTCTTGCTATCTTCTTCATTTCTCTCAGAAAATTCATCAATTCTAACATTTTCACTTCCAACCATCTTGTTGGTATTCTTATTCAAACATTTATAAGATTTAATTCTAGTAGACTATCTTATAAATATCCCTTCATCACTCTTAGAGTTAAATTTACCATTTTTATCATCCTTCTTTATGTAACACTTACTTCCAAAAATTTTAAAATAACTGACACTAGGAGTATGACCATACCAAAAATCATAAGGTGTTTTCTTTGTATCTTTCTTAAGTTGTACCCAGTTCAAAGTATAGACAATAGTACTTATCTCTTCTCTCCAAAAGGTTTTAGCCACTCCTTTTTGTATTGAAAGTGTTCTTGCACAATCAAATATGGATTTGTTCCTTCTCTTAGCAATTCCATTTTTTGTTGGGGTGTCCTTGGTGCTGAGATTTGTCTCTTGATTCCATGTTCTTCAAAACATGTTGTGAGCTCTTATGAGGTAAACTCACCTCCTTTTCAAATATGAGACACTTAAGTGTTTTACCTATTTCTTTTTCAACTCTTGCTTTATACCCCTTAAACATGTAAAATGCATCATATTTATCCTTCACAAACATAACACACATCATTCTTGAGTAATCATCAACAAAAAAGATACAGGTAATTATCTCCATAGTAGCTCTGAGTTCTCATCAGTCCACACAAATAAGTGTGTACAAGGTCAAGAATGCTTTGTGATGAATAGACTTTACTAGTAAAGCTAGACCTAGTCAACTTTCCCAACTGACAATCCTTACACATAGCATTATCAGGCTCAGCTAAAGTAGAAATACCTCTGACACATTTTTTCTTACTGGCCTTTACCATATTATCAAAGTTAACACGTAATTATATTGTATGTCATAGCCAAAAGTCTTCAACTTTAACAAATAATCAGTTTTCATTAGTAGAGTTCAATCGGAATAGGTTACCTCTAGTCTATTCACCAACAACAATCAACTATCCAGAGTTTCCTAAGGTCTTTCAAACACCATTACTAAATTCCAATATAAAACCTTTGTTATTGAGTTGAGAAACACTTAACAAGCTATACTTTAATCCATCATCCCAATACACATCATCACAATTAGTGTTTTCATTAAGTATTATTGAAATTTTATCTCTTACCACACATGGGGAAACATTACCGAATCTAACTACTCCTCCATCACATTCCTCCATTGAAATAAATTTTCTTTTGTCACTGTTCATGTGATGTGTACACCCACTATCTATTATCTAGTCACTATTGTAATTCATGCTTGAAATCAATTCTTTTTCCTCGTGTTATCTCCATCTACACCGGTTGAGGGTTCTTCTTTGAATGCAATAAAAACTATCTCAAACTCTTCCTCATTATCTCTTCTGTATGATTCTTTATCAGTCACTCCTTCTGCTAGGTAACATGCCTTGTTGTTTTTGTCTTTGAAGTTCCTAAATCTCTTGTGCTTATCCTTCGTGTTATTTTTAGGACACCTAGATGCTATATGACCAATTTTGTTACATGCAAAACATTTTAAGGGAAGTTTACCTTTGTACTTTCCTTTTCCTCTAGGTAATATACTTTCTATGGAAATGCCTCCAACTCATATTGATCTCTTTCCTCAAACAAGATAGAATCATAGTCATGATTTCCTTCAGAATTGGTAGATATTTCTTTTCCTTTCCTTGATGAACCAATGGTTAGGGAAGCTTTGAATGCATATTCTATTCTCGGCATACTGTTATCAAAATTACTTAGTTCAAAAGCAATAAGCTTGTCGACCAAGGAATCTAAAGTCACATTTTTAGGATTAATGGATCTCAATTATTGTATAGTAGAGACTCTAATATCTTACAATGGTAGTAAGGTTCTCAAGATTTTACTTACCATATCATCTTCTTCAACCTATCCACCAACACCTTTTATAGCAATAGAAACCTCCTTTATCCTATAGTTGTATTGAGCAATGTTCTCACCTTCATGCATTCTCATTTCATTATATTTTCCTCTGAGACTATCCACTTTTGATTTCTAAACATGAAAATCACTACCATAAACCATTATCATCCTATTCCACATGTCTTTAGCATTATCCATATCTTTGATGTCTACAAACTCAACATCAGATAGAGCAGTAGCTATTTCTATCATTACAGAGTTATGCTCTAGCTTTCTCTTTTTTAATTCATATGTTAAGGTTATAGTAGGTTGAGCATACTTGTTGGTGAGATGAACCATTGCTTGATCTCCAATACCTAATAGATGCAGCTTCATCCTACTTACCCATGTAGAGAAATTTTTCTTAGAGAACTTAGGTGCTTCCTTCCTATACATCTTTTGATATTTTCCCTCAAGATATTAATCTTATCACCAATAGGACCAAAGCTCTAATACCAATTATTAATACAAGTTTGATTACTGAGAGGGGATGGGTGAATCAGTAATTAACAAATTCTCTAATTTAAAACTCTTCAAACTTTGTGCACCAAAACATTCAACATCAACTAACATGAATAGAAACTATCAAAACATGCATCCACAAATAATCAATCACACAATGACGACACCATATTTTTCTCATGGAAACCCAAATGGGAAAAACCATGATAGGAGTCGGTAACCACTAAATCTGTACTCTTTTGGAACACGCCCTGTGAAGAGCTTGTTAGGAATAGTCCCAAGAGATAACTAAGAGGGGGGGTGAATCAGTTATCTACAAGATTCAATTCTTTATCTAATTAAGTACAGAAGAACATTAAGCACATACACAATAAGATAACACTTAACACAACACCATAATTTTGGTTACGGGGAAACCCAAATAGGTAAAAACCCCAGTGGGAATTAGCACCCACTATAAATTGCACTAGAGTATAATGATCCCTATTAGAAGATCTTACAAATCTGATAGGAACAATGCATGAAGTACAATGACCTAGTCAAGGGTCGGACCCTGTTAGGAGTCTTTTACAAATAACCTTGTTAAAGGTGAGGACACACTGTCTGGGAGCACACTGCTCAAAAGGTGAAAGCTGCAACCTTCTCATAACAGACACACACTATATTTGGATCTTGGTGAACTGGAAAGTATACATAATGTCTTGATTAGTACCAATGAATAGCATATATTCTCTTATTCTTCACATAGATCTTCAACTGATGATTGACTATCTCAGTACATTCGCATCTTCTGCTCTGCTCTCACAATCACACTTAGCAATCACAACTGACTGGCTATAAGTATCTTTCTCTGAGTGATATAATCAAGTCAGCCTATTAGAACCTTCTTGAAATCATATTAGAGAAATAATATAACTCTTAAATAACATTTCCAATGGCTAAACCAAGCACGCAACACAAATAGGACCGTGCAACTCAATATGAGTAGACAAGTTGCTTCACACTGTCGGCTCCACCAAATTAACTAAAACTTTATTCTCATGCTAAAATATGTTATGCACTCTTAACCAAACATTCTTAACTCATCACAAAACATGAAACCAAACACGCATATCAAAATGATAGGTGCAACTACTAAAACAATATAAACAATGTCAGCTCCATCAGATAAACTGAGGAAACTGTAACTAGTAAATAGAAACATCATAACTCAACTTGTACTGCACAAATAACTCTACATCCATGAACATAGCATCATAAAAATGTCTACAAAACAAATATAAATGTAGAAGGCTCCATCATATCCATACTAAAAATCACATACAAAACTCTACCTATAACACTGTCAGGAACACTACTGATACAAACAACTACACAACTATCTGCATCTATGATATCATGTTGATAACATATCTAAGAAACATATGTTCAAGGATCTCTACATAAGACTTCAATGCATGCTGCTTACCATATGTTTTCATCAATGACAAACATACAGTCAACACTGGCTTGCTGGCAAATCTCCAACAGAGCTCACCCAGTTAAAGGTTTACAAAAGCATTGTTAGATGCTACTTGGTTAAGGGATTTTCCTATAGAATGGTTAGGATCTTTTCCCTATTTGGAGAAGCATTTTTAGAGGACTTCAAATGTTCAACATGAATGCCACTTTGTTAGAGGATTTACAACTAAGATTTATTAGGATCTACCCAGTTAAGGGATTTCACAATTACAATGGTTAGAAAGTAACAGATAAGACTATGTATGATATTGCACTACCTCTACATGATGAGATCATATTAAGTTCTAAAACTCTTCTCCACACACTATACTCTTTCCTGGCTTGATCTAACTTGATTCCTTTACTTTCTTTGTTACCACACCCTTCTGAAATTTGCAATAAGCGAATAACTACTTTTTCAACTTTCCAATATATAGTTGTTCCTTCACCGACTTAAAATAAACCCCAGATCTGAAATAAAAATGATCCAGATCATGTTAGGTAAAATACAATGTATCTAACAACCCATAAAATGTTTTTCTCTGATCGTGTCGGCTTCCATATAGATTTCACCTTGAAAATTGAACTATCTTCAAAAACTCTTTAGACCAAAAGAAACTTCTTGAAATTTTGAACATACCTCAAGAAATGTGATGTCAAACACTTTCCACAAATCATAGAACTGCCTTACTACTTCACTAAAAACATCACCAATCCTATTTCCACTTCAAGTTTCTTCACTAGCTCAAAAATCTTCATTCCTTGTTCAAGAACTTTGTCTTGTTTATCTGTTCATTATGTCAATACCACTTCCATTCAATTAAACCTTCTTCACCTATCAATATTATAAGTTGTGATCCTCCACATAGTAGTTAGAAATTTTTATCAATCATATCCTGGTATTTCTCCATCAAATACTTCACTGATTTGAAACACCATTCAAATCACTCATTGTCATTCATTGATTATTTTAGTAGTAAAACTGCCAACCTTCTTCCAATAATAACTTAGTTATCGGTCTACACCAATAGTAGCAATCACACACTAGAAATCCAGAGACAAACCTAAGTCTCTCATAAGAATCACACTAACTGATTTGACACAATAATCAAATCTCCACTCCTTGGCTTCAACATGTTCTTCATGTCTACCTAACATCCTTCAAACAATCATACCTCATTACACACATAATATAAACTTATGTGGTCATGGATATATCATCTAGATACATTACATAAGATTCCTTCATGATCACACACATGAACTCATATCATAGCTTAGGATCCAACCTCTTGAACATATCTCATCATAATAGGAACATTGTCAACCAACAAACACTAAGTTTACATCAATAAAAAGCTCATAACGGATTCACCTGTCATTAAATCTGTACCAATCTTCATAAATGCAACACTTAGCATCACTGTATCAGTTATGCTAACATATGCCTAAAATTTTTAGGCATGGATAAGTTGAAGGAGATCTTGATGAAGCTATAGAAATTGAAACAAAAAAATTTCATTCATATTTGGAGTTGTGTATCTAATTTGTGTGTTGTAGACATTGAGTTAAGGGTTTAGAAGTGCATTAGTACACATGCATTTATTGCAAACTAAAATATGGTGAAAAAGACATAGAAAAGAAAAAAAGTGACTCTTATTTTACACACTACATTCACAAGAACTAATTTTAAGAGATTAGAAGGAGATTTGAGGTAAAATTCAAGCAACAAAGGATTTGATCAAACATCTCACGGAGAAACCCTAGTTTTGTCAAAAGGTATTTATACGTGCTACTTTTTGCAAGGATTTACTTTGAAATGGAAACTCCATGATTTTTTGAGGTTAAGAAGAGAACTAGGTATGAATTCAAGAGGCATTCATATAAAGTTGTTAAAGTTAACCTAGACGATGCATTTTTTAATGTTCCCTATGGAGGTCTATATTGTCAAAATAGTAGGGCATACATCATGGAAAAATTGAATATCTATGAAATGATGAAATTAAAGATCTAAATTATATGAAGTTGACCACTTCCAACAACCATCAACAATTTAAAACATAATTCCAAACCCTTGCAGAGAAGAAATTTGATCAATTTGCTAGGTTTCCATGTATTGGTGTTGTTCACTATAAGATATGTGATGAGAAAAATTCACAGAGAATTCATGTGGTTGACATATGCATGACCTATGAAGATCACAAAGGAGGCCATACAAGCAGTTACTGGTTTATGGGTACATGGAGATATAACTATGCTAAGGACAATCAAAATAGATGTAGTTCACAATGTCACTAAAACTATCATAGACGAAAGGGGTATGTCTATAAGCAACATAATAGAGGATGACATTAAATTTTCTTCAATGGTTATAGGTTTAAAACTATATCATTCTAGTAGGACAAATTTTTTTTTTGTAATTTCCATATATACTGCACTTGAGATGCTCAGGGAGGGAAAATAGTATGACTTGTGTGAGACAATGAGAATGGAATTGATGAAGAACCTTGAAAAGTGAAGAAAGTTAAAAAGAATGTCTTTAATTTTGGAGCACTTGTTTTCTACCTTCTTTTCTATTTCATGAAGGATTTTCCTGGCAGTGGACCCATTGTGTGGTCAAGTCATAAACCAATTGTAGTATAAATAGAAAATTTAAAGTACAAAATGAATGAGAACACTAGAGTTGGTATCATATGGGGATACTTCAAATCATTCTAGAACATGATGCACTCGAGGGATAGAATCCCTAAGTCCATAGTTGATGAGTGTGAGGACACAATTTGTCTTATGGTGGATATAGACCATCATTAATTGAACACTGAATATTGTTAGTGCTGCCATCAATTCCAAAAAGGGATATTGTTATCATAATTGATTGTAATGTTGAAGATTGATTATCTAATGGTGATGATGATGAATACCAGCCAAGAATAGAGGAATACATGATAGTGGAAAGGTTAGATCAGTTATTATCTTGTTATTAATGTCAAGCAACTGATTTCTGGTTTATATTAGGTTGCCATATCATTTGGTAATGATATAAGTTGAATGAGTTAAGAAGAAGAATAAGAAATGAGATGTTGTGAAGTTGAAAGAACTTAAATGGGAAATGGATATAGATCATACAATGATTAGATTGTGTTGATATAATTGTTTTCTACCTAACATATGATTATGTTAAGTCGGTAAAGCATGGTGATGAAGATTTGTCAAGTCGGTAAGCAAAAGAGTTTTTGCCTACCAAGCAGGATATGTCACTTGGTAAAGGTAAATGGTAAAAATGAAGTAACTCGGTAAAGGAAAAGGAACCGAAGGCACCAAACAGAAAGGAAAGGTTTAGGCACTGAGCAAAGTTAACTGAAATACAAATGGGGGACACTGAGTGAGGAAAAGATATTGAATAAGGATTGAATCGATATTTAATGATTAGCTATGATGAGATAGATAATCATGATGACAAGGAAAGTTAGTTATAGAGATCTACAAACTAGAAAATTCAAGGCGAAGATCTACATATTATATTTAAACGGTTAATGCAAATGGAACAAGTTTCAAGAAAAGTTCAAGTTCCTAGGTGAAAAGAAAACGTGTTACCGAGATCCAGATTCAAGGTATAATGAATTAGATGGTTAAGATTTATTAAAGGAAAATGTAATAAATGAGATTAAGAGGAAACAATTTTCTATATAAAGGATGGATTTGTATGAACAAATGGCTAGCAAAAATTGAATAGTTGAAGCGTCACTGACTGTTGTAGTGAAAAAGGAACAAAGAGATTCTGAGTGGGAAAAGAAGGATTTTATGAAGTGTTGATTCAAATGGATAATGAAGAATTGAAGTGAAGATTAAAGAGTGCAAAAGGATCTGATTGAGAAAAGATAGTTGCAAATCTATAGGTCAATTTATTTACTGTTGCTTACTAGCATTTGTAACAGAGAAATCTCTTAACATAATGGACTTAATAGTCTTATTGTAAAATCCTTGAAAAAGGTAATATTCTAAAGAGTGTTTGAAGCCCTCTAATAAGGTCACTCTTACCAGGGTGAAGATCCTAATAGATCTGAGGTAAATCCCTTAACCAGGTCACACCTAAAAATGTGCATTTTAATCTTGAACGAGATTGGCTCTTAACCGGGCATACTTTAGAAGAGTATTTTCTTAGTGGGTGACAATTTCCATAGTGGTTTTTCCCAAAGCTTGGTTTCCACATTAAATACTGGTGTTACATGTGATACATGATTTGTGTGAATTATTTACTAATTGTTATAGTTTATTTACTATTGTCGGTAAATAGTGGAGTATGTTTTACTGAGTTGTTACCGAGTTAATCAGATAAAAGTTTTTAGGTATTTCAAATCAAGGATTACTGATTCAACACCCCCCCCCCCTCTCTCTCTTTGTAGTCCAATAGATGAAACCTAAGGGATATAAGGTAGAATAAAAACTATTGACAATGTATGTAGAAAAACTATTAAAGGAAACAAGAGAGAAATCAATAGAAAGATTTGGAGCTTACAATGAGAAGAGATACACCTTACACATGAAATATCATGAGTAAACATCAATAAGGAAGGTAAGGAAAGTAGTGGAAGTAGTAGAAAAATATGCAGGTCTTACACAAGAACAATTAAAAATAGCATAATTAAGAGCTAGATAAGGCACCCAATAGAGACTAGTAGAGATAGAAGGTACAAGTTCAGATCCTCCATCCTCTACCTCTAGGAAAATAATGAACTTAGGAGTAAAACAAGAAAAACCATCACCTTCTACCAAAGAAACAAAGAGAGTACCACTTGTTAGAGATTCTGAGAGGAAAGATGAAGAGAAAATTTTGTTGAGAAAAAGAAGAATGCAATGAAGACAAAAGAGAGGAAGCCTACTTAGAAAAGAAGAGGAGTGAGGCCTAAAGTGAATAAAAAGAAGAGTGGAGAAAAGAAGGAAGAAGTAATAGTTGAAGACATTGATGAGGATGATGATGTTATTGAATCAAATGAGGTAGAAAAGATCTTCAAAATACACAAGATGTCTACATCATCATAGTCATCACAAGTCCAACAATCTAATTATCCATACCAAGTAAGAAAGGAAACAAAATCTTCATCTAATCTATATTGTATGTCAATAGAAGATGTTTTTAGAAGTATTTATGATGATGATACATTGAAATTAGTTCTAAAAGTTTGTGATAAATTTGATGAGGAAGGGAAGACATAAATTTAAGAAGAAGTAATCAGATATTTGGAAAAATTTAAGAAGGCAGTTATTGAGATTGAATTTGAAGTTCCCAAAATCCTATTTGACTAAATAGATGCAAGAAAGGTTTATACAATTGAAGAAGAGAAAGGATTGAGAAAGAAAGTTATTGCTAATATTTGTCCTAATATAACTGATAAAGAAATATAAAGAATTCAAAAGGTGTTTGCACCTGATTTTAGAAGCAAAGGAAGGAGCATAGATTAATGCTTGGAGAGACTCATGAAGTCATTGAGGAAATAGGGAAAATCATGAAGAAGTATCTAGAAAATGATGACAGTGAAGTTGTATTTGATAAACAAGGAGAAAATCCCTCAATTTTCCCAAGTGTGCAGAAGACACAAGGAAAATCTACCATTGCACAGGCAAGCCACATAAAAATAAATGATGTGTAGAGTACACAAGGAAAAATAGGAGGTGTGCAACCGTTTCCACCTAGAAAAGGGAATGCACGGTTGCAAGAACCTAAAATCAATACTACACAAGTTGAACAAGTCACTATTGCTACAATTAATGCCATAGATATCCCTAAAATTCCAATGGAAAAAGTTGTAGATGATGTAGAATACATTCAATATGATATCACCAATACTACAATGGAGATCCCTGAGACCAAAATAGAGAATGAAAATGAAAAAGAATAGGAACTCAAGGAAGTGAATCAACTTGAGGTTGAACAATAGAAAGAACAAGAACCAAAAAATAAAGTAGAAGGAGAAAAGAAAAAGGAAGATGAGAACACTCAATCAATGGAGGTAATTCAATCTCTAAATACTCTACCTCCAGTGTCTATATAAAGACCAAGTACTAAAGCACACACACATATTGAAATTATTGATAAGGGAAAGAATATCACATAGGAAAAAGACATTGCGAGATCTTTATTAGTGGGGATGGACACCATTCCTACTGATATTAAAATGCCCCAAGGACCAATTGATATATCCATATTCTTTCCAATAGATAAATACAAGTTTTCCCAACTTGTAGAAGCACATGCAAAAGAGGAAATGTTGAAGAGCCATTTAGAGGACCAAAATCTGATGATTGAGGCAAATGATGTTTTGGAGAAACTGATTCCAACACATGCAAGGAACATTGTAGACAATCCATCTATACAATTCAAGAAATTGATCATTGAGGTAAGCTCACAATTCAAATCTTTTGAGAAGTCTGCACAGATTAGAGTAAGAAAAGAACTTGATTAAAATAGGTTTGAGCAATTACATAAGACAATCTCCTATGATAGAACAGCTCTAAAACATGGCAAATGATAAATTATTGAGGCTATCAATGAGGAAACCAATGTATATAACTATTGCTTATATATGGACAATTTTTTAGAAATTTTTGAGATATAGATAAAGGATTGTGTGAAACAACTTGAGAAGATTGCTAAATTATTCAAGCATATGCAAGCCTCCACATCCTCGATAGAAAGTCAAGTTGTACTATTTCTTAACAAAATGGCGAGTTTGGAGAAAGATAAATAGAAAATGACTTGGAAGGTGAATGAGATGATAAATTCGATTCCCCTCAAATTCCATACACTTTTTTGTGCTTTGAAGGAAGCCCAAGAGGTAATTGCAACCTCAGAACCTGTCAATTTGGTGAAGGGAGAGACTACTACCTATGTATTTAATGCTCACATCTCAAGTTTAAGTAGTCTAAGGAAATGATGGGTTGGAGATCTGGAATTATTGAAGACATTATGTGCATATATTTTTTCCAAAATATAAGTACCAAATGTTTGATTCTATATATGCGGCAGTTATCAATATTAAGTTTTGGGCTAAAGTTTTTGGTTAAAATAATGGCATAATGACTAGACCCTTTTTCATTGATGTCAAAGGGGGAGTGTAGTAGTAAAAAATGTAGATAGATGTACCATCCTAAAAATTAAGCACCCTTGTTATGTTATCATTTTTAGCCCCATTTTATCATTCATGGGTTCCCACATTGACTTCATGTCCTTCTATCCCTTTTGCATCCTTCAAATCAACATTATTTGTTCAAAAATTGAGAATGGCTCTAACTTCTATGCATGATTTCTAATTTTCCATCCAATCACATAATTCATCTTCCACCTAGGTCCTTACATGCATTTTCAAATCTTGGGATTTACCCTAATCTCCTAGTGAGTTGTGACCTCCAATACCCCTATTTAAAATAACCCTAAGACCAATTTTTTAAAAAAATCCTCTCTATGAATAGGTCAAATTTATCTTATTCCTTGGGGGTTTATTTTTAGGGGGCTCTGGGCCCAACGCAAGGTTATTTATCCTAGCTGATTAATCTGAGTCAGCTTCACAAAATTTGGGCCCCAAAATGTGTATACAAGGAGACCTCTCCCTCTCATTTTCACATCTATTATTATGCAATCCATGACATCCATCAATTGCATTCACATTCACAAGAAATCTATTGTGCATTCAAGGAAATAAAGTACAATCAATCATCCATTAGTACAAGAATCCATCCCTTGAAGGAATTCACCATCAAGCATTGAAGTGCAAGGAAACAATCAAGCATTTCAAGACTACTCCTCATTCTTCCTTAATTCAACATTGTGAAAAAATACAACATTCATTATTCAAGAGTTTGATTTTATGATTTCCTATTGGATTTTTGTGGAGTCCAAGCTATTGCATCAACACTTGTGATCATCTTCAAATAGGCATTGCATCATTGAAGTATAAGGTAATTTATGTTTCAGATCAAGATTACATTTCCCCATGCAATTTCAATTACATTTCAAGGTTACTTCATATCAAGGGGCTTAACCAAGGCAAGCCCCTTTCCACAAAAAATTCCCCTTTTTCCTTGTGTGTAGGAGCATGTGGAAAAGTCACATATCTATATTTTTAGAGTTTCAGAATTAGGGATTGATCATTTACAGATTTTATCAGTTTTTTCTCTTCCAGGAATAGGTCAACTTTTTGGTAATAGGTCAAATTTTGGGGAATAGGTCGACTTGAGTTGACATATTCCTAGGGATCTACAAATTTCATAGTCTAGAGTTACAAGTCTTAGGGTTTTAGATCCAAAATGGTTCCCAATTTTGATAGGTTTCCAATAGTTAAACCTAGATCTAAAGTTTACTTGTCCTCTCCTATCCCTTAGGGTGAGTTCAATCTTCTTCTTTTCATTTACATTTATGCATTAGATCATATATCAAATCTTGTTGTTCATCATTTCCTTAGTCATAACATAAGCATATTTATTTCATTTACATATCATAATTAGGCTTTCTATCTGTATAGGGAATACCCAAATCCCCCTTTATCTAGATCTTGAATTTGTATCCCTTTTTCCTTTTGGGTTGTTCAAATTAGATTTATCGTAAGGGTGGGTTTTTTATTCCAATTTATATAGAAAGTGGAGGTATATCATTGATTACCATTTTCTATATCACATTTTGGTGAACCCGACTCATAACATTTTCATTTTCATTTTGGTGTTAGATTTCCTTTCTAACTAGATCTACTTTGTATGCATCTAGATATATAGGTTCACCTACATCAATTTTTTGTGAACATGACTCTTTCATGCCTTTTACTTTTTTATTTTGTAGTTTGATCTTCCTTGCATTACATTTCCACATTTCATTCTTGTATTTCATTTTTACATGTTTCAATAATAAAAAACAAAAAAAAATTCATTTTGTGCATTTACATGGACTTGTTATCATCATTTAATAGTTCAATTTCAAGCTTCTTACAAGAGTTCCAAGATGTTTCATTTCATGTATATGATGATATCTTAGTTATTGATTTCATCCATATTCACACTATTGTCCCTCCCAAAATCAATCCCACCAATGAGAACATTTTAGCACAAGAAGAGTCTATTAAAATTTCTTCAAATAATCTCCCTCCAAAGGGTGAGATCTTGAAAGATGATGTTGACCCTTCTCCTAAACTATGTCTCCCTCATGAAGACATTTTTATGCAAGAGAAGGATACTTTACTCTACTTTCCTTTCCACCCCTTTCCTTCTAGGAATTGAGATTTAGTGAGTCCTGATTATTACTCTCATCAAGTGTTCTTTATTCATAAAGATGTTCCTACCCTTGATGATTCTCCTATTTGGGATGAACCTTTGGATAAGGGTATTGATTACTCTCTCCCACATGAATACATCTTGAGTCATGATTATTCCTCTCCTAAAGTGCACTTTTGTCATCCATATATTTCTTCCCTTGATGAATCTCCTATTTAGGATGAGTCTTTGGACAATGACATTGATTATTCTCTTCCTCATGATGCAACCTTGATAAAATAAGATCATATAATGGTTTACATTTCTTTTACCCCCTCTAGCAATGACACATTCATATATGACGGTGATCCTTCTCCTAAAACATACCCCCCTTATGGGGATATTTTAAAGCAAGTTGAGGACATTATAAGCACTTTTCTTAATATCACCTTACCTTCATTTGACACTAAAGATGAAGCATTCAAAAAATCCCTAATCCCTATTCTAAGGAAAACTTGGAAAGAGAGGATAATATCATTACTAATGTTCTCCTTTCTTGTGAAGAACCCTTGAAAAAATAAGAGCTTGATCAATTCAATGTTGTTAATAAAGTAGTTGTTCATGCTCAACCTACATAACCAATAATCTTGTGATAACTGTCAAAGGATGCAATCAACTGAGTTCATTCCAAATACCTAACAAGCTCATGATTATTGTTAAGAGTTATCCTCAAACTTTCACGACACTTGTGATTACAGTTAAAGGATATAATCAACAAAGTTATTTTCAAACCTTGAATAAGGCAATTATAACCATGAATGGAAAATCTAACAATCTTTTTGAATTTATTCAAGATTATCATGTGGTTTCTCACACCTATCACATAAGAAATAATCCTCAACCTACTAATCCATTTGTTCCTATTTCTCTCCCACCTTCTCAACATTTTCTTGCTCCTCCACCCCATCTTCCTCAAAATCTTGGAAATGAGTATGACTTAATACAACAACTCTATAATACCCCTACCAAGATTTTCCTTTGGGGGCTTCTTCAAACTTCTCCTACATATCATGAAGCCTTGCAAAATGCTTTACCCACTATTCCAACTCCACCCTCTAATCAAGATAACACTAATTCCTTTTTAGAGTGTATGCATTCTACACATGTCCCACCCTAAATTGTGTTTACTCAAGATGATTTACCTTATAAATAAGTTCAAGATCAAATTGATGCCCTTATGGTAGTTTTCCTTATCAATGGAAACCTTATTTTTCAGACCTTAGTTGATAATGGATCTATACTTAATGTTTGTAACATGGATATGTTGAAAGAAATAAAAGCTTATATTTCAACTGTTAAACTTGATTACATTCCTATCTGCGGCTTTGACAATATTGCTAAGAAGACATTAGGCATTATCACATTACCTGTAAAGTAGGTCTAGTTATTATAGACACTCCCATTCATGTGATGCCTGGACCTCTTAATTACAACCTTCTTTTGGGTAGACCTTGGTTACATGTTATGCATGTTGTTTCTTCTACTCTTCATAAAAAATTCAAGTTTATCTATAAAAATTTGATCTACACTCTTATGGAAGATGATAGACTGAATAGTTGTTTGAATGTTGAATCAATCAATAAACTTGTGTCTATTGAAGGAAAACAAGCTCAAGAATCTAAATATGGTCCTCCTACTAGTGTCCTATTGGATGATGATTAGGGATCCTTAGATTCTAACCTAGCTTATATCAGAGACTAAAAAGTCTCAACATTGAACCTTAAACAATCTAAACCTGACATAGAATCAAACACAAATCCTCTTTCTAGTGAGATTAGCAATAATATTTTCACTGCTTCCACTCCTAGTGAATCTTTAGAAACTATCAAACTTAATTGTGATGACATAGTGATTTATGAGGCTCCATTAACTCTTTCTTAAATGGCTTCTCGTTATGGTCTTGGTTATCATTTATTAAGAAAACATGGATTCAATGGGAATGGATGTGGAAAACATGAACAAGGATTTCAAGTTCCATTAGGAAATGAGGGGCATGAAGATTATTATGGACTAGAATTTAATCCTTAAAAGAAGCCACAAATAGTTACTATTAACATTGTCATGAATCACAAATCCCAACATGGTTCAAGATGTGTGCAACAAAGTGTTGAGAATAGTGAGAAACCTATTGAATCATGTGGTTCTGAATCTCTTTTTTTCACACCCTCTCCTTCATCATCTAGTATTTCTTCTACATCTACATTTAATCAAGAAATTATTTTGCCTAAAATTCTTCAAGGTAAGGTGATGACTAGACCTAAACGCAAAAAGAAACGTAGTCAATATCTTATGAATCTTCCTTTCTACATGTATCACCAATATCATGATCACTCTACTAATGAATGTCAAGCTTTACATTAAAAAATTAAACAAATCATTAACAATGATATTATTCACATATCATGTCTTATTGAGTTATATTTCAATACCAATTCCTCTAAATAACATCTAAGTCCCTATTATGTTGCTCCACACTATGTAACATTGTTATCCTATTCCTTGGGGGCTCATTATCATGCATGGTGTAACATACTTTATGAGTAGAATAATAGGTCCTCTTTCTCCTTATTCTTGTCTCCACACTTGGGGGGTAAGGGCATTCTATCAATCTCCTTCATCCTCTTCAATGATCCACTTCTTCGTTGGTTAAGCAGTATTTATCTATCATGTGACATCCAATCATACATATAAATATTAGTTTACATTACGGATATGCATCCTTGATCATAACCTTTTTCATTGTTCACAATTGGGTTTCCATGGTAGAAAAATCCCTTACTTTGGAGACTAAACAATGTGTAATGCTTCATACAGATCCCTTTTACATTTCTTGTATGGTATCTCTTTTCATTCGTCTCTTTCATGACCTCGTAGGATTTTTGACCTCTTTGGTTTGGACTAGGTGTTGCTTGTGGATACTATCTTGGTGCTAAAATTGTTTTATCCTTGTTCTTATTTTCCTTAAGATGACAAAATAGTGCTTAGTTTTCCATCTTAGCGGGGGGGGATACATAGCCTTCTTATTGCATACATTTTGTTTACCTTAGATCATGAAAAAAAGAGCACACTAGCTTAAAACAATTTTCTAAGGCTAGGTACTCTCCCTTTTTCACATATTCAGGATTGGTTGACTAGCATAACACAATTTTCTAGACCATTTGACCTATCATTTTTCATGGGTTGACTAGCGTAACAAAATTCTCTAGAAAATCAACTCTTGGTCCTTAGACTAATCATACAATGACCTTTTCAAAGCTTCTAGTAGGTGCAACGACACTTTCGAGCTGACATTTCCAAAGTTGTGATACACACAAAGCTGCTAGTAGGTGAACCACACAGATAAAGACACCAGTAGGTGCAAGGAAATTTTCAATTTTCTAGTCGGCACAAACTTTTCAAGGTAGAGTTGACTAGCATAACACAATTTTCTATACCATCAATTCTCCTTCCTCTCTCTTCTCTTTCTCATGGATCACCTAGCGCAATATAACTCCCTAGCTGATGTCATCCATGATTTTCTTGATCTCTCCTCCATGATTGCATAACATGACACACTTTCCTAGTGGATCAAATCATGGAATCATATCTTATACTTGATGTGCACTCTTTCTCTTTTTAGGTGACCACTTGAGCTCTTGCAATCTCTTTTGGAGTATGATATTAGTGGTTGAGATGTTTTCCCTAGTGAGGTCTCTTCAACTAGTTGACTTGGAATCTTAGTAATCTCTAGGCATCTTTTGTTACTTTTTTGTATCCTTGTATATGGATGTAGAAATTAAGACCTTAGTTTGGGGGCTTATGTCCTTAAACCTAGTGATGTCTTATCTCCTTGTAGTTTTCCATGATCTTCATCTTTATCTTCCTAGTACTTTACCATGAGCATGAGATGGACTCATAATCTTGCTAAAGTGGGGGATAAATTTACCATCCTAAAAAATAAGAACCCTTGTTAGGTGCTCATGTTTATCCCCATTTTAGCATTCATGGGTTCCCACATTGATTTCACATGCTTCTAGCCCTTTTGTATCCTTTAAATCAAAATTATTTGTTCAAAACTCAAGAATAGCTCTAGCTTCTACACATGATTTCCCATTATCCATCCAGTAATATAATTCATCTTCCACATAGGTCCTTTACATGCATTTTCAGATCTCATAATTTACCCTAATCTCCTAGTGAGTTGTGACCTCTAATACCTCTTTTTTCATAATCTCGTGACCATTTTAAAATTTTTACCTCCCTTAAAATAGATTGAATTTGAACTTTTCCTTGGGGGTTGATTTTTAGTGGGCTCTAGGCCCAATGCAAGATTATTTCTCCTAGGTGCTTAATCTGGACCGACTTTGCAAAATATAGCCTTTGAAATGTCTATAAAAGGATACCTCTCCCTCTCATTTTGACATCCATTATTATGCAATCCATGACATCCATCGATTGCATTCACATTCACAAAAAAGCTATTGTGAATTCAAGGAAATAAAGTACAATAAAGCATCCATTAGTACAAGCATCCATCTCTTAGAGGCATTCATCATAAAGCATTCAAGTACAAGGAAGTCGTCAAGCATTTCAAGACTACTTCTCCTCTTTCTTCCTCAATTCAACATTGTGGAAAACTACAACATTCATCATTCAATAGTTTGGTTTTATGATTTCCTATTGTGTTTTTTTGGAGTCCAAGCTATTGCATCAACACTTGTGGTCATCTTCAAATAGGCATTGCATCATTGAAGTATAAGTAATTTATGTTTCAGATCTATATTACATTTCCTCATACAATTTCAATTATATTTCAAGGTTAATTCCTATTTAGGGGATTGACTAAGGCAAGCCCATTTTCTTAACAAATTTCCCTTTTTCCTTGTGTGTGGGAGAAGGTGGTGAAGTTACAAATCCATATTTTCAGAGATTCAGACTAGGGTTTGATCCTTTACAAATTTTATCAATTTTTACTCTTCTAGGAATAGGTCAAATTTTTGGGAATAGGTCAAATTTTTGGAAATAGGTCAACTAGATTCGACATCTTCGTGGGGATCTACAAATTTCACAGTCTAGAGTTATAGGTCTTGTGGTTTCAAATCTAGAACGGATCCTGATTTCAATGGGTTTTCTATAGTTGAATCCAGATCTAAAGTTCACTTGTCATCACCATGGTTTTAACCCTAGTTTGGGTTTCCATGATAAAAATTCATGTGTTATGGTTGTGTTTCTTTCCACTTTATGTTCTTGAATTTTAATTTTCAATTTAAGCTTAAGGATACTTGTGAGTTGGTTCAATAAGGTTGAAATTGTTCGAACACTTATTCACCCCCCTCCCTCTTAGTGTTCCCTCCTTCCAACAACAACTATAAAAGAAAAGGCAAAATTTATAATTTATGAGTTAATTAATGATTTAGAATTGCATGCAGATAATATGAATAGGACAGATGGATATGAGGAGGCTGAAAATTATGTTGCAACAGTAAGGAAAGGAGTAATATCATATTTTGACGAGGTTATAACTAAATTTGATTTATGTGTGAATGATATGATGAGTGACAATGATTAAAGAATTGCAATGGTGAAGGTAAATGATGACGAGTTTAATATTTTTGAATGTTATTATGGAAATGAATGTGAGGATGATGAGGTTGTAGCAAGAGAGCATTCTTTAGAGGGTACATGTGAAAATGAAAAAGATAATTTACTAATTTTGATTCAAGAAGTATGGGATATATTGGTTTAATATTGCAAATTTGTAACTCGGTTTAATTTACCATTTCACAAAGAGATACCTTAGCTTAAGACATGAAATTCCCTATCACCCTTCATGCCACTCATGCTAGCCCAATCGCCACCCATTCATAATCTTGGCAACATGGCTAAAGTGCTAGTATAAGTGAGGTGGCATAAGAAAGGGTCCATCCTTCAAGACTTTAACCAATCCTGAGGTCGGTGTATTTTTTCCTTCTCCACAACTGGTTGTAGGTTAAAGAGATGAAGCAATTACATGTCTTGTTGAAGGCATTAAAGAAGAGAATGAAGTTGAATGTGTAGAAAAGGTTGATCAAGGACCTAATGAAGATGATCCAACAAATAGAGAAGAGACCACTTTGAGTGAAGGGTATGATAAAGAAGATGACTTACTTATAGAAGTTGTTTTCATAGTGAGAGGTGGTGAAGAAGACTTTGCAACATAAGAGGTGAACTATGTGATGTTGAATTTGAGATATATTTGTGTATTGAAGTGAGTGATAAATAGGATGATATTGTTATTGTAAGATTTGATGAAAAACAAATATATTAAGCCCAAGAAACCTGCATGCAAAAACCTGTCACAAGGAAGAAATCTGTAGGAACCAAACAAGGGTTTTGCTTTGACAATATGAAATTTTATTATTAGCCAAAAGAATGAATGCAAATATACAATGGATCAATCCTTATAGAAGGAGATCAAAAAACCTAAAGGGAAACCCTAATAGGTAAATAGGCATTTAATAATTAGATTTAATTATTAAATGACTAATCCAAGTGTATAAAGGGAAATCTTAAGAAGTAGTAAAGTTAATTTAATCAATGTAATTAAATTAATTCTTTACTCTAACACCCCCCCTTAAGATGAGCAACAATGCAGCTACAAACAATGCAAGAAAGAAGCAAAGGAACTACAATGTTGAATGCAAATTTGGGTCCTGGCAACATGGCCTGATGAGGTACCCAATCACAACCAAATCTCTATGAAATAGAGAAATAGGGAAAACCACATGGGAAAAACCCTCCTCCAAAAAGAGATAGAAATATGCGGAAAGTAGAAAAAATAAAGGAAGGTAGGCCTCAATGAGACCCCCCAAGGACAACTTCCTTCACTCCAAGCATACAACACAACTGAAGATACCGTGGGGATGTAAAAGGCTTAGTGAAGATGTCAGCAACCTAATCCAAAGTGGGAACATACTCCAAGCTGAGAGAACCATCCTGAATTAGCTGCCTGATAAAATGCATATGGATCTCAATGTGCTTGGCTTGCTGATGCTCAATTGGATTGTGTGAAATATGAATGGCACTTTGAATGTCACACCAAACAAGAGTGGGACTATCAAGAGGAAACCCAAACTCTATCATCAATTGTCAAAGCCATAAGACCTCCTGACTAGCTAGCACAACTGCTCGATACTTTGCCTTTGTAGATGATAATGCAATAGTAGTCTACTTCTTGTAAGACCATGTGATAGGACCAGAACCAAGACAAAAAAACAAAGCCAGAAGTAGACTTTCGATATCACCACCCCAATCAACGTCTGTAAAACCAACAATGTGAGGATCTCCTGATGTATAGTGAATTCCATATGAAGTAGTGCACCGAATGTACCTCAAAATACATTTGGCAACTTGCCAATGACTCTCATGAGGATCATGGGAGAATCAAGAGACAATGCCAACTACAAAGGAAATGTTAGGATGAGTGTGCGTCGAGTACAAAAAACTGCCCACAAGTCTCCTATATAAGGTGTGGGAGTAGGCTTGCAATCAAGCATGTTGAATCTCTGAAGAATATCAAGAGCATTTTTCTGTTGGTGTATGGAAATCCCATCTGAAGACTGAATAACCTGTAGGCCCAAAAAGTAGTCTAGAAGTCCAATATCTATCATCTCAAACTTGCTCCATCAATGCTCTCTAAACACTCTAAATCATAGAAGATGAGCTACCTGTGATGATGAAATCATCAACATACAACACAAGTATCACAAGATCAGCCCCATGATGCTGAATGTACACTATAGAATCAGAATAATAGTGGGTGAAGTGTGAGGCTAGCAAGAAAGAGTCCATCTTCTCATACCAAGCCTGAGGGGCTTGTTTGAGACCATATAATGACCATCGAAGTCTACACACAAGAGAAGAGTCCTGTACAAAACCCTGAGGCTGTTCCATATAGATCTCCTCATGTAGATCCCCATGCAAGAATGCACTCTTCACATCCATCTGATACATTGTCCAACCTTGTGAAGCTACAAGAGAAAGTACCAAGTGAATAGAATTCATCTTGGTAACAGGAGAAAAGGTCTCAGAGTAATCAATACCCTCCCCCTATGAAAAGCCCTTTGCAACAAGATGTGCCTTATACCAATCAATAGAACCATCTGCAACATACTTGGTATGGTACACCCACTTGCACCAAACCAGCTTTCTTCCTTTCAGAAGAGTACAAAGATCCCAAGTATGATTCTTCATCAAAGAAGACTACTCCTCATCCATAGCCCTATCCCACTTAAGATGTCCTATCACCTCTGAAAACTTTTGAGGATCATTTGAAACAGCATGACTCAAAAGACCAAAACCAAATCGTTGAGCGTGAGTATGATGGGTACCTGAAGGATCTCCTGCCAAAGAACTAGCAACACTAATGGTATCCTGAGCCCACTTGGGCACTCATGGAATATCTAGTGGAGGAGGGGAAGGTGGATCATCATCTAAATCATCCTTAAAGGATATATAATCCTAAAGAGGAGAAGAGGAAGTACTAGGCAGTAAGGGAGAAGCTGGTGATGGAGACTCCATCTGAGGATAGCGCTCATCAAATTGGACATCTCATTGAAACAAGACCTCTCTAGAATAAGGATCAAATAACTTGTATGCCTTCATATCCTCACAGTAGCCAACAAATATCAATGGTCAACTCTTCCTCTCCATGGCTTTCCTCTGAGCATCTAGAATAAATGCCCAAGCCTCACTACCAAACACTTGAAATGTAGAAACATCAGACTTGACATGGGACCAAGCCTCCTCGAGAGTAAAATGTTGTAATGCCTTATGAGGCATCCAATTTTGAATGTAGTTGGCACAATTGATTATCTTTTCCCAAAAGGAAGGTTGCATATCTTGAGAGTGTATCATACAATTAGCCATCTCCCGCAATGTTCTGTTCTTTCTCTTAGGAACACCATTCTACTGAGGGGTATGGGGAACTGTCAACTGATGCAATATACCCTACTCAATGTAAAAATCATGAAAATACTGATTCACATATTCCCCCCTTTGTTAGTGCATATCTGCCTGACAGAAAGACTAGACTGCTTCTCCACAAATATCTTAAAGACTCAAAATGAATCAAAGACATCAGACTTGTACTTCAAGAAGTACACCCATGTGCATTTGGAGAAGACATCAATAAAGGTGAGCACATAACGAGCACCAAAAAAAGGAGTGGGAAATGACATGAGATCACTATGTATCAACTCTAATGGTGCCTTAGCATGTGAGGATCTACCTATCAGAAAGGGATCTCTATGATGTTTTCCAACTGCACAACCTCGACAACACCATCAGTGCAAGAGATCTGAGGAAGCCCAATCACTAACTCCTATGTACTCATCTATTGTAAATATATGTAGTTGGCATGGCTAAAATGCTCATGCCAAAGCTTTCTCACTGTGTCTACATGAGCAACAAGAGAAACATCAGTATTATCAGAGCTCTCAAAGCCATCAAACCTATATAAGTGAGACTCTGAATCAACACTCCCAGTAGCAACAATCAAATCAGGATCATGGAGGTCTCTAATAACTACATCATGCGGTGAGAACTCAACTGTCTTACTAGAACTAGAATGGAAAATCTGATAGACAGACAGGAGGTTCGTAGAAATAGTAGGAACCAAAAGAACATCCTATAGAGAGCCACCATCCAATGAAATAGTACTAGAACCTATAACTGAAAGTTGTGCTGAGTCACCAACTACAATCTGTGTAATATCACTCTAAGAAAGTGAGGTAACCAAACTAGGTGTGTGTTTCATATGGTGCGAAGCACCTGAATCAATGATCCAAGTAGTAGTGGAAGATAATGCTCGTGTAGAAATAATATGGCCTTTCCCTGTGGGAGTAGGTGAAGGCTATAGAGAAGCAATACTATGTTGCTGCAAGGCTTCCTCTAGATCCTCAAGACATTTCCAACACCTAGAAATTGGATGCCCTTGCCACAAAAACTACAAGGTTCACCTATGAGCTTCTTAGTCTTGGAGGAAGACTCACCAAACTTAGAAGATTTACCCTTAGGGGTGGATTTCTTAGACTCTATTTTCTGAGGTGGCTTGGAGGAATGCTCACTACCAACTGAATCTATTTTGGGCTTCTGCTTCTACTTCTGTGTCCCCTTAGAAGTCTAAGCAACTAATGCTTGGTTCTTAGTCCCAAACAAAGAATCCAAGTGTGTTAGCTTGGCTTGCTCTCTAGTCAACCGATCACAAAACACCTCAAAAGTGGGCATTTGGAATCTCTGACCCAATGCATCCATGGCACAGTGGAAGGTGGAGGAGAAAATTTGAAATTTTCCCTGAAGCTTTGACAAAATCAGGTAGATACACTCTGTGTCAGTCTTAGCCTTTCCACATCCTTGTAATAAAGACCTCTGATGCTTGAACTTCATCAAGAAGTCCTCAATGGATGGAAAATGATCTGGTATAAGAGAGGTAAGCTCTGCCTCAATCTGAAGTGCTCTGAACTCATTCACTGTACCAAACAAGGTGTTTAGCTTGGTCCACATAGATAGAGGGGTATTGCACCCATCAAGATGAAACTGTAGACTATCTGATACATGTAAAGCAATCAACCCCATTGCCTCATCCATCTTGCTTCTGTGCTACATGACCTTGAGAGGCCTCTATAAAACTGGTTGCATTGTGTCTAAACAAGACCATAACCCTTTTCACCAGAGAATTTATGTCATCAGGGATTTCCATGTGTGATAGTTATGAGGGGTCAGAAGTTCTAGACAAGAAGAGGTCTTGGCCATTTTTTTAGAAAGGGTTTTGTTTTGATATAATTTCAAGTTTATTGAAGTAAATTATAGAAAACAAGAAATAAAACACCCCCCACAATTTAATAAACCGAACCCTAGAAGTTGGAAAATATTGCTTACAATGAGAGAGAAAAAAAATCTTCAAATGAGTATCATGTGTACCTTTGAAATTTTCAATGAAAATATCCATAAATCTAGATAGCAATCGCAGGTAAAAAAGTTTGCAATTCAAAGTACAGTGCTCGCGAGGGTTTGAAGTTTTGCCTTTTCAGATCTACCAACATAGACATAAGCTCATGCACGGTGGTTAGAGGAATAAGGTGCAGGTCTGGTAAATGACATCAAGAAGGACACCACTGTAAATAGCACCGGGAAGGACACCAAAAAAAAAATGCCCTTTCACACCCAAAAACTTGTCACAAGGAAGAAATCTGTAGGAAACAAAAAAGGGTTTTGCTCTGACAATATGAAAGTTTATTATCAGCCAAAAGAATGAATGTAAATATACAATGGATCAATCCTTATAGAAGGAGATCAAAAAACCTAAAGGGAAACCCTAATAGGTAAATAGGCATTTAATAACTAGATTTAATTATTAAATGACTAATGCAAGTGCATAAAGGGAAATCTTAAGTAGTAAAGTTAATTTAATCAATGCAATTAAATTAATTCTTTACTCTAACAGTTATGAGGTGGAATATAGGTTTTTCTTATCTGTATGTGGAATTTTTGAAAGGTTTTATAGGTGAAACTTGGTGGAGGTGATTGGTTCATTGTGGATTGAAATCTGTGGAGAAGAAGATGAGAGGAGAGAAACATTGGTGGAGAAAAATATATGGTGGATACCAATCTATGGGAGTAGTGACAAGTGGTGAGTAGAATTATGAGAGGATGATGATAGTTGTTCTATAAAAAATGATGGAAGAAGATGGAAATAAATAGTTTTAGGTGTGATTATCAACAATTGAGTTGGTGTAAATTGTGCACAATCTTAAAGGTTGATTCTATTACTCAACTATGATTTTGTGAGCCTATGCTTACAAACTTTTTATTGGGTGCGTATGATTGAGGAGCATCTACATTTTTTGGGGACCTAACAAATTATTTTTGGAATAGGTTTCAAATGGACTCTAATTTTGTCAAAATTGTAAATGACTATGAAAATAGCTGAGAGGGGGGTGAATCAGTTATCCACAGTCCCAATCACAAAATGTATATCCAAAATAATTTACTAAAACTTTTGCAGCTCGGTAAACTAAAATACTATTTTGTCTATGCTTTTACCAATTACCAGTTAATAACATGTAATGATTACTGATCAAATCCAATATGCAAAATGTAAAGTATGATAACAAACAATCATCACAATCAACACATAACACACGAGATTTAACGTGGAAACCCTGTTAAGGGAAAAACCACGTGGGACCGGCAACCCAAAAATTGTTCACTCTTCTGAAGTGAGGTCGGTGAAGACCCAACCCTATTAAAGGTTACAAACACACTGTGAGGTGTGACCTTGTTAGAGTATTTTAGACCAACCGTTATCGTCCAACCAGCATTCACTATGGGGTTGACAGGATAACAAATGTACACTCTATGAATGACATTACAAGACTTTCAAGTCACTTTGTTAAGAGATTTCTCTATTTACAATGGTTAAAATGTAATAGCAGTTGATTTGGTTACAACACAACTTCAATTGCAAATTATCAGATCTATGTTAAGCTTATTCAAATCCTCTGATCAATATTTCAATTCTATTTCAATCAATATTCAGTAACTTACTGTCACTCGGTAATAACTTTCTGACGCTCAATAATTTTTGCAATTTGGTTCTCCTTAACTAGTTTGATCATACATGCATGAAGCTTGTTCACGTGATATCTTCTATAGTCTCCTTCTTCCGACATGATTTCATCATGAAATCCCAGTCTCTTAAATAGATGAGTAAACCATTTTAATTCCATCCATCAGATTTTGTCGCTTAATCTCCTTTGTTGATTTTGCTGCTTAAACCTTCCTCGGCTGATGTGTCAGTAACACATTTTGTTTCAATCCATTAGGTCTTCTTTGAATTATGTTAGTCGTCGATCTTCATAACAAACATTATCTTCATCTTTGATTTTGAGGTACTTTACAGCTCATCAACTTCCATCAACTAAACTAGTCATCTAGTTCTTTTCTTCTGCTCAGTTAACAAAGAAATGTGTTGGTGAACACAAGCTCAGTTTATACTATGATCGGTATACACTACACTGTGTCGGTGTATACTGAAATGGTTCTTTAATTGACAACACTACCTTGTGCATTTTTCTCTATCCTTCATCATAGATGAATGCAACATAATCAAGTCGATAACATAAGGTCATAGACTCATCCACAAGTTACCCAATGTATTCCTTATCCTTATCTATCATCTCCATCTTCCTCATGTAGATATATTTTGTTCTTCATCTCTTTTCTTCTTCTTCTACAGATGTTTGGGTATAGTAACTTACAAGATAAGTACTGTGAAAACTAGTTGACATGAATGACAACATATTACTGATTTAACCATCTTACATATCTAATCAGCAACTCAGTGATCTTAAATCACAGATCTTCAAGTTATACAATGTATTCAAATCAGTTGTAGCTCATCAAAAAATATATGGTGGATACCAATCTATGGGAGGAGTGACAAGTGGTGAGTAGAATTATGAGAGGATGACGATAGTTGTTCTATAAAAAATGATGGAAGAAGATGGAAATAAATAGTTTCACGTGTGATTATCAACAATTGAGTTGGTGTAAATTGTGCACAATCTTAAAGGGTGATTTTATTACTCAACTATGATTTTGTGAGCCTATGCTTACAAAATTTTTATTGGGTGCATATGATTGAGGAGCATCTACATTTTTGGGGGACCTAACAAATTATTTTTGGAAAAGGTTTCAAATGGACTCTAATTTTGTCAAAATTGTAAATGACTATGAAAATAACATTTGGGTGTGAATAAGTACATTTAAGGCTTTTACGAGTGCTATTTAGGAGGTTGGATACCTCACCTTTATTTTTGTTATTGGGAATTATGTTTAGGAAGGATATTTATGACCAAGGTGATTATTATAAGGAGGGATAATTATATGATTTCCTTGGGGTGGAGTTGCATGGCAAGGGAACATATGGGGGATTATTATAACAACATAGAATTGGAATTTGAAGAGGGTAGATAAAAGAGGGGTTGTATAGGGTTGGGAAGGGGAGTAGGGTGTGATCCCAAGCTATGTATGGTAAAGAGAAGGAAAGAATAAAGTTTGATGCATGAAGTATGCTAAGAATGTCATAATATATGGAAAAGAGGAACAAAGGGAGCTTGTACAATGAAAATGATTCTGCAATTGAGGATTGTTGTTTGCATGAAAATTTTAGGAAAGAAGAGTATTTGAAATTGTGTGGCAAAGAGATCTAATCAAAACATATAAAATATTGTTTTCTAATAATGCAAGGACTACCAAAATTTTAAAATAATAAAATTGCATTTAATTTACCAAAATTCACATAATCAACATAATTCACATAACAAATATGCATACTCAAGCATAAATCATTTCCACATGTTCAAATAAATAAGTATAGATAGACAAGGTTATATTTCAACATAAATATTGAGTGCATGCAAAATATAAAGAAGCATATACCTTTAGAATAAACCACAAGGTTGATTACAAGGAATACACAATGAACAATTACAAAGACTACTCTAATAGGAAATCTTGACATCTTTATCCCTTAATCACAAAAGTGTAAAAAAATATTACCAAAGCATGTTTCCACCCTACCACAAAGTAGTTACACTTCCTCAAAATCTTTCATGACATGAAAGATACCCAACCCAGCACGAGGAAGACTAACAATATGATACTAACAAGAGTAATGGAATTTGTGCAACGTGATATATCCAAATAGTAATATAACAATATCATGAGCACACAAAATGCTTATATCATAAATAATACACAAAAATAGCAATCCTTTCTTTTTGTTACCATTTTGTAGAATCTAATTCCATCTCAAACTCATGGAAATAGTAGCATAATTTTATTGTAAGCATGGAGAAATACAAAACTACATTCATGCATGCATCAAAAAAGACAAACATCAATCCATGCATTTTAATTCAAAGTGATTTCACACACATAATAAATACATAACCAAAGATGTAATAAGATTACATAAGCATATAACAACAAAAAATTATAGTCATCTATCTAACATCCTTTCCTAGATTTGATTTCCATCTCACTCACCAATGCACTTATCAACAATATGTATCACTCCCATTTCAAATTACATTATTTTCTCTATGTTACAAGGAACAATTTCATTACATAAATTTTCATATTCCTTTTCTCAAATTGATTCTACTACTAGAAAAATCTAAATTAAATAACATTCCATGATGAAAAGAGTGTTTGTAACTTATACTATCCTCAATTATAAATAAGAATAATAAGTTTCATAATTTCAAATGACAAGAGAATCTTAACCTTGGCCTAATTTTTGGTATGAAACTCTTAAGACATTATCTAACTATCAATTTCTAAGCTTGGACAAATATCTCATAGGGCATTGTTTGAATAGCATTTATTAAAATAATAACATGGGTATAAAAAATGTAAAACTCTTCATAGAAATGTATGATATTCTCATTCTCTTTATTAGCCATACTATGCATTATTCCTCATTAGGGCCTAATGGTTTATATCCCATCTTAGGATTTCTTCAGAGTCTCTACCACATAGTGAATAAATTAACTAACAATTTATTTAATAGGTGTATAGGTAAAACTGCAAGCTCTTGAAGAATGTAAGGAACTTAATCCAAATATATAGAAATAACCCAACTTTTACAAAAACATAGGTTTTTACGAGGATACAAAAGTCACGAGAGCTTAATCAAAAAAACATAAGTATACAAGTATCTTTGATAGAAGGATAAGATCATGTAAGAGTGATATACCATAAAATAGCATTAGTTTAAGTTAATTCTCCTATCGACTCTTCAATTTATGTTTATAACTCCATTATCCATTAGATTACATTAATTGGTTTCAACAAGATAAATCCTAGCCAAGAGTTTCATCAAGATATTTGTAACATCATTGATTCATTAATATTTCCTATGCCAAGCAACACCAATATAATAATTCAAATATCAACTTCAATTACAATATCTGACTTAGCCACAAAAGGAGGATCCTCAAAGAGGACGGTCCAAACCGTGCAACAAGAGTTACACAACAAGGAGTAGAGAGGATGTCAAATCAAATGTTTGCATTATCATAAATTTAAGTACAATTTTCTAGTAATATGTAGGCTTATAGAATAGGCATATAGGCCCGATTACATATCAAAATATAGATTTATTCTTTATGTAGTTATGTAGAATTCTTATTCATGAGAGCTACCTAGACTTATGGAACAAATAAAATAATATATATGACATTCAAAATGCATCCAAGTTGGCCAAGAAAGATCAAAATCCCCCAAGGTGGGAAAATGTAACGTGTAGATAGGTCAGACCTAAATCATGAAGAACTCCACCAATGATAGGAATTAAGCGTAAACCAAAATGGAGGTCGACCAAGAGTCCATGAACATTGAATGATGATCCAAATGGGATTGTAAACCAAGGAAAGGTTCGCAAGATTGAAAACTCCAACTAACCAAGAACACGAAGAAGAAATAGGTCAAACTAAAAGAATCAAATAGATCTCCACCAAGAAGAGTCAGTTCAAGGTGTGAACCCAAAGGAAGATCAACCATGGCCCAAGGAACGTGTCAATCACGTTCACAAAATAAAATGAACCAACATAGAAGGATGTCAAATGAAACAAAACAAATGAACTAAACAGGAAAAAGAATATGAAAAAAATTGAAAGCAAAATTTTTTTTGCTGATGCAAGATTTTTCATGAACCCAAGGATGCTCCTACATCAGACATCTAAGGTTGATTGAAAAGTGAGCCTCTCACTTTGATGTGGCTAGAGGAAAACTAAGATAGTCTACCTTAGCCTAAGATATCCAAGGAGAATCCCCAATTGGTTTGTCCTTCCACTTCACAAGATATTAGTTGTATTGTCAATCATATGTGCTTCTACCAACTCTGTTATCCAATATGTCTTCAATCTCATCCAATTTCTTCTTAGGAAACTACTGCTCCAAATTAGATCCATTGTCATTATTGAATTTTGCCTCATTATATTGATAGATATCTACAATGTTGAATAAGGGTGATATACCCAAAGTTTCTAGCAACTCAACTTCATATGCATTACCCGAATCAAACTTCTTCAAGATCTTACAATGTCTAAAATTCCTCATCTTTAGTTTAGTGTAGGTTACAACTATAAATCTTCCCTTTCTTAGATATACCATCACCTCGTATCCTACTTTAAATTCCATGTGTCTCCTCTTATCATCTACCTTCTCCTTGTAATTTGGGTTCATACCCTCTAAATGTTGTTTTACCTTATTATGCAATGACTTCATGTGTTCTGCAAATTCATGTGCTTCTGTGCTTCTCTTATCCTCATGATTGATATTCCTTAATTATGGTACACCTTTAGGATTCATGACTGTAACAATCTCAATGGTTCCTTTTACTTCAGTTTACTAAATTATTATATGCAAACTCTTCTTGACCAAGTATCAAACCCCAACTTCTAGCCTTTTATCCAACCAAAGATCTCAACAAGTTTCCCAAACTTATGTTAACTACCTCTATCTGACCATTTTTCTGTGGGTGAAATGTTAAACTGAACTTTAGTTCTATCTTCATCTCCTTCCATAATTTCTTCCAAAAGTAATCAACAAACTTAGTATCCCTGTCTAAAATAATGCTTCTAGGCAACCCATGCAGTCTCACAACTTCCTTGAAAAATAGGTCCTCTACATGCACTACATATGTTGTCTTCTTATAAGGTATGAAATGTGTCATCTTGGAAAATATGTCCACTACCACAAATATGGAATCATTCCCTCTTTGTGTCTTAGGCAATCCAAGTATGAAATCCATGCTTATATCTACCCAAGGCTTATTTGGTACTATTTGTAGACTATGATTTTAACCTGTTATCTATTTTGAAAGGTTGAAACATTCAAACATTAGACTAATCTATCATTTATTAGTTCAAAACATACACAAATATAAACCAAGCCACCTCAAGATTGTTGCTAAAAATAAGTGCTATAGAGCACTGTTTGATTTGCTTCAATGAAAGGTATGTGGATGTGCTCTCTAAGCACAATGAGCTTGCTTCTAATGCATACTAAGGATGATGGATATGATGCATAAATGCTAAGAAAAGCTTGAAAGAAACTAGTTCATTCCATTATTTCTAAGCTAAGATGAGTTAATAAAACATGAAATCTAACAATTAGTATCAAAAGCTTTAAGATCTAGGATGAATTTAACATGATAACAATGCATAAAGATGAGAGCTAAATTAATAATTTGCTCTTGGAAGGAGGAGTATTTGTAGGATTTGGGAAGGGCTTGGGTTAGGAGGTTGAGTCAAGGTTAGAGGTAAGGTTAGGGGTTGAGTCAAAGATAAGGATTGACTTTTGGTTGGACCAAGGCTTTGGATGAGGATGAAGACCTTCTAGAGGAGTCTAGGACTTTCTAGGATAATTATGGATTTAAGAAACAAATAAATATTTATTCATCTCAAAGGCTTAATGAGTTTTGAGGCTTATTAGGGGAAGGGTTTGACTAGGAGTCAAAGGAGACTTTGATTAGCCTAGGAAAAGTAGGTAATTTCCCCTAAATGGGTTTAGGAAAGGATTAGGAAAGTTCTAGAAGAATCTAGGATTTTCCTAGGATATTTCTAAGTTTGAGAAAATAAATAAATGTTTATTTATTTCAAAAGGCTTTTTGGTTGAGGATTTTATTTATTAAATAAATTTAATAAATAAGAAGGATTAACACTTAAATTTGGTTTAAATGTTTTTGAGTTGGGATTAGGCTTAGGAAATGGGTAAATCCTCCTTTAATTAAAATTAAAGTGAGATTAGGAGATCTAGAAGAGGTTAATGATCTTTAGGATATTTCTAAGATTTTGGGTAAAAATAAATAAATTATTTATTTTTTGGTTTTTTGGTCAATTTATTAATTAAATAATTAATAAAGAGGAATGGTGTTTAAATTTGATTTAAACATTTTTGGAAGGGATTTCTTAATTAAATATTTTTAATTAAGATAAAGGGATTTAATGACATAAAAATAAATTAATTAATTAATTAATAAATGATGATGTCATCAGGGGTTTGGACTAAAAAAGGTAGGAATCACCTTTTAATCGAGATTTGAGTGAGATTAGGAAATTCTAGAAGAGGTTAAGGATTTCTAGAAGATTTCCAAGGTTTTAGGTTTTTAATAAATATTTTATTTATTAAAAGAATTTTTGGCATTATTTATCAATTAATAATTAATAAATAGAGGAAATTCATTCAAACTTGATTTAAATGATTTTGGGGAGGGATTCTTTAATTAATGATGTTTAATTAAAATAGGAGGATTTAATGGCATAAAAATAAATTAATTAATTAAATAATTAATTAATTCATAAATGATGATGTCATCAGGGGTTTTCAGAAAATAAAAATATTTTATTTTCTAATGGATTTTTAGGTGTCTACATTGCCCCTCTTTGATGTGATGTCGCAAGTGGCATGGCATCAAAGACAAGAAAATAAGATGCCCCAGGCTAGAATTTAGAGGAATAAGGGGTTGTGCCCCCTCGAGAAAATAACACAAAGAGTAAACGTAGTGGAATTTTTTTGAAAGATTACAAGGAAGAAAAGAAGGAAGAAGGGGACATAAATAACCAAACTTCCAAGAGAAAAGATGCATGAGTGCAATATTATGCTAAATGATGCATAATGCAAGATCAATCTATATGATGGGGGATTTGGGGAGCTCCAAGTGAATATGTGGAGAGCACAACCTAGTTTAATATAGCAATGCTAGAGACCTACCAAGGATACTAGGATCACAAGGCTTCATCACCAGTGTTGCATAGGACTAACACTAAAAAGACACGCAGGGTTGCCCCAGCATCACACATGATCCCTAGAAGGAGGCATGGTAGAAACAATGTTGGAGAAACCATAAGCAAACGACATTTCCCAAGTGCAAGTAACCCAGAAGATCACATGTGAAATGTGCAAGGGTCACATTCGACTGACTCATAGGTAGAATCAAAAGATCAAAAGATCTTGCCCCAGATTGTCCTCATTCGCAGTGCACCATGATATAAAGGATCATGGTGACTTTGAGTAGAGAACAATGAGAAGCCGTAAAATATTAACAAGATCCAAAGGAGAAAATCCAAGACCAAAATGACAACTCTAAAAAGACATCCTTTGCCAAGGAGAGAGATTTGATTTGACTGATTGATTGATGGTGGGAAGATTGGTCTAAACGTGTGGAAGGATGCATCGACACGGACCTGGTGTGATTGGTAAAAGATTAGGTCTGACAAGAGGAAAGATACATCCTCAAGGACCCACTGATTGATGAGAGAATGAGTGTTGTTGTTCACTGGAAAATGATGAAGTCAAAGAATAATCATTGTGATCAAGAATAGTTGATAATTGATGTTTCTGAAGTATGAGGCTGGGTAGGACAAGAGCTCTGATCAAATGCTACTACAGGACTAACAAGGATGATGTATAAAAAAAAGGGATGATATGTACAATGGATGGGAAAAGATATACAACTGATATGTACAGAAGCTTAGGATTTGGGATAGGAAGATCTCACTATACAGGATATGGTATAAGAAGGATTGCACTATATAGGATATACAGGATATGGTACAAGATATGTGCAGGAGGGATTGCAGATTTGCTTGAGGATTATAAAAAAGAGGAATGATGGGGGATGGTGGATGGGGATGGGGATGGTAGAAAAAGGACTGAGATGTTGAGATGGGGGGATGGGAGTTTGATAGATAATGATTCAATCCACTATGTATGGTGCCTATTTGCCAAGTTTTCACCAACATACTTGTTCAAGGTGCTTGAATTGCCAAGTTTTCACCATTGGACGATTATTTTTCTTTTCTTTTGCTTTTTTTCTTTTTTTCTTTTTTTTGTATTTTTTTGCTTTTTTCCAATTTTTATGGATTTTTCTGAATATGTAAGATCTAGTTCAGGCATATAACCTCTCCAGATGTATGATGTTGATTGGATCATTCAAAGGCTCACCTTCTGGTGTAGATAGATGATAGGCTCCAGAGCCAAAGCATGTTGTGACAACATAGGGGCCTAGCCAAGTAGGCTCAAACTTGCCTTTCTTTTCTCTATGTGCTTGGACCTTCTGATTTTCCTTTAGGACCATGTCACCGACCTGGAATTGTCTAGGATGGACCTTCTTGTTATAACTCCTTTTGAGTCAATTTTGGTATGCAACCAGGTGATCATATGCTTGCTGTCTCTTTTCATCTAACAGGTCTAGTTGTGTGAGACGTGCCACGTGATAGTCTTCATTAGTGGTGTAGTTTTTCATGGAGACTCTCAATGATGGGAGCTTGACCTCGATTGGCAGAATGGCTTTGACACCATATACAAGGGAATATGGGGTGGTGCCTATGGGAGTGTGATAAGAAGTACGATAGGCCCAGAGGGTGAGATTTATCTGGAGTTGCTAGTCACGACCAGGAATCATTGACAACCTTCTTGAGGATTTTCAAGATAGTTTTGTTGGTTGCCTCAGCTTGACCATTTCCTTGAGGGAAATATGGACTAGAGAAACAATGATGGATGTGGAGTCTGGCACATAGGTCATCCACATGTTGGTTTTTAAAAGGTGTGCCATGGTCTATGAAGATGGTAGATGGTATGCCGAAGTGGCAGATGGTGTGGTAAAGGATGAACTTGGATATTTGGATGCTAGTAGTTAAGGTGAGCGGAATCACTTCAACCCATTTGGTGAAGTACTCTGTGGCAGTTATTATATACTTGTGTCCATCTGAGGAAAGGGGAGTGATTAAGCTGACAAGGTCGAAGCCCCAACATGAAAATGGCCAAGGCGGCGCAATGGGCTGCAAGTCTTGTGCTGGTACATGAATCATATTTGCATGTTGCTGACATGGTAAACATTTTATGATGAACTCACAAGCATCATGTTCCATGGTTGGCCAATAATACCCAACTCGAAGAAACTGCTTTTCTAGAACCAAGCCACTTGTGTGAGCACCACAAATTCTAGCGTGGACCTCTTGTAAAGCCAGGACAGCCTCAATTGAATCTAAACACCTAGAAAGGATATTGTGATATCCTCGATGATAAAAGGTGTTGGCTACAAGAGTGTAGCAGGAAGCTCTACGAATAAGGTTTTGGCATTGGCTATTAGTGAGATGGGGAGATATGATACCATTTTTTAGATATGCATGGATGTCATGGTACCATGGGGACTGAGGACCAACCAAGACACAAACCATTTATGCATTGGCATTCTCATTGTACACAATAGAATGTGCACTTCTCTAAGCCATTTCTTCCAAGATAATCCATGAATGGGAAATCTTGGGAAGGTGACCTAGAGCTCCCTAGGCATGGAGTGCAAGGGTTTTAAGGGTGCTCTCAGCTAGAGCTATTAAGCCAATAACCTTGCTAGTAAATCATGCAATGGGAGATTCAATGAGACAAGGGAAAGAATGCCAATATCCTCAAGAATCCAAATGGAGATGCAATGCAAGCTATGTTAAGAATGGAAATGCAAGCTAAGCTATGGAAATGAAAGATAGAAGTATTACAAATCCTTGCTAATTAAGCTATGTGAAGTAAACTAGAGCATGAAAAGAAACTAAGCTAAGAAAGCATAAACATGAAGCTAAGCTAAGAATGCAAGAAATGAAGGCTAAATGCAATAAGATCTCCAAAAAAGCTCCAAAGTCTCCAAGAAATCTTGTAGCATAAGATTAGCATAAAAAGTTGGGTCTCTAGAATGAGAAGAGAGCTCTCCTTTTAAAGGAATTAAAAAGGAACGGACCATGGAGATTAAGAGGCAAAATATTTAATCAAAGGTGGAGCTTGAAAGAGGAGCAATCCATGTGCACAAGTTTCCTCCAATGAGAAATAAGTGTTCACTTTTGTGCCCCATGTGAGAGAAAAGGCCTTTTCTTATTTTTATAAAATAAGAATAATGTTTTATTTGTGCAACTTAGGATAAGAGGAAAAGTGGGGGCTTTTTATTTATTAAAAGGGGAGGGAATTCCTTTTAAATAAATAAAGACTTAGGATAAAATGGTTAGCCTATAGAATATAATCGAAAATGATAGAATTAGGATTTGATCAAGAATAAACATTTGATTATTTTAAAAAATAATGCTAGCAAGGGGCTAATAGTCTAGATGACCATTTTTGGGTGATTACATTTGCCCCTCTTTGACTAATGTGTGATCAATCTGGGAACACATTATGTCAAATAATAGATCAGTCAAGAAGGCAATAGATAGAGATCTGACTCCAAAGAATGAAGTGCAGAGAGATAGAAAATCTTACATGGTCAGCCTGGTAGCGACAATACTAAACACTTAGGAGAGAGATGGACAGTATCAGAACTCAAGACAAGAACTAACATGTCAAGTGCAAAGATAGATCGATTAGAACAAATGGAATGGTCAAGCATATGCTCTAGAGAATAGCTGATAGGATATGATGTATCTGCCCCCTCAGGATCGAAAGTGAAATCAGGTAGAGGGAATGCAGAAGCAAGAGCAACATGATCAAATCACTAGAAATCATAATCGAAGATGAAAGATGATAGAATAACCATCAAGTAGTGAAGATATGCCCCCGTGAAGACCTCAAAGAGAAAAATTAATGAAAGACTAGAAGGGTGAGAGAGATGGGGATGAAGAAAGAAAGATGCCCCAGCAAAGATCGAAGGATCGGGCCTCAAAAGGTCAGTCAATTGTGTGGAAGAAGGAGAAATGCAATTTGATGATCAAGGTGAACTCAGATTTTGGTTTTGATCCTAAAATGAATAGAAAATGATGTGATATGAAAGACAAGAAATGAAAGACATGATCAAGAAGAAGTGAAAGGTGAGTGCAGTTTAACTAATAAGTCTGTGAAAGGTGAAAGGAGAGCTCTCTCCATATGCAAGATGCAAAACTAACTGACATGAACCTAAAAATGCAAGCTACTATGAAAAGTGGTTTACTTGCAAGGTCACAAAGATTTTTAGACTCTAATATTCATCATCGAGCATTATTGGTAGCGTCGTAAGATCATACAATACACACTAGTATAATTATGTGAATCTGAATATGATCTATATCAGATAGGTATGTGGGAATCTCACCTAGGCATCAAAGACATGTAGGTCAAGATGATTAGTGCAATGAGGTTCCCTAAGTTTGATATAGCAAGATTATACTTGCATCGCGACACAAGGAAAGTCAAGATGGCTATAAGCATGCACTTGCGAAAATAGTCAAGGATAATACCATGTAGACCCTAATGTCAAGTGGAACAAGCATAAATGCTAATGATAGTTAGGATCAACAAAATATACCCATAAGCAGAAAACAAATAAAATATGTCCTCGTGCCCCTAGTCTTCTAGCTCAGCATCATAGAAAACTATTAGGGAGAGAAAACTCATCAAATAAATCATCATAGATAGCACACAAAGAAATAAAGTCAAGCAAATCAAGTGTTTAAGTGTGTGTGTGTAGGTCATAGAGTCAAACTTTGAGTATCACATCTACCAGTGAGAAATATTGCATCATTCGAGCCTGTGGGTAGGCTATCTGATAAGGGTTGAGAAACACTTGACGCTAGGGAAGTGTTGAATAAAAAAGTTGGGGTGGTGTTAAAAAACACCGTTGGAACCAAGTTGTCCAAGAAACTTGGATGCACAAAGAGACCCAATATATGCCTAAAATAATGTATGCCCCCTAGACTAAGACAAGAGTCAATTCCAGGCTAGGAGAGGCAAAGCGAGAAGTGGAGTGAAGGAGTGCCATGCAAGACCGATAGACATAGGTGCAAGGGTCTCAAGTAGCGCCTATTTCTAGGTTTTCACCACTTGATAGATTTTTTCAGGACTTTTTTCAATTTTTTTGTATTTTGCTACTAAGGCGCCTGTTTCTAGGTTTTCACCAAGGCACTTTTTCTATTTTTTTTTTTTGAATTTTTGAATTTTTTGATTTTTTTGGTGAGATATCAAAGCACCTATTGCTAGGTTTTCACTAGGATGCTCATTTTTTCAATACTTTTTATGCTTTTTAGGATTTTTTCAGCATCATATATGAATTTTTTTGAATTTTTTCAGGATCAATAAAAATATGTACAAAGAGCTCAAAAACCTTAGGCATAGAAATTTTTCAAGAGTAGAACATTAATAGGCTCAGTAAGCTCTTCTCCCTTAGGTGTAGATAGCTGATAGGCTCTGGACCCAAATGCTACTGTGATGATATAAGGTCCTAACCAATTTGGTTCAAACTTGCCTTTTTGCTCCCTATTCTGCTAATTTTTGGGATTTTCTTTGAGAACTAGCTCACCCACTTGGAACTCTCTAGGATGAACATTCTTACTGTAAGTAGTAGACATTCTATTATGATAGGCGCGCATGTGATCAAAGGTGGCCTTGCATCATTCCTCCAAAGTAGTGAGCTCATGCACTCTCATGGCCCTCTAGTCTTCATTGGTAATCAAACCATGGAGAGAGACTCTTAGTGAAGGTATTTCAACCTCTAATGGTAAGACAGCCTCAGAACCATAGACCAAGGAAAAAGGTGTTGCACCGGTAGGAGTGTGGATAGAAGTTCTGTAAGCCCATAGTTCAGGATTGATCTATAGATGCCAATCCTTTCCTGATTTGTGCACTGTTCTGTGGAGAATTTTCAGCAATATTTTGTTTGAGGCCTCAGCTTGGCCGTTCCCTTGAGGGTAGTAAATAGAAGACCAATGTTTTTTTATTTTGAACTTTTTACACAAGTGTTTCAGGTCTTTATTTTTGAACTGGCTACCATTATTTGTGACTATGGAAGAAGGAATACCATAGTGGCAAATGATGTGATTCAAAATAAATAGGGAAGCATGTTTTCCTATAGCTGCAGACAGTGGGACAGCTTCAACCCATTTAGTGAAATATTCAATAGCTATAATAGTGGGTGCCAAAAATGTACACACTAGAATGTGCACTTCTCTAAGCCATTGCTTCCAAGAGAATCCATGAATGGGAAACCTTGGGAAGGTGACCTAGAGCTCCCTAGGCATGGAGTGCAAGGGTTTTAAGAGTGCTCTCAGCTAGAGCTATTAAGCCAATAACCTTGCTAGTAAACCATGCAATGGGAGATTCAATGAGACAAGGGCAAGAATGCCAATATCCTCAAGAATCCAAATGGAGATGCAATGCAAGCTATGCTAAGAATGAAAATGCAAGCTAAGCTATGGAAATGAAAGATAGAAGTATTACAAATCCTTGCTAATTAAGCTATGTGAAGTAAACTAGAGCATGAAAAGAAACTAAGCTAAGAAATCATAAACACAAAGCTAAGCTAAGAGTGCAAGAAATGAAGGCTAAATGAAATAAGATCTCCAAAAAAGCTCCAAAGTCTCCAAGAAATCCTATAGCATAAGATTAGCATAAAAATTTGGGTCTCTAGAATGAGAAGAGAGCTCTCCTTTTAAAGGAATTGAAAAGGAATGGACCATGGAGATTAAGAGGCAAAAGATTTAATCAAGGGTGGAGCTTGAAAGAGGAGCAATCCATGTGCACAAGTTTCCTCCAATGAGAAATAAGTGTTCACTTTTGTGCCCCATGTGAGAGAAAATGCCTTTTCTTATTTTTATAAAATAAGAATAATGCTTTATTTGTGCAACTTAGGATAAGAGGAAAAGTGGGAGCTTTTTATTTATTAAAAGGGAAGGGAATTCCTTTTAAATAAATAAAGACTTAGGATAAAATGGTTAGCCTATAGGATATAATAAAAAATGATAGAATTAGGATTTGATCAAGAATAAGCATTTGATGATTATAGAAAATAATGCTAGCAAGGGGCTAATAGTCTAGATGACCATTTTTGGGTGATTACACTCATAAGCTGGCGTGTGTAGTTGCTCGACTAAGAATTCATACTATGATGCATCACGTGGGATTTCTAACAAGGATCTGATGGTTGCCATTGCATCAACCGCTTTGTTTAGAAGCCTTGGTATCTATGTGAACTGTAGATTTAAGAAATGCTCTTTCAGTCTGTCCACTAGTTCTTTGTAGGGTAGCAATTTGTCATCCTTTTTCTAATATTCATCGAGGACTTGTTTGATAATGAAATGTGAATCTCCAAACACTTTCAGTTCTATGATATTCCATTGGATGGTTGTTTTGAGACCTGAGATGAGTGCCTCATATTCTGCAATGTTGTTAGTACATGGGAATCCTAGCTTGAATGATTTTGGGATATAGTCACCTTGAGGTGTGACGAATAGGATTTCTTCCCCTGATCCATGTGATGTATAGGAGCCATCAAATTATAGCTTCCACATGGGTTGTTCTTTGATCATACATAAGTGCTCATCAGGGAATTCCATGATTAGTGGATAGGCATCGACTAGTGGTGCCTCTGCTAGCTGATCGATGATTACCTGCCCTTTGATTGCTTTCTGATCCATGTACTAGATGTCAAATTTGTTGAGTAGCATGACCCATTTTTCCATACAGCCTATTAGAGTTGTCCTTGATAATAGATATTTGAGGGGGTCCACCTTTGAAATGATCTTGATTGTGTGGCTGAGCATATAATGTCTAAGCTTTTGAGTGGCAAAGACCACTGCAAGACATGCTTTCTCCATGGGTGAATAATTAATCTCATAGCTGACAAGAGTTTGACTAATGTAGTAGATGGCTCTCTCTCTATTTTCATCATCATGTTGTGCTAAGAGTGCCCCTAGTGCTGTGGTGGTTGCTGAGATGTAGAGTATGAGAGGGTGTCCTAAAACTGGTGGTACTAGGATTGGAGAGTTGGCTAGATACTGTTTGAGCTTATCAAAGCTTTTCTGACATATGGGATCCCATTTGAAGCTTGTGTCTTTTCATAAGAGATGCATGAAAGGTTAGCACTTGTCTGGCAGCTGAGAGATGAACTGATGCACTGATTGAAGCTTTCCTTGTAGACTTTTGAGCTGTCTGAGTGTTCTTGGTGGAGGCATTTCTATTATTGCTTTGACCTTCTTGAGGTCAATCTCTATGCCTCATCGTGAAACTATAAATCCTACAAGCTTTCCAGATGTAACACCAAAGACACATTTCTTTGGATTAAGCTTTAACCCATAGTGATGCAGGTGATCGAACACACTCTCAAGAATGTCAAGGTGTTCATGGCATGTTTTTTTTATTTTGCAAGAATATCATCCACATCGTCTTCTAGGATTTTGTGGATCATGTCATGGAAGATTGTTGTCATCGTTGTCTGATATGTGGCTCTTGCATTCTTTAGACCAAATGGCTTCATGTTATAGCAGAAAGTACCCAATGGAGTGGTGAATGTTGTTTTGTGTTGATCTTCTTTTGCTATATGAATCTGATTGTATCTAGAGAATCCATCCATTAGTGACAACATTTCATGGCTTGCTGTAAGATCTATGATCATGTCTATGTTAGGTAGCGGGAAATCATCTTTAGGACATGCCTTGTTCAGGTCCCTAAAATCTATACAAATTCTAATGTCACTGGAAGGCTTTGTGATAGGTACCATGTTGGAGATCCAATCTGAGTAATCTATAGCTCTTATGATCTTTGCATCTAGGAGCTTTTCTAGTTCTGATTTTACCAATAGAGTTACTTTGGGATGCATTTTACATAGCTTTTGCTTTACTGGCTTAACATTAGGGTCCACAGCTAGATGATGAACAAAAAGTTTAGGATCAAGCCCAGGCATGTGTGCATATGACCATGCAAAGTTCCCAGTAGCTTCTTGAAGTAGTGCAGTGGAAGCCAATTTTTCACCCTCTGTTAAAGATGCTGCAATGTAGGTGATTCTAGGACACTCCTTTGTACCCAAGTTGATTGGCTTTGTTTCTTCTATGATGATTGACATCTGCTCAGGTTTGTAATCCTGAATAGGAGGAAGAGGCAAGTCTTCATCTTCTAGCGCTTGAATTGCCAAGTTTTCACTAGAAGATACGCTCTTTATTTTTACTATTTTGGAATCAGAATGTGCCCCAAAAGGGTTTTCACATAAGGATTCATGTTTTACTCTTTTTATTCCTCTTTTGCAGCTAAAGCTTGCCTCCTCCCCAAAATATCCTTCTGGGTCAAGCTTATAGATATGAGTTGACTCTGAATTTTGATTTGCTACCTGGCCTAATGCTCCCATGAACTCTAGGAGTGCTTCCGTGTTCTGGAACTCATTGATATGTATGATGCTTGGTTGGTCCCAGTCTATGAGGTCGGGGTGTACGAGGAGAAGTTCTATGAGGTTAATGGAAAGTTGTTGGAGAATAGAAGTACCTAGGAGGGTATCATTATCGAAGATGTCATCGTATGATTTCTTTTCTTCCTCTTCAGGGGTTTCTTTGATTTCTACGAGGTTGTCTTGGCTATTAAAAAAGGGAATGCTAGTCATGTTGGTGCCCCCAGTTGCAGTATTGGGCCCTTGTATATGCAAGCGAGGGGTATTAAAGCCAAGACCCTGATGTTTAGGATTCTTTGATGCTATGATGGGATATTGGCTACCACCTTCTTGTGGTCCTAGACCACCACCTTGATAGTTCCATTGTTTAGTAGCATACTTATGCGGTTGCGGATACTTTTCTTTGAAATAACCAAGAAGTTGAGTGTCAGGTGGTGGGGGATCTTTGTACAACCACCTATTGATGTCAGGATCCATCTCTTAACTGTTTATATTTCCATTGGATTCAAAATTCATAGGTCCCATTCTCTTGATTTCATGAAGCTCTTCAGTAGGTTTTCTTTGATGACTTGGGTGCCCTTGGGTACATGGGTCAAGTGGGAGGGCCCCCATGGAAAATGCATCATGTAGGCTGTATTCACCATAGCCCTGGTTATTGATCTTGATGGAAGAGAGGTGGAGGTGAGGATAGTCTTTGGATTGCAGTGGGATCAAGATGAGCTAGCAACAGAAGTGCCAATGTCAGTTCTAGGACAGTTGAATGGAATGAGGGAATGATGCCTCCATCGCATAGTAGTATGCGAAGGGTTGGAGATCAGCATGGATGGTAACCTCAGTGCCTTGATGTGGAAATTTGATACACTGATGGTAAGTAGATGGTATAGCCTTGATGGAATGAATCCATGGTCAGCCTAAGAGGATATTGAATGGTAGGTCAAGATCAACAACATGGAAAATGGTATCTTATGTTGTTGGGCCCAGCTGAATAGGCAAAGTAATAGTACGTTCAGAGGTATGCTCCAAGTTTTCATAGGCCTTGGTAGTGATTACTTCATGTGATATATCAGCATTTGTGAACCCAATCTCCTGAATGAATTTTAGAGTACACAAGTTTAGGGTTGAGCCATTATCTATTAAAACACGTTTGATGGCAAAGTCCCTGACCATAACAGTGATGCAGAGAAGGAGAGTGTGGTTAGGTGCAATGCCTAGTATGTTAGATGGTTTGAAGGATAAAGCACAGGATGTGGATAGATGTCCCACAAGGTTCTTGAACTGGGTGGTGTTAATGTCTGTGGGGACATGTCCTTCTTTAAGGGCTCGGTCAAGGATCTCCTGCTGGAGGGGTGAAGTGCAGAGGAGATCTAGGATGGAGATTTGGGCTGGTGTGTTCCCAAGATGTTCTATGAGGTTATATTGTGCATTGTATGCATTGTGTGCTGGTCTTGGATGGGCACCAACGACAGTTATCCGACCTTTGTGGGTGGTAATGACACATTGACTTTCTGCTCCTCTAACATGGATGACATTGACTGTGGGCTCAACTTGGGTTATACATCCAATAAATTTTTCATAATTGATATAGGCAGTAGTGTACTCTTTGTGGTCAGTGTGATCTTCTTGTTTTCCTTTACCTTGGTTCTGGGGATGATTGGTATTAGCTTGGTTCTTCCCAGCATTGTGTTGTGGGAACACATTCTGATAAATTTTCAAATTGGCATTAGGTGAGGCTTGAGTAGGTGTGTCTACTTGGATCTCCTTTTGGTCAATGAGATCTTGGATGTAATTCTTGAGTTTCATACACTTTAGGATAGTGTGTCCTTTGACATGATGATAATCACAATACTCATGATCTTTATACCAGTTGGGCTTGGGAGTGGTATCATCAACCTTTTGGATTGGGGGGTACGTAATCAATTTGGCCTTGTCCATTCAGTGAAAGATGACATCCAGAGGTTCACCAAGAGGTGTGAAGATCTTCTTTGGATAATTCTAAGCTCGGGGTCTATTCTGATTGAGAGGAGTATTGATGGCATTAACCTAATTTTTTGGATTTCCTTGATGGGCTTGATGCACTTGCTACTGATAGTTCTGCTAATTTTTTTGAGGTTGATATTGATGCATAGGTTGATGATGAGTTTGAGGTGATTTCTGATAGATGGGTGCTTGTTGTTGTTGGTATGCAGGAGTTGGTGTAGGACCAGCCACAACAATTTGGACATGTTTGGTATCAATGACTTCATCAGTAACAATGTTTTTGTTATGATTCCAATAATGGGATTTATCATTGCTAGGTTTATTTTGGGAATCATTTTTGAAATACCAGATTGTGCCTTCATCTACGAGGGCTTTTTCAATACCTATCCCCTTGGTCTTGATATCTTGATATGTTTGGAGACAATTCATCCTCATGAAGTGGGATAGTTTAGGATGCAAATTATCAATGAAGATTTTGGTTAAATGCTTCTCAGGTAGCTAGTATGATAACCTGGTGGTAAGGTTATGCCATCATTGTAGGTATTCTGCTAGGATTTCTCCTTCTTTCTATTTGGAGTTGCAAAGATCTAATAGGGTCAACTCATTCTCAACATTGTGGGCATATTGGGAAACAAACTTCTCAGAGAGCTTAACAAAAGTTGTGATGGTACCACATGGTATCTTGTAAAACCACTCAACAACAATTCCTTCCAATATTTTGGGAAATAGGTGAAAAAGATAATTGTTATTGTAAGCCACTTCTTGGCATGCCATGTAGAACTCTTTGATGTGATTGACTGGGTCTCCTTTTCCTCGGTATTTGTTAAATTTGGGTGTCTCAAAGTTTTTAGGAAAAGGAACAGCTATGATTGATCAGTCAAATGGGTAAGGACACACCTCTTCGAACTTGAAGGTTTTATTCTCAGTACCATTTTGAAGCTCCTTAAGAGCATTCTTCATTGCTTCCCACTTGGCATTGATTGGTGTTGGAGTGGGTACTCCTATTTGAAAAGGATCTAGTGGTGCTGGCAAATAAGGGTGATGTTGATGTGGGTATTGTGAAGTGGGATATGGGGATTGTCCAATGGGATAAGTGAATTGGAGTGGATTTTGGAGTGATGTTTGCTAGGGAGGATACTATTGATGCAGCGTAGGGGGATATTGCGGTGGAGGATATAGGACTGCTTGCTAGTGTTGTGGGATGACTGGGACTTGCTGTTGTGACTGAAAGTATGGTTTTTGTTGGGGAGGTTGGTGGAATGATGTAGCTTGCTGGTAGGATGGTCCTTATTGAACTTGGATTTGCGGTTGGCTGATATAAGTTGGGTGCATTCCTGCATTGCTTAAGGGTGGAACTGATGTAGGGAAGCTAGAAGCAAAACGTGATTGGGCAAGATAACTTGTGGAATGAGAGGAACTTGGTTGCTGAGGTGGAGGAACTTGCTAAAAAGCACTTGGTGTTGTGAATGGATAGCTTGCAAAGGATGAAGCTGGTGGAGGCTATGATGGTTGTTGTTGTGCTACTTGTGAGAAGGTGGCTTGTTGGTTTACAAACATGGATGTAGGAGAGTGAGTTGGTATGCCAAAGGCTTTCATGTCTTATTGAGTGAGGCCCTAGCAAGAACTAGTGTTTGGTGGGAATTATGTTGCAATGAATGCTGAGAAGGTAGATGTGATGGGAGTTTGGGACATGAATGGTGGATTTGAAACACCTATGGAAGGCATTCCTGTGGTGAAGGCATTTTGTTGGGCTTGTTCTTGGGTAGATGCTTATTGGGGGGGAATGTAGACACTTGCGTTCCCCATGAAAAGGGGGATGTTGATGTAGAAGTTTTTTGAGTATGAAAGCGGAATGATTACGCTACCCCCGGAGCAGATGATGTAGAGGCTTGCTAGGTGAAAGAGGGAAATGATTGCGTTGACCCTAGAAATGATGGTATGGATGCTAAAGCTTGTGGAGCGAAAGGAAAAGATGATTGCATCCCTCTTGGCATGAAAGGTGTGGGTGTGGAAGCTTGTGAAGTGAAAGGGAAGGATGATTGCGTCCCTCCTGGAAAGAAAGGTGATGCTTGGCTCATGGAAGGTGGTGGAACTATTTGTGAGACAACTTGTGTAAGAGGTGGGAGTTGATTTTGTGACAAGCTTTGGATTTGAGCAAAAGCTTGGGAGGCCATGGAGGATGATGGTGTACCTGTGATAGTAAATGGAGCAGATGGTGCTATAGCTTGTGTTATAGGACTTGCAAAACTTCCTTGTAGCAGAAGGGGAACGGTGGAGGTTTCTTGAGATGTTTGCAAGGTTGGATCAGGGAATGGTTGGATGAATGGAGAGTATGCTTGTGCTTGGATTTGGACAGTGTTTATGGGAATGCGAGGATGGAGATATGGTGGAATGGGAGTATGCCTTTGTGCAAAGTTAGTGAACATGCTTTGCTTATTTTGGGCCATGAGTGTATTGACTACTGGTAAATTTTGTGGATGATTCACAAATGTTTCTATTGCAAGAGGAGCTGAGGGGATATTGGGATCATCTCATTCATTGCCTGTTTGCTGGATCTGGGGATCATAGGCTACCATCGCACTAGTAGAAGTGTTGGGATCAAATGAGCTGGTAGTTGGATAAGGATCCATGTTCCTTCATTTTCTAGGTCCAGATCTTGTCTCGATAGGCATGGAGATGCAGATGCTAGATGGATGCAAGATGTTGCCTAAGGACTCTAAAGAATGATGGATGCAAGCTTAAGGAACTCTTAAGGATTATGAATTTCTAGAATGCAATGCAATGATTGGTGAGATGCTTGGTTCTAGATCAAGGATGGTTGAAGATTGGTGGAAGATGGTGGCAGATTTGGTGAAACACTTGGCGATGATGGAGGATTGGTGGAATCACTCTAATTTGGGTCAAGATTAGGTGGAAAGTTGGTGGGATGCTGGTGGAAGATTACTAAGTGTCAACAATGAGATGTTGTTTTCCCAAGGGAGGATTAGTGATAGGATTTGGCCAACCTAGGATAGACTAATGATCTTCGGTCAACTAGATTCTTATCAATGCAAGCCAATCTCTTGCTCGAGATGATGAGGTTGTGCAATGACAAGTTGGATTTCCTTTAGACAATGCTCTGTCAAAAAGGGGATGATTCTTGATTTAGGATAGGGGATGGAAACAACTCAAAGGTTTCGAACACTAAGTGCTTCTAGATTTGGGTCTCTAGATTTGGTGCAAACAAATGGTGGGTTCTGATTTGGATAATGGATGCTAGATTCAGATCAAGGATTTTGGATTCTGATTGGTGGATTGTTGATGGAATGATGGTGAAAGATGATGGAACAATGCTATTTCTAAAAGGGTGATGCAGATGCAACTAGGATGGATGACCTATGATGCTGCTAGGAAGATGATGATGAATGCAACTAAGAAGGACTCCAAAATGCAACTAAGGTTTGGTGATGATGCAAGGATGAAACTAGGATGAGCTTGGATGGAGGAATGTCAAGATAGATGTGGGATTTGAAGGTAGAAAGGGACATGCAACGGATCCAGCTAGTCCTCTCTTTCAAGATTGACGTAACGATGGTTCACTCAAAATCGGTAGGCAAATTGTTTGACTCTTGCATTATAGCTAATATTATCAAGCTTTTCTTGATACTTTTCTTCTTCTTGGGTTGCTTGGACAAAGGACTGATGGCTTTTAAGATTTTTCTTTGCAACTTTCTTCTCCTGATAGGCTTGGGATTTGGGCAATTTAGCTTTTGGATGTTTGATCAAATTGGGCATAACTTGGAGAAGTTCTGATAAAAAAGCTTTGGGTATCTAATTCCAAGGGTTTCTTCTGCCAATTTTTTTTTTAGTATCTCAAACCAGGTTTTGTAGATCAGTTGATGTTCTCCAATGGCAAAGGATAGATTTTAACAATGATTTTTAGAAAAGGAATCTCCACAAGGGACAAAGCAACCTTGTGGGATACAAACAAGATAACTGAATCTGATTCTGAAAAAGCTTGGAAAAGTGTATGTTCCAACAAGTGTTTTCACGGATTTTTTGACTATCAAGCACTTCAAGAAGATCTACCTAAGGAAGGTGAGTATCAAAATCCTTGCCCACAGCTTGGTACCCCTTAAAAGGGGATACAAATGGTGAGTAATCTTGAGGTGATCCGGTAAACCCCTTGGATTGGTCCTTGCACAAGGATTCTGATACCGTCGAATGTGGATAGGGTAGCCTCTATTTTATCAGGTTTGTAATTGTTTCATGGAGTCCCCCCAATCAGTTTGTATGCATGTGACTCACTTAAGAGCCTAGTTGACCATGTCAAAATAGTAGGGATTATTCACCTACCCCAAGCTACCATCAACATGCCTCACCTGAGCTTGAGGAGATATAAGCGAGAGTTTTCTCAGCACTTTATTTATATACCGATTGGGGAAGATACCGGTTTGAGGTTGTTCTCCAAGGAGGAAGTGCCTTTCCCCCCTGGACAGGCCTCGCTAAAAGTAAAACAAGTGAACTTGTCCAAGTTCAAATGTTTTACGTTGCTTACTTTAACAAGGATTTATAGAAAATGAAAGCTCCTAGATGCACACCAAAAATATTTTTCCTTTTTCCAAATTGAATTAAGTGTGTTTGAATTTGAAAAACTTCTGAAGACCTTAGATTTGAGTTTTTCTTTCTCCAAAAAGTAAATGTTTGAGCGATTGCAAATTCTTTCTTGGATCATTCAAGATTGAGATTGGTGTGTTGCTTTAAGAACTTTGAAGTGCTTTGTTTTGATCCTTTAAGTCATTCAAGATTTGATTGTGTGTTTGCTTGAACTGAAAAAGGAAGGAATAGAGATGTTTGTTTCTTTTAATGCATTCAAGAGTGTGTTTGTTTTTCAAAATGACAATGACGCTTTAGGACTTAAGTTCTTTCCCTTATTTTCACTCAAGATTTGTTTTGACTTTTGCTTTTGATTTTAAGTTCCAAAAAGACAAGTTCCTAATTTAGCTTTGATACATGGATATTTGGAAAAGAAGACATTTAAGATATTTGCAAGAAGATGACAAAATCTTTTAGGATTGATTTGTGCATGTTTTTAAGATTGATTTTTGAATGTTTTTAAACATGAAATGCATGATTTGAAAGTTCTTTTTAAGCATCAAAAAATGATTTTCTATTTTTGCATGGATGAATTCTAAGGCCCTAGATTTTGTTTGGAAAGAGATGCTCTTTTTTAGCCAAAACCTTAGAAATGTTTGTTTGTGCTTTTTTAGGATTTAATGACTTGAGTTGGTTTAAGTTTTTTTTTAATTGATTGATTTTAGCTTGTAGATATTCAAAAAATGAGTTTGATGTTAATTTTAAGCACTGAAACCATATTTGTAGATTTTTGTTTTGTTCATTTTTAAACCAACTTTAACTGATTTTATGATGCCCCAAGTGCAATCCAGGATTTACAGGATGCGATCTTCTGGTAGTACAAAATACGTGAAACGCTGATTTTTACACAAAACTTACATTTTTGGCATGAAGAATGGATTTTTTTTAGAGGATTTTTTTAGAAGAATAAGGTAAGTTTTTATGAATAGAAGAAGGGTGAATAGATAGAAATAGAGGAAATGTGTTATAGACAAGAAGAATGAATCCAGCTATCTCCTACACCTTTAAGCTCCAAATCTTCCAAAAATGCAAAATTCAGTGAGATGTTGTTGAATGAACCTGTGAAGTGGGTCCCACCAGGCGTGCCAGAATGTAGACTATGATTTTAACCTGTTATCTATTTTGAAAGGTTGAAACATTCAAACATTAGACTAATCTAACATTTATCAATTGAAAACATACACAAATATAAACCAAGCCACCTCAAGATTATTGCTAAAAACAAGTGCTATAGAGCATTGTTTGATTTGCTTCGATGAGAGGTATGTGGATGTGGTCTCTAAGCACAAGGAGCTTGCTTCTAATGCATACTAAGGATGATGAATATGATGCATAAATGCTAAGAAAATCTTGAAAGAAACTATTTCATTCTATTATTTCTAAGCTAAGATGAGTTAATAAAACATGAAATCTAACAATTAGTATCAAAAGCTTTAAGATCTAGGATGAATTTAACATGATAACAATGCATAAAGATGATAGCTAAATTAATAATTTGCTCTTGGAAGGAGGAGTATTTATAGGATTTGGGAAAGGCTTGGGTGAGGAGGTTGAGTCAAGGTTAGAGGTAAGGTTAGGGGTTGAGTCAAGGATAAGGATTGACTTTTGGTTGGACCAAGGCTTTGGATGAGGATGAAGACCTTCTAGAGGAGTCTAGGACTTTCTAGGATAATTATAGATTTAAGAAACAAATAAATATTTATTCATCTCAAAGGCTTAATGAGTTTTGAGGCTTATTAGGGGAAGGGTTTGACTAGGAGTCAAAGGAGACTTTGATTAGCCTAGGAAAAGTAGGTAATTTCCCCTAAATGGGTTTAGGAAAGGATTAGGAAAGTTCTAGAAGAGTCTAGGGTTTGCCTAGGATATTTCTAAGTTTGAGGAAATAAATAAATATTTCAAAAGGCTTTTTGGTTGAGGATTTTATTTATTAAATAAATTTAATAAATAAGAAGGATTAACACTTAAATTTGGTTTAAATGTTTTTGAGTTGGGATTGGGCTTAGGAAATGGGTAAATCCTCCTTTAATTAAAATTAAAGTGAGATTAGGAGATTCTAGAAGAGGTTAATGATCTTTAGGATATTTCTAAGGTTTTGGGTAAAAATAAATAAATAAATTATTTTTTGGTTTTTTGGTCAATTTATTAATTAAATAATTAATAAATAGGGGAATGGTGTTTAAATTTGATTTAAACATTTTTGGAAGAGATTTCTTAATTAAATATTTTTAATTAAGATAAAGGGATTTAATGACATAAAAATAAATTAATTAATTAATTAATTAATGATGATGTCATCAGGGGTTTGGACTAAAAAAGGTAGGAATCACCTTTTAATCGAGATTAGAGTGAGATTAGGAAATTCTAGAAGAGGTTAAGGATTTCTAGAAGATTTCCAAGGTTTTAGGTTTTTAATAAATATTCTTTTTATTAAAAGGATTTTTGGCATTATTTATCAATTAATAATTAATAAATAGAGGAAATTCATTCAAACTTGATTTAAATAATTTTGGGGAGGGATTCTTTAATTAAAGATGTTTAATTAAAATAGGAGAATTTAATGGCATAAAAATTAATTAATTAATTAATTAATTGATTAATTAATAAATGATGATGTCATCAGGGGTTTTTAGAAAATAAAAATATTTTATTTTGTAATGGATTTTTAGGTGTCTACACTATCAAAGGTTTATACAATCCCACACTCTGACTAAATCCTTTTGTAACTTGAGAAACTCTGCAATTTTGAACATATTTCCTTACATCCTTATGAATCTAAGGCCAAAAGTAATTCTCACTTACCAAGGCCATTGTCTTGTCAATACCAAAATATCTTATTAATTCACCACTATGTTTTTCTTTTCTCATATTGTCTCTCATAGAACTCTTAGGCACACACAATTGATTTCCCTTAAATAAAATCCAAGCTTATTGAATGAAATAATCCAACCATTTGGTTCAGTCCACTACAACATGTTCTTTACAAGTTTTCTAAGGTTTGGAGAAATTAGGTTCTGTTAATATGATTTATAACAACAGAGAGGGGGGGTGAATCAGTTGTTCTTAGGTCTAGATGTATAAAATAAACTTTCAAACTCTTCAACAACTCAGATCTAACAACCAATAGCTACTCGGTCATTACTGAATACATAACAGAAACATATAATAGTGCAGTCCACTATCCAATAGTATTTAACTTGCAAAACACAAAAATATTCAAACCAAAACATTCACACAAGCATTAACACTAGGATTTATAGTGGAAACCCAATTTGGGAAAAATCGCTTTGTAACATGTTACTGATATTTTCACTCTTCTGAAGTGAGCTCTATGAAAATCTAACCCTATCAAAGGTTACAAACACACTATCAGGTGTGACCTGATTAAAGGATTTCAACCACTCTATTAGAAGTGCGCCTTGTTATAGGACTTACATACATTCCATTAGAATGCAACCTTGTTCATAGGATTTATACAAATGACTATTAGGTCAACCTTGATTAAAGGATTTAAAATTGATACAATGGTTAGAAAGTAACAACAATGTTTGATCTGAAAACAGACAACTCACTTTGCAAATAACAGATCCAATTCCATACACATATGCTGGCTTACTGACTATGATCCATTTCCATCTCCATCACTGATCTGCTCAGAAATCCCTGCAAGCAATCACAACTCCTTCTCCTTTAGCCTTTTCTACTTATACAGTCAATAACAACAACTCCAACATCATCTCTTCAACCTCCCACTTAGGTTTCCTTAATACCTCTTCATTTAGGTCGATCCAACTTTTTCCACTTAATCTCCTCCGTAGATCTTAGGGTTAGGTCAGATTCATCGAATCCTTCCAACTTTATGTTCTTCATCCATACTTCTAGAACATCTCAAATCTCTTTATGGAATCACAATAAAATGGTATATAGTGCATTAAATGCTTCCATACAATCAATAAATAAAGTCAACATGATTTACATAATCCAAGAATTCAACTATGTCGGCTAGGAATCTAAATTTTTCCTCAAATGTAAATTACTGACACTCAGTCAATACTGTGTTCAACTCCTCGATCTTCACTAGGTAGCCCAGTCACCACTGAAACTATTTCCTTAGCTAGTACTATCTTCCTTGGCAATTAACTGATGTTCAGTCAACACTAAATTTACTCGGCATACACTAGCTCAGTCGACACTAACATCACTCGGCTTAAACTAGATTTCTTCACTTTTACTTGGTTAAGCCTACTTGTTTAGTCTTACTTCTTACTTAGATAAGAAATACATTATCTTATCATTGTGCCACATAATCAAGTACTCATTGAAGTATCAAGATAACTCAACCTTTCCTTAGGTGCTATTGTTATCAACCTTTCCCTAATCCTTCTCAATAATCAAATAGATATAGTACTTTCTTAGATAGTAACAGTCTTACCAGTTAAGGTTTGACATCAATGACAATACAAAAATTGCTTCAATTGCATTTTCCAACTGGGTCTTCCTCACACAAGGTATTCAATGCAATGTTGAATGCATCAACTCCCAACACTTCGACTCTCATATATGTCATCAAATTTCTTCCCACTCAGCTTAACTTTACTTGACTTTCCAATCCTATGCTATAGAACAAAAGTATAACTTTTTAAGAATTGTACCCATCTCATGTGTCTCTAATTCAACTTACCTCGAATGTTCAAATATTGCAATGCTTGATGATCTGTATACAACATAGAATCCTTGGGCGACAAGTAATGTCTCCACTTCTTCAAGGCTTGAAATATGGCATAGAGATCCTAATCGTAGACTAAATATCTCATCTTTGCATCATTGAACTTCTCACTAAAATAAGCAACATGTCTTCCTTCTTGACTTAATACTACTCCAATTGTATTTCCACTTGCATCACAGTCAACTTGAAATACTTTATTGAAATCAAGTAGGGCTAACATAGGTTGTTCAGTCACCTTTTTTTTCAACAACTCAAAAATTCCATTCACTCCAGATGTCTATATTAAATCCTTCCTATCTCCTCTCATTGTCTTGGTCATAGGACTGCAAACTAAACTAAAACTCCTAATAAAATTTTGGTAGAAACTAGCCAATCCATGAAATGATCTTACCAATCCAATTCTTTTTGGTGTAGACCATTCAACAATAGCTCTTACCTTCTCGGGACCCATCTTCAATCCATCCACAGATATCACAAAGCCTAAATACACTAGTTCTTCCTTCATGAAACTACACTTAATATTTATCAGTAACTTCTCTTCTCTCAACCTCTGCAATACTTGTCTCAAATTGAACATATGTTCCTCTTTTGTCTTACTAAAAATAAAAATGTCATCCAAATATTCAATCACAAACTTACCCAAGAATTTCTTCAAAACCTTATTCATCAATATCATGAAAGTACTTGGTGCATTAGTCAGTCCAAAAGGCATCACTAACCATTCATACAATCCCTCATTTTTCCTAAATGTAGTTTTCCACTCATCTCCTTCTTTGATTTTTATACGATGATATCCACTCTTCAAGTCTATCTTTGTAAAATATCTGGCTCCACTTAAACAGACCATTATGTCATCCATCCTAGGAAAAGGAAACCTATATTTCACTATGGTTTAGTTTATAGCTCTAGAATCAGTGTGCATTCTGCACTCTCCATTCTTTTTAGGTGCTAATACTGTAGGCACTACACAAGGACTCAAACTTTCTCTGATCAAACCCTTTCTTAAAAATTCTTGCACTTGTCTATTCAGCTCCTCATTCTCTATAGGTGTCATCTGGTGTGCAACCTTATTAGGAAAACTAGCTCCAGGAATTAGATCCATACAATGGTTGATACTTCTTATAGGTAGTAATCCATCACGCACATTATCTGATGTTATATCCTCACATTATGTCAACAACTCATGTATCTCCTTTGGTTTTTCATCCTCAGGTTCCAAATTAGACTTCTAAGGAACCAAAGCATAGCACACACTCTCATTTTTCAAACCATCCAAGAATTTCCTTCCTTCAACCAAACACAATCTAATTCTATTATGAATCTCACTCTTAGGAGTCTTTTCCAAAGGCAACAAAATTTGTCTACCCAAAAAGATATGGCATACATCCATAGGCATAATATTACATAAAAATTCATCATGATAAGATCAAACCTTAAATTTCATCAAACATTGTTACTATTACCTTATGATCATCCTGAATCGATGCTATCTGATAGGGATTAGGATGCTTCAATATTTACAATTTCAACTTGTTCACCAACTCCTTAGAGGCTAGATTATCTGAACAACCATTTTCAATGATAACTTCTCAATATTTACCTTTAATCTTACATCTTGTTTGGAAAAAACTATTCCTTTGCAATGATTCCTTATCCATCTCATTCTAGAATAGGGCTCTGCTTATCATTAACACTTCCCCATCTTCATGTTGGTTTAGAGATTCAGTGGATTCTTCCTCAGTAAAAGAATTAGCTCTTCCACTATTCCCTGAATTCTTACTTGAATTCCCCTATCCATATTCAAAAGCTTGGTGTCCTTCTCCTCCACACTTAAAGCAAGTTCCTCTAAAAAAATTCTTATCATCTCTCCTATAGCCATTTTGTCCTCCATTCCTATGAAAGTTCCTATCATCCCTTTGGTGTGAACTATCATCTTCACCTTCTACCTTACTCTTTTTCTTCTCTATAGAAGATCTTCCTCCTCCAGTGAATGCCCTTCCTACCTAAAACCTTTCTATTTTCCTCTACTCATGCTTCTTGTTCAACTTCTCTCCATCCTTAAAGGCATATTGATAAGCTTAGACTTGATTAAACCAATCTCATCTTATATAGACATCCTCAAACAAATCATTCACAATCATCCTCAGTATGTCCAAATTTGATATCCAACTTTTGGAATTCCTCACTATGCTCATTCACACTAGATTCCTTCTGCTTCAGGTTTTGCAACTTTCAGAATAAATTCACCTGATAATGTCTAGGTAAAAACTTTGCCTTCAATTTATTCACCATCATATCCCAAGATTTGATTTTTTTCTTGCATCTTCTTTATCTATCTATCTATCTATCTGTAAATGTTCCCACCATAGTTATGCATGACCTCTCAACTTTGTACAAGCATATTTCACCTTATTATCCTCACTTGTACCTTGAAAATAAAAATACTTTTCCATCTATGTAGTTCAATCAAGAAACTCATTCAAATCCAAATTTCCATCATAGTTCGATGGGTTAAAATGTGATCTTGTACTTACCCTAGTTAGGGCTCTTAACAATCTGCCATCTCCCTATCATGCTCAAGTTCTTCTTATATCATTTCTTCTTCTTCTACATCACTCACATCTTCAACATGTTGACCTCTTCTTTGGGTCATTTCAACATCTTCTAATCATGCTGAAATTTGTCTCAACATATCTATTACAATAGTATCTTCATCTCTCCTTGCTCCACCTCTAGCATTTCCTCTCTGATCCATCCTTATGAGAGTCCTTTGAAGTTTCAGGTCATATCCTCACTCTTCCACCCCACAAAAAATATCTATAGGACTTCACAACCTTAATAATGAAGATCTGCTATCACAAGAATGAAAAATTGGTCTAATATCACTTGACGCAACCACAATAGGAGGATCCTCAATGAGGACAATCCAAATTATGTAACAAGTGTTACACAAAAAAAGTAACAAAAAGGAGTAGAGAGAATGCCAGATCAAATATTCACACTATTATAAATTTAAGTACAATTGGCCAATAATAATCAAGCTTATAGAACAATCATACATGTCTGATTACAAATCAAAATCTATGTCTATCCTTTATGTAGATATATATAATTCTTACTCATAAGAGTTTCCTAGACTTATGGAATAAATACAACAATATATATGACATTCACAATGCATCCAAGTCAGCCAAGAAATATCACAATCCCCCAAGGTGGGAAAATGTAACGTGTAGATAGGTCAGGACCTAAATCATGAAGAATTCCTCCACCAATTATAGGAATGAAGTGTGAACTAAAATGGAGGTCGGATAAGAGTTTAGGAACATCAAATGATGAGCCAAATAGGATCGCAAACCAAGGAAAAGGTTTGCAAGATCAAAAAATCTAACTAGCCAAGAACATGAAGAAGAAATAGGTCGAATCAAAAGAATCATAGAGATCTCCATCGAGAAAAATCAGTTTGAGGTGTGAACCCAAAGAAAGATCGAACACAATTTAAAGAACATGAAAATTAGGTCAATAGGAGAAAATGAACCAACAAAGAAGGATGTTGAAAGAAACACAACTAAATTGAATAGAACAAGAACATGAAAAAAATTGAGAGCAAAATATTTTTGGTTGATGCAAGATTGCCAAGAACCCAAGGATGCTCTTGCACAAATATCCTACAAGTAGGAAAACATAAACATAGATATTATAAAATGACTATTATATATATATATATATATATATATATATATATATATATATATATATATATATATATATATATATATATATATATATATATATATATATATATATATATATATATATATATATATATATAATTAAGTATAATAACTCTATGGATACTAAATATCATAGAATTAACCATTAGTTTCTCTTCTCAAGGTACCCAATCTTCTAGAAAGGATTTTCAAATGAATATCTTGTCATACTCAACCCTAGCTAAGCTCCTCCCTTGATTTGGATAAATGATTTTATCATACTCTAATATTTATATGCTAGTCCATATCCATACTAGGATAAAAATGTTGTATTATCACAACTGAACGTCAAACCCATATCCATACCCATTGCAATACTAGGAACAACTTAGGTTTTAACGCTTTGTACCATTCAAGAGCCAATTGCTTGAAACAAAAAATTCTAATAGGAATTCTCTTATTAATAGTGACTTCAAACAACTAAAAGTAATGAATGATCTGCTAACCTAAGTAAAGCACAATAAGATTCTCCACTCTTGGGGTTGAATTCTAGCACATTATCCCATTTCATTTTTTTCACCTTAGGAGTAGAAGAAATGGATGGGAAATTGAATTCATGCCATTGCATTATTTCCATCTTTCACAAAATATTTAATTGTCCTTTTTTATTTTTTGTTTGGTGATTGAATTTGAATTTATACATCCATCGTGGCAATTAGATTATTGGTGGGTTTCATGAAATGAAATTATTATATGTGTAATGACAGTGAGACCCAAGGAGAAAATACATGGGGAGATGAGGTACAAAAATTATAGGAACTAGCACTGAGGCATGTGACACATATAATTGGATCACATACACAAAAATAGCAAACTAATTACACTCATGTTTTACTTATTATCTAGTGATGAAGCAATAAATTCCATTTTAGATAACTTGGCGTGCATAAACTCTTCCCTCAGATGTTGTCATTCTGACTGCCCTAGATGGCATGCAAGTGGTAGAAACAAGGTACATGAGATGTTTGACAATATGTTGTATAGAAGAGATGGAAATTATTGGGATGTAATGGTTGCAAGATTTAAAAAAATGGATTCAATTAATTTATTTAAAACTTTCAAGCAAAGCAATTGGATGACATGATATCATTTTTCAAAAGAGCATGGACATCCATTATGTTAGCACATAATTGTTAGCTTGTGGTGATTGATTAGGAAAGTACTATCCAGGAAATTAATGTGCACTTTTCCTCTCGACCTTGCTGGGGTTTGGGGCCAAGCTGAGCCTTGAGTGGGGGTTCGGGGGCGTAGCCCCCGAGGTGATTTTTTTTTAGGCTGACATATTTTTGGCTATTTTGGGGCCGACATATTGTAACTAATTATAACCCTAAAGTAATAAAATATTGTATAATATGGCTTAGGGCTAGGGATTTCATAATGTATGATTTTAGTACTTGTGGCCGAATTGAGCTGTAAGGGATTACAGATTGTAATTAGGTTGTAATCACTGAATAATAATAATATTGGACTCACTGTTGGTGGACGTAGCCTGGGGATTGGGTGAACCACATTAAATATTTGTGTATTGTGTTCTCTTATGTGTGGTTTATTGTTTTTTGATATTGGTTATATTTGCATGTAATTGTTATTTCTGCCTTGTTAATCCTAACAAGTGGTATCAGAGTGAGGTTGTTTTTTTTAGTTATCCTCTGCAAGAAGATCTCATGATTTAGTGGGAGTCTCATGGTTGAGTGGGAGTAATGGAAGATGAGGTTAGGCTGAAGGTTGACAAGTTTAATGGGCAGAACTTTCAATTATGGAAAATGCAAATGGAGGACTATCTCTATCAAAAGGATCTATGGCGGCCGTTGGAAGGAAAAGCCAATAAATCGGCAAGCATTTTTTATGAGGACTGGACAATTCTTGATAGAAAGGCTCTTGGTAGTATTTGATTATGCCTGGCACAATCGGTGGCATTTAATATTACACAAGCAATGACGACTGAAGATTTGATGAAAACCCTAGAGAAGTTATATGAAAAGCCCTACGCTTCAAATAAGGTATTTCTCATGAAGCGTTTGTTTAATATAAAAACGGTGGAAGGTGGGTCATTTGTTCATCATTTAAATGAGTTTAATATAGTTACTAGTCAATTAACTTTTGTCAATATTATTTTTGATGAAGAAGTCAGGGCTCTCTTGATTTTGTGTTCTTTGCCTGAAAGTTGGAATGGCTTGGTAATGGTTGTTAATAATTTTGTTTCTGGTTCTAATAGCCTAAAATATGATGATGTTATTGGTGTTATTTTGAGTGAAGAAATTCATAGGAAAAGCTCAGGTGGATCCACATCAGGTAGTGTCTTAAACGTGCAAAGTAGGGGTAGAACCAATGAGAGAGGAAACAACTCTGGAAATCATGGGAAATCAAGAGGAAAATCAAAAGGAAAGAGGTCTGAATCCAAAGGGCCAAATGATTGCTGGTACTATGGAAAACCAGGTCATAAGAAGAAAGATTGCTGGTCTCGGAAGAATAAAGGAGACAAACAAGAAGGTAACATGGAGGTAAATGTGGTAAGTAATAAATCTGAAGAGGATGCTTTGATTCTTTCTTTAGAAAGTATTGATGATTCATGGGTTTTATATTCTGGGGCTTCATTTCATGCTACACCCCATAGAGGTTACTTTCTTGATTATGTCCAAGGGGATTTTGGGCTAGTTTATTTAGGAGATAATGAACCTTGTTAGATAGTTGGAAAGGGAAAAATTAAGATTAAGTTGCAGAATGGGAATCATTGGCTACTACAAGAGGTAAGACATGTTCCAGGGCTAAGTAGGAATTTAATTTCAGCAAGGCAACTGGGTGATGAGGGTTGCACAGTTATTTTTAATTATAGAAATTGGAAGGTTTCAAAAGGTTCCTTAGTAGTAGAAAAAGGTGTGAAAGTAGGCACCTTATATCTTTGTACAGGTCATATTGTTCCTTCTACTTTAATTGTTTCAGAAGATAATGAATGTTCAGGAACAGTGGCTTCAGTTGAGTAGGAAGAACATCAAACCATTGTTGTAGATTCTGACACAGCACTGTGGCACAATATGTAGAAACTGATGAAATATCAGATTCAACTCCAAGATCCAGCTGCATGCAATAAACCTGTTACAAAGAATGAAGCTAAGAACTTGAAAAAGCAAAACCCTCTTGTACTCAAAAATGTTAGAGCTCAAAAATGTATTAAGAGAGCATAAAAAATAATTACAAAAGCGGCTTATAAGAACAGAAACCCTAAAGCCACAAAAAACTAGGTTGTGCAATAATAATTAATAGAAATATTAATTATTATGCACCTAAAAGAGGTAGCTTAAGTGAAAAAGAATAATAGAGGACTTAAGTAATTAAATCGAAATGATTTAATTATAAAGTCAAATATATCTATTACTCTAACACCCCCCCTTAAGCGTAGCTCAAGAGGAAGCTAACCTAGCACAGCTAAGAAAGCAAGAAAAAAATGGGTCCCGGCAACAAGGCCTGATCAGGTACCCAGTACAAGGAAATCTCTATAAACCGGAGTAAAGGAGAAAACCCAGTGGGAAAAACTCCTCTCCAAAAAGAGATGAAAAAGCAAGCAAAGACAAGAAGGAATGACTTCAAGAGACTCTCTCAAAGCCGTAAGTACAATGCGTGCTGCCAACCCCCCCGAGAGAGAGGGTCGAGGCTCCAAAGCCCCCCAGAATGAAAGAACCCCTGGAGCAATGAGCAAACCACTGTGACTCTAATGCAGAGGAGTGAAGGTCAGTGGGTGCTGAAGAGGTGACCTCGAAGGATGAGGTGTCACTGGAAGGCCGAGCTGATGCTCAAATGTGAAGACACGAGGATCCTGAAAGGGAATCCCCAATGCAAGTGGTATGACAGGTGTGCTGACACTGTCATGAGAGAGGAGATGAGTGTCCTCTGAAGAATCCTCAACAACTGCACCTGGTGGCTCGATGAATGGAGCTGGAGGATCAAGCAGTGCTGAAGAAGAATCCGGCTGAAGAGAAAAGTACTCCTCAGGATGTGGTGTAGCAGTCACAACACGGGTCTCAGGAACAACACAGAGGTTCAAGCTACCTGACTGCACCACATGATGCTCTCGTGAAAGAGGAGAGCTGAGCTCCGACAATGGAGATGGTGGACCAAAATGAGAAAAGATGTAGAGACAGGAGGAATGATCAACTGTCCCTGTAGCAATAATGCCTCCTGTCACACTATCCTTGATGAAGGCTGAATCGGCCATGAACTCAACTGTCTTCCCTGACCCATTGCGAGTAATCTGATAAATGGAGAGAAGGTTTGCAGAGAGAGATGGAACATACAATACATCATGGAATGTGCCATCCTGAATGCTGACTGAACCTGTCCCACAGACTGTCTGTACAGTGTTATTCCCCATGAGAATATGAGGAATAGGAGAAGTCTCAAAAGAAGAAAACAACTCCTGAGAAGATGCCATATGGTGAGAAGCACCGGAATCCAGTATCCAAGGGACCTGTAAAGGGGATGCAACAGATGCCCGTAATGCATGACCCTGTCCAAAATCCTGTCCAGATGTCGAAGAAGATGCAGAAGACTGAAAAGAAGACCCCTGTGAGGTGGAAGAGGATGGAGAGGAAATAGTGCTCTTCTGAAGGAGAGCTTGCAAATCTACAATCTGTTTCTCATAACCATCACATCTCTTCTGAAAACACTGTGACTCATCATGGTTCCTCTTCTGACAATAGGAACATGTGGGGATCTGAGTCTTCTGATTCTCCTTCTTAGAAGAAGATGGTGTGTCAGTAGAGTGCTGAGAGGAGGAGTCAGATATGTGCTTCGGCTTCGGCTTCTGTGTGTCCTGAGATGACTTGGCAAGCAATGCCTGTGACTGTGAACCTGCAAGTGAATCCATTTAAGTGATCTTGGACTGCTCACGAGTCAACCTGTCACAGAAATTCTCAAAAGAGGGCATAACATGTCTGGTACCCAAAGCATCCATGGTGGAGTAGAAAGTGGAAGAAAAAATTTGGTACTGTCCTCGCAACTTTGAGAGTATCAAATAGATACACTCATCATTTGTCTTGATTTTTCCACATCCCTGCAAAACTGTACGCAAAGACTTGAACTTCATCAAGAAGTCCTCTATAGTGGGGAAATCAGAAGGAGTCAAAGAGGTCAACTCTGCATCAATCTGAAGCTTCCGAAATTCGTTGACTGTACCAAACAAGGTTGAAAACTTGCTCCAAATAGCCCTAGGAGTGGTCAAACCTTCCAGGTGAAATAAGAGACAGTCAGAGATGTTCAGTGCAATCAAACCCATGGCTTCATCCATTTTGTTCCTGTGCTGAAGAACCTCAAAGGGACGCTGCAGGACAGGTTGGTGTTCATCCAGACATGACCATAAGCCACGTGACATGAGCAGCCTAGTCATGTGTGCTTTCCATGTGTGGTAATTGTGCGGTGTTAGCCGGGCCACAAAGGGATCCGACATTGAGAGAAGAAGAAGATAGAAGTAGAAGGGTCTGTTCTGAAGTAAATTACAGAAAGGAAATGCACCCCCCTACAAAGTAGGATTCTAACCCCCGTACAGCAAGTAATCAACCACTGAAAGGACAAAAAAAAACTAGAGAAAAACTTGGAATGCCGGATGCAGAGTAGGAGGGAAAATGAAGCTTCTACTTCAACACTGAAAACAGGTACTCAAATGGTGAAATCAACAAATAAAACTAACACCATTGCATCCGTCTCGGAAAGACCTTTCCGGCAATATATCATATGTCGATTTTTGAGTCCGTATGAACCCTGTAGGAGCAAAAACGCCCAAGTACCCCCAAATGCAAGCTCTCTGGAAAAAACTAGTGAAGGTAAAAAATTTGACGGTCGTATGACCGTCACTGGGCCGTCGCTGACGTCAGCATTATTTCATAACCGTACAATGCCAGAAAATTTTGAAATCCGCCGGAAAATTTTGAAGGTTGCCGAAAAATTTTCACGGCGCCGGCAAAAAAGGCGGTGACGTCAGCAGGTGACGTCACCTGCTGCAGTGGCCGGGCGGAGCTGCGGCGGCGGCCGGGTGAGCCGGGTGTCGGCGGGGCGGAGCTGGGGTGGCGGCCGGGCCGGGAGGCGGCGGGGCGGGCCGCGGGCAGCGCGGTGGCGCAGCGGCCGGGCTCCAGTGGCGCCTGGGTGGCGCGGCGACGGGGCGTTGGCGGTGCGCTCCGCAGCGCTCAAGAATGTAAAGAAAACGGCGCTTTTCAAGATTTTTTTTTATATATTTTTTTTTGAAATTCGTGTCGTACGGCCCTAATAGGGCAAATTTTTTTCTCAGATGTCCCGGAGGCCAAATAGGTCAAATTTTATATGAAAATAGGGGTTTTTGGGCCTTCTGGACGCAACCGTGAGGTTGGTTTTTACCCAAAGTGCTCCAAAAAAAAGTAGCCCCTTAAATCCAATAAAAAATAACTGAAAAACCCCAGAAAGAAGGGGCTGGATCCACAGCTTCAGTAAACTTCGAACAAGCTGCAGTAGCAAGGCTTTGATACCATGTAGAAACTGATGAAATATCAGATTCAACTCCAAGATCCAGCTGCATGCAATAAACCTGTTACAAAGAATGAAGCTAAGAACTTGAAAAAGCAAAACCCTCTTGTACTCAAAAATGTTAGAGCTCAAAAATGTATTAAGAGAGCATAAAAAATAATTACAAAAGCGGCTTATAAGAATAGAAACCCTAAAGCCACAAAAAACTAGGTTGTGCAATAATAATTAATAGAAATATTAATTATTATGCACCTAAAAGAGGTAGCTTAAGTGAAAAAGAATAATAGAGGACTTAAGTAATTAAATCGAAATGATTTAATTATAAAGTCAAATATATCTATTACTCTAACACAATAGACTTGGGCACATGAGTGAAAAAGGTATGAAATTACTTCATTCAAAGAAAGTTTTACCTGGTCTGAAATGTGTCAATATGGATTTCTGTGAGAGTTGTGTGTATGGAAAACAAAAGAGAGTTAGTTTTGTGAAGAGTGGGAAGGAAAAGAAAAATGAGAGATTAGAGCTTGTACATACAGATGTATGGGGACCAGCTCAATTATCTTCCCTTGGTGGCTCTCTGTATTATGTTACATTTATAGACAATGCAACAAGAAAAGTATGGATTTATTTCCTTAGACATAAATCTGATGTATTTCAAACTTTTAAGAAATGGAAATGCTTGGTTGAGAATGAGACTGGTAAAAGGTTAAAATGTATCAGATCTGATAATGGTGGTGAGTATTGCAGCACCGAATTTGAAGATTATTGTTCCTCTAATGGTATTCATAGGCAGAAAATTGTACCAAGGACTCCACAAGAAAATGGAGTGGTTGAACGCATGAACAGGACAATAATGGAGTGTGCAAGGAGTATGAGGTTGCATGCTAGGCTGCCCAAAAACATGTGGGCAGAGGCTATGAACACTATTTTTTATTTAATCAATAGAGGCTCCTCTACTCCTTTGGACTGTGGTATTTTAGAGGAAGCATGGAGTGGTAAGAAGGTGAGTTATTCTTTTCTCAAAACCTTTGGTTGTGAAGCTTTTGCACATATAGATTCTGAAAATAGAACCAATCTAGAAGCTAAGTCAAAGAAATGTGTATTTGTTGGATATGGCATTGATTAATTTGGTTATAGGCTTTGGGATTTTGAAAATCAAAAAATTGTAACAAGCAAGGATGTCATATTCAATGAGAAAGTATTGTACAAAGATCTGTTGCAGCAGCATGGGAAGAAAGAAAATGACAATGTAGTACTAGATGATAATCCAAAAGATGATGTTCTAGTAGTTCCTTATGCTCCACAACAACAACAACAAAAAATACCACACACCCCAGTGAATGCTAGATGATCAACAAGGCTAAGTAGACCTCTAGAAAGATTTTCTCCATCTTTGTATTTTATTTTGTTAACAGATGCTGGTGAACCTGAATGTTATAATGAAGTTGTGTAGGTGGATACAAAGATTCAGTGGGAGTCTGCAATGACAGAGAAAATAGACTCCTTGCTAAAAAATCACACTTGGGATTTATGCAAGTTACCTGCAGGTAAAAGGGCTTTACAAAATAAATGGGTTTACAGGCTGAAAGAAGAGGATGGAGGTAAGAAAATATTTAAAGCCAGGTTAGTTGTAAAAAGATTTGCATAGAAAAAGGGTATTGATTTTGATGAGATATTTTCTCTAGTTGTTAAAATGACTTCTATCCGTACTGTTTTAAGTATTATGGCTATTGAAGATTTGCATTTAGAGTAGCTTGATGTTAAAATGGCTTTTCTTTATGGTGATTTGGATTAAGAAATATATATGGTATAGTCACAAGGATTTGAGGTCAATGGTAAGGAGAATTTGGTGTGCAGATTGCAGAAAAGTTTATATGGCTTGAAGCAAGCACATCGCCAATGGTATATTAAATTTGATACTTTTATGAATGAGCATAGATACAGTCAATGTCATTCTGACCATTGTATTTATTTTAAGAGGTTGGATGATGACAGCTACATTATTTTATATGTTGATGATATGCTTGTAGCTAGGTCTAACATGGATCACATTAAGGGGTTGAAACAATAGTTAGCACATTCATTTGCTATGAAGGATTTGGGGGCAGCAAAACAAATCCTTGGTATCAAAATTTGTAGAGATAGGAAAAATAGGAAGTTGTCTCTATCTCAAGCTAATTATATTGAGAAGGTGTTGCAACGTTTCTCTATGGAGAATGCCAAAGTTGTCAGCACACCTTTTCCTAGTCATTTGAAATTGACTAAGGAGATGTGTCCTAAGACATCAGAAGAAGAGGCAAAAATGTCTAAGGTACCTTATGCTTTAGTTGTAGGGAGCTTAATGTATGCTATGGTATGTACTAGGCCAGATATTGTACATGTGGTGGGAGTCGTTAGCCGATATATGAGTAACCTTGGTATTGAGCATTGGAATGCAGTCAAATAGATTCTCAGATATTTGAGAGGTACATCCAGTAAGTGTTTACACTTTGGGGGTTCTACTACTACTATACAAGGCTATGTTGACTCAGATTTGGTAGGAGATATAGATAGTAGGTGGAGTACTACAGGTTATGTATTTACTATTGGTGGGACATCAGTGAGTTGGATTTCTCAACTACAAAAGGTGGTTGCTTTATCCACTATAGAGGTAGAGTATGTTGCTGCTATAGAGGCAATCAAGGAGATGATATGGCTTCAATTCTTCATGGAAGAATTGGGACATCCACAGATGGATAATTTTTTGCATATAGATAGCCAAAGTGTCGTTCATCTTGTGAAGAATTATGCTTTGCACTCAAAGACAAAACACATACAGTTGCAGTACCATTTCATTTGGTCAGTTTTGGATGATGGGAAGTTAAAGCTGGAAAAGATTCATACAAATGATAATCCAGAAGATATGTTTACAAAGGTAGTAGCGAGGGAGAAGTTGAACTCATGTTTAGCTTTAGTCGGTCTTCTAGATTGAATAGAATAAAGGAACAGTTGAGTCCAGGGTGGTTTGATCTAGTGGGAGCCTCATATGGTAGCGCTATTGCTACAGGATCAGTCTCCAAGTGGGAGGTTTTTTAGTGTGGATACTGATCAATCACCAAGTGGGAGATTGTTAGCTTGTGGTGACCGATCAGGAAATTACTGTACACCTTTCCTCCCGACCTCGCATGAATTTTTTTTTAGGCCGACATATTGTAACTCATTATAATCCTAAAGCGGAAAAATATTGTATAATATGGCTTAGGGCTAGGGATTTCATAATGTATGATTTTAGTACTTGTGATGGAATTGAGCTGTAAGGGATTACAGATTGTAATCAGGTTGTAATCATTGGATAATAATAATATTGGACTCGTTGTTGGTGGATGTAGCCCAGGGATTGGGTGAACCACGTTAAATCTTTGTGTATTGTGTTCTCTTATGTGTGGTTTATTGTTTTTTGATATTGGTTATATTTGCATGTAATTGTTATTTTTGCCTTGTTAATCCTAACAAGTTCTTCTTGTTTGACAATGAAAGTTCCTGACTACTCTTTGTTTAACGAAGAATTTTGTTTCATGCGAGTTTCTTTGTTTATCCGTTATTTTCAACTAGACTGTAGTTGAATGCCAATTAGGTAGTTATGCTTTATTTGCATTTAGCTAACTAAGGAAGAATTTCAATTTTAACTATCTCTTCTAGAAATTCTCATGCATTTCCTCCTTAAAATTTATTCATGTGATCAATATATATTCATGTAATTTCATGTATTATGTGCAATGGTTAATGATAAAGAATTCTATTTGTGTACATTCAACTCTATTTTTTCATCTTTTTTTTGCTTGCAAGTTTTGCTTCTATTTTCTAGTAGATCTAGCGTGTAGCTATAGCTGCAAAATTTTACATGTTATTTCAGTGAGATTTAGGAAGAAGAAGCACAAACAAGTTATTTGTAAGTATTGGAGATTAGAGCTATGTTAGAATATAATTTCCATTGTATTGAGGGTTTTTTGTATTTGTACAATTTTGGAGATTTTTAAGGAGTGAATCATTTATATGTTGGAATGTGAAGTCATCATGGAGATTCAACTAGCTTTTGTTGAGTCATCATGAATAGTCCACTAGATTTGGTTGAGTCGTCATTTAGAGTCACTAGCTTTGGTTGATTCATCATGGAGTGTCCACTAGCTTTGTTTGAGTCATCATGGAGAGTCCCCTAGCTTTGGTTAAGTCTGGAAGTGACAACTATAATTTTTTTTGGACTTACTATAACTAGAAGGCTTTTATGAGTTGACTTACTATAAATAGTAAGTCGTTGTGGTAGTTTACCAAAAATAGTAATTTCAATAAGTGTTAGACATGTAGTTGTATGAGTCATACTTACTAAATTTTAGTAAGTGGTCTGTAATTAGGACTCTACAACTCGGTTGTTATATGCAACTTAAAGTCATGTTTGGAGTTATGATTTGAACATTATTTTAATTATGAAAATTCCTAAGAAATAATATTTAAAGATATTTTTCCATGGTTTTTTCTTGGTATAATTTACCAAGCCTTTTCCATGTAAATATTGTGTTGTGTTTATTTTCTCTTCTCTGCAATTTTCTACAATTGTTAATTTCATAATAGTATAAATGTAGTAGATGTATATATTGTGGAAGAAATCAACATGGGCATGAATTGTGCCCTTATTTATTAGACAATGCTCTTCAACTCTTTCTTGAGAGTGCATCAAAATCTCAAGTTGCTCCTTCTCCACCTTCAAAGATAGTTATTATAACTTCATTAATTGAGACTCGTATTCCTATTAAGTAGGATAATACATCTCTTTGTCTTCCTAATTGAGATTCCTATTTGCCAGACATTGGTTCATTTTTTGTGGAGTCTTACATTTTAGATTTGGAGGACACATTTGAGGGGATTTCTCTTCTCTTTGATGACAATTTCATCATGGTTGGAGATTCATACATTGTCTTTGGAGCTTGTTCAAAATCAATTCCCATTGGTTCCTTACTTATCACCCTCTATAGGGGTTGGGTGTGCATCTAAATTATTTGTGGAATCTTCATGATCCAAGGACTTGGCAACACATGATAACTATTTAGAGACATCAACATATATTTGGACCCTACTTCCTATCAATTCTTATCTAGAATGGAAAGAAATCATACTTTTGTGTTTGGTTTATCTTCTTCCTAGGGGGGAGAAATAGTTTTTACTAGCATTTGACTATTTATTGTCTTCAATAACTCACCATTTTCCTAAGACATTACACATTTTGGATGTATACTTGGTTCTTACATGCAATTTTTCTTTCATTTCAACTTTCAACGAGATCTTTTTGGATTGAATGATATTACAACATAGTAGTTTCCATGCAAAGCTAGTGGAAATTTTGAGAGGGGGGGGGGGGGGTGGGTTTGTTCCCACTAAGTTTTCCCTCTTCCTTCTTCCCTCTTTCCTTTCATTAGGATTGTCTTCTTAGTTAGACTTAATGGGGCTATTAACACATAATTTCTTCTTGTTTGATAATGAAAATTCTTGTTTGCTCTGTATTTTTTAAGAAGTTCATGTAGTTGCATGCAAGTCCCTTTGTTTATTCATTATTTTCAATGAGATTATAGTTGTATGCCAACCAGGTAGTAATGCTTTGTTTTCATTAAGCTAAAAAAGAATAATTTTAGTTTTGACTGTCTCTTCCAGAAATGCTCATGCATTTCCTCCATAATTTTTGTTCATGTGATCAATATATATTCATGTATTATGTACAGTGGTTAATGATAAAGAATTCTATTTGTGTGCATTTAAATCTACATTTTTCTTCTTTGTTTTTCTTGCAAGTTTTGCTTCTATATTTTTGTTAGATCTACTATGCAGCTACAGCTGTAAAATTTTACATATTAAATGATAATGGTAAGGGAAGTTTTCTCAATTTAAGATCGATGGAAAAATTAGTAGACATGCATGTGTTGTAAATAAAGAGATACCTTAGCAAAGATTACTATTATTAGAAAAATACATGAAAGAGATCTATTTGAAAGACTTCACAACTTTGTTATACATGGTAGTAATAGGCTATCCAATACTATGAGTTTCCCTTTTGATGAGTTTGATCTAGAAGTTTAGAATAGGACATGCACATATACAAAGACAACATAAATATGTATAAAAAATGCAGAAGCATAACAATACATAGAAATTATATAAAAAACACAAAACAAGACTTACCAAATCATAAAAAGTGACACACCTTAATATTTGACCCAAATTATGTCACGGTAATAATGATGTTGATGACAAACAAGGAATATGTAGTTGTAATGCCCCACCAGGGAGCCCAGGAGAAAACTAACTTAAACATGTTCCTAAGTTTATTGAATTAATTTTTTTTTAAGAGTTTACAATCAACAATGAATAAAAATGCGGAAGAAATATAACATAAGACAATACATACTTATAAATGTAACCCATTTACATATTACAAGTCTCAAGGGTTCCATGATGTAGAATTATGTATAAGTTAACAAATCTACTAAGAATAATCTATAAAATAATCACATGATAAATCTTACACTCACTTTAAAACACAAATTGAAGTATTCCTAATACTTTACTTAATCATAATGAAAAGAAAAAAAATAATAATGTATGCTAATATATTCATTACATCTGAATAATAAGATACATTCATTACATCAACTGATACATCATGGCATACATAATAATACAACTTCCATTGCATATGTCACATGAATAACAATAATACAATTCAAGTACATATACATCTTCTGAATTAATGTCACTAACCAATACATAAAATGAAATACAAGACATACATCTCTGAAAGTCTTCAAGCAATGAACAAGAAGATAGAAGCAACATCAAGGATCATCCAAGCACAAAGTCACGAAAGTCATATCTCAATGGTAATAGAATCAATACCACCCAACCACATGGAACCAAGAAGTCCAATCTCACCGTGTTGAGGAGATAACACCAAGCCTCACTCAAGGAAACATCCAAAATAAGCAAAACTAAGGTCAAGGTACACTGGATAAAATGGTAGTAATGGTTATAAGGTTATCAAGTATAAATGATTGAGACACAAATCAGGTGTACCAAATGCAATGTAAGAACTTGTGACACCTATAGGGAAGTTTCATCACATACGTCCAACCCTTGGACTTTGTCTTGATAGCCTCTCTAGACTTGGCATCCAAATGACCATATGTGGTATAAGTAAGCCTCTCATATAGACAAGGCCACTAACTATGCTAGAATACACACCACACTGGGTGACAAGCATCATCTCACACATCCTAGCCTATACTAGCACTCAGGACATGGCGAGGCACACAATTATCTTATTAATGCTTTCTCTTAATAAATTTATTAAGTTATCACTTTATTTAGTTACTTACAATGAGTGATCCTGATAGCCACTTGAAGGCTCGAACGCTCATTGCAAGCCACTTTCCCTCTATGATCCTAGACAACTTAATCTAATGCTCCCAACCAAAAAGAACCAAAGAGAAGAAAAAACCAAAACCATAGAAGACTTCTTGTAAACCAGTAAACCATAAATGTCATCAAAGACAAGTGTTGGAGCATAACAAATAATATCTCATCCTATACAAGGATCCAAACTATCCATCCCATACTGGACATCATAATAAATCAATTACCAAATCACATGGTTATAATATCACAAGATAATCAAATTCAAGAACAAGTCATCAATGAATTCACTCTCCAACCTAGAGTAATAACATAATCAAAGACCATCACTTCAGATATAGATCAACCACAATAAAATAAATGAGATGACCAAGTAATTAAAATCTCAACAACATAATGGTCGTCACCTCCTCAAGCTCAAATAGAGTAATGATCGAGAGTTAATAGAAACATGAAATGACATCATAAATATACCCAAAATAACCCTCACATAACTATGACATCAAAATGGCTATGAATTTTCCACCACATAAACCCAAAGTATAAAAGACATAAATCCTTAAAATAATTTTTATGTTTGAAAGACAAAATCCCACCTAGGGCATACTCTACTCCCATGATCAATTAATCAGAATCAAAATCCATAGAACAAGACCTCTACCACAAAACACCATGACATAAAACACACACACAAATGTATTTATTACCTTATTAAAATAGATTATTTAATGTTATTAATTTCAATAATCTTAAGTCATAGCTAACTTGATTAATAACATAATATTCATCATTAAGGTAAATGTAGATACTAATTTCATTAATAAAATACCAATTTAACTTTTATAAATTAATTTGTAACATTCCTTATACAAATTAATTTATGTAATAAAATTATTGAATAACAATTAAATTTTTCTAACAATAAACAATGACATAAAAAATTAACCTTTATAAATTAATTTATAATAATATGATATAAATTATTTTATTAAATATAATTAGTAAGCACTAATATAACTAAATACCTTTAATAATAAATAAATAAATAATATTAATATATATAAGAAATTAATATTTAATATTTTATTTTTATTATTTTTTTATATTAAAAAAAGGTTTGTGGGGGGAATATTCTCACCCCCATAGTGCTTGTGCGGTAGTAGTTGTTATCGCATGACATCCAAGGTTGTTCCTCCGACAGTAGTTGTTGTCGCTATGACAGCTTGCTGCTGTGATAGTTTGTTGTGGGTGGAGTTAACCCTTGCCATATATATATATATATATATATATATATATATATATATATATATATATATATATGTATATATATATATATATATATGTATATATATATATATATATGTATATATATATATATATATATGTATATATATATATATATATATATGTATATATATATATATATATATATATATATATATATATGTATATATATATATATATGTATGTATATATATATATATATATGTATATATATGTATATATGTATGTATGTATGTATGTATGTATGTATGTATGTATTCAAATCTAGGTTTTTTTTGTAAACCTAATTTGGCATGACATCATATTTTCTTTAAAACTAAAATGTCAATAATCTAATGGAAGATTAAATTAAGAAAATCCTAAAACTGATTTCCTTCTTTAAAAAGTTTATCAACAATGGGATGCCTTTACTTGGCAAAAATCCCAAACTCAAACATGCAAATTCAAACCCTCAAGATGAAACCCCAAATCAAATGTTTCCACAAAATTTACACAAGAAGAATATAGTTTGCCAAATTTCAAAGAGGAGAGCAATTACAATCACACAAATACTAGACATGAAGAAGACAAGCTTTTCAAAATGGAAAATTACATAGAATTAAAAATGCAAAGGTTGAAAACCTACCTCAAATCCAATAATGATCTGAGAAGAAAAGAAGAACACAATCCGCAATCCAAAATTCTAGCTTTCAATAAATTCCTTCCATTCCAATCCAGAGCCGAAACTTGTCTCCCTAAAACTTGTCCTTCCAAATATGACCAAAAAGGACTCTAATATAGAAAACCAAGAAAATTGAATTCAAACATGCAACTCATAATCAGGAATTACAACCCAACTCCTAACTTTATTTTCATCGACACATTTTTGCATGATTTACTTTTAATTACGGTGAGAGACGTAACCTTACAATGGCAGCAAGCAGACCCTATAGGAGGCCAACAAATGTAACTGTGTAAGAAAAAAGAATCCATTTGAAATCCACTGCCAACTCACAATTTTCTATTCGTGCATAAGAAAAACCAAAAATTATGGAACCGTCAAAATTCCCACTCAGAAAACTATAGTAACCCGATACGTCATTCCCATAGAGATAATTATTGTTGGGTGCACGCTATTATGTTATTTGGGCTTGATTTCTCAATCTCCTTCAACAAGCACATCACGGTTTGTCTTTTGGCCAAAGTACTAAGGTTAATATTGTACACACTAAGATGTGCACTTCTCTAAATCATTGCTTCCAAGAGAATCCATGGATTGAAAACCTTGAGAAATCGATTTAGAGCTCCCTAGGCATGGAGTGCAAGGGTGTTAAGAATGCTCTCAGCTAGAGCTATTAAGCCAATAACCTTGCTAGTAAACCATGCAATGGGAGATTCAATAAAGACAAGGGCAAGAATGCCAATATCCTCTAGAATCAAGAATGAGAATGCAATGCAACTATACTAGAAATGAGAATGCAAGCTAAGCTATGAAAGGAAGGAACAAGTGTTTCAAACCTCACTAATTAAGCTGTGTGAGTTAATCTATAGCATAAAGGAAACTAAGCTCAGAAAGCATAAACATGAATCTAAGCTAAGAATGCAAGAAATGAAGGATGGATGCAAGAATGTCTTCAAAAAGCTCTAAATTCTTCAAAAGCTCCAAAGTCTCCAAGAAATCATGTAGCATAAGATTAGCATAAAAAGATTGGGGATCTAGAATGAAGAAGAGAGCTCTCCTTTTATAAGAAATGAGAAGGAATGGACCATGGAGATTAAGAGGCAAAAGATTTAATCAATGATGGAACATCAAAGAGGAGCAATCCATGTGCACAAATATCCTCCAATGAGAAAATAAGAGTTGACTTTTGTGCCCCATATGAGACAAAAAGTGCTTTTTCCCTTTTTATAAAATAAGAATAATGCTTTATTTGTGCAACTTAGGATAAGAGGAAAAGTGAGGGCTTTTTATTTATTAAAAGGGGAGGAAATTCCTTTTAAATAAATAAAGACTTAGGAATAAGATGGTTAGCCCATAGAATATAATCAAATAAATGACAGAACTAGGATTTGATCAAGAATAAGCAATTGATGATTTTAGCAAATAATGCTAGCAAGGGGCTAATAGTCTAGATGACCATTTTTAGGTGTATACATTTGCCCCTCTTTGACTAATGTGTGATCGATCTGGGAATACATGTAGTCAAAGAATAGATCAGCGAAGAAAGCAAGCAATAGTGATCTGATTCCAAAATATGAAGTGTAGAGAGATAGCAAATCCTGCGTGGTCAACTTGATAGCGGTAGTACTGAACACTTAGGAAAGAGATGGACAGTATCAAAACTCAAGATGAGAACTAACATGTTAAGCGCAAAGATAGATCGATCAGATAAAATGAAATAGTCAAGCATATGCTCTGGAGAATAACCAATAGGATATGATGTGTCTGCCCCCTCGGGATCGAAAGCGAAATCAAGTAGAGGGAAGGCAGAAGCAAGAGAAACATGATCAAATCACTAGAAATCATAATCAAAGATGAAAGATGATAGAATAACCATCAAGTAGTGAATATATGCCCTAGTTTGACTATAGGATAAAGATGAAGTCAAACCTCAAAGAGATGAAGCGAAAAATGAAATGGAAGACTAGAAGTTTGAAAGAGATGGGGATGAAGAAAGAAAAGATGCCCCAGTGAAGATCGAAGGATCAGGCCTCAAAAGGTCAGCCAACTATGCAGAAGAAGGAGAAATGTGATTTGGATGATCAAGGTGAACTCAAATTTTGGTTTCGATCTTGAAATGAAGAGAAAATGATGTGATATGAAAGACAAGAAGTGAAAGACATGATCGGGAAGAAGTGAAAAGTGAGTGTAGTTTGACTAATAAGTCATTGAAAGATGAAAGGAGAGCTCTCTCCATATGCAAGATGCAAAACTAACTATCATGAACCTAAAAATGCAAGCTACTATGAAAAAGTGGTTTACTTGCAAGGTCACAAAGTTGTTAGACTCTAATATTCATCATCGAGTGTTATTGGTAGCATCACAAGATCATACAATACACACTAGTATAACTATGTGGTTTTGAATATGATCTACATTAGATAGGAATGTGGAAATCCCACCTAGGCACCAAAGACATATAAGTTGACTAGTGCAGTGAGATTCCCTAAGGTTAATATAGCAAGATTATGCTCACATCGAGACACAAGAAAGTCAAGATGACTATAAGCATGCACTTGTAGAACAGTCAAGGATAATACCTTGTAGACCCCAATGTCAAGTGGAACAAGCATAAATGCTAATGACAGTTAGGATCAACAAAATATACCCACAAGCAGAAAGCAAATAAAACATGTCATCATGCCCCAGTCTTCTAGCTCAGCATCATTGAAAACTATTAGGGAGAGAACACTCAGCAAAGAAATCATCATAGACAGCACACAAAGAAATAAAATCAAGCAAGTCTCAGTGAGTCAAGTGTTTAAGTGCATGTGTGTAGGTCATAGAGTCAATCTTTGAGTATCGCATCTGCTAGTGAGAAATATCATACCATGCTAGACTATGGGTAAGACATCTGATACGTGTTGAGAAACACTTGACGCTAGGGTAGTGTTGAAAAACACTATTGGGGTGATGTTGAAAAATACCATTTGCGAGGTGCCTAAGAAACCAAAATGCACAAAGAGACCCAAGATAAGCTAGAACAACATATGCCCCCAAGACTAAGACAAGAATCAATTCTAGGCTAGGAGAGGCAAAGCGAGAAGTGGAGCAGAGAAGTGCCACACAAGACTGATAGACATAGGTGCAAGGGTCTCAAGCAGTGCTTGTTTCTAGGTTTTCACCACTTGATAGATTTTTTCAGGACTTTTTTCAATTTTGTTGTATTTTTGCTACCAAGGTGCCTATTTCCAAGTTTTCACCAAGGCACTTTTTCTATTTTTTTGAATTTTTGAATTTTTTGATTTTTTTGGTGAGACATCAAAGCGCCTATTGCTAGGTTTTCACTAGGATGCTCATTTTTTCAGTACTTTTTATGCTTTTTAGGATTTTTTCAGCATCATATATGAATTTTTTTGTAATTTTTTTAGGATCAATAAAAATATTTACAAGGAGCTCCAAAACTTTAGACATAGTACTTATTTAGATGTAGATAATTGGTAGGCCCAGTAAGCTCTTCTCCCTCAGGTGTAGATAGCTGATAGGCTCTAGACCCAAATGTTGCTATTGTGATGATAGAAGGTCCCAACCAGTTCGACAAATAGCAACCAGCCTTAAGTAATTTTTGAGTTAGTGCAAGATCATGAGAGAGTGGTCCACATATGCCATCGTGGACTTCAGCTAGCACTTTGTCTGACTCATCTATTTCTAGACACTTAAGGAGAGTTCCATCTAGACCCTTCCTATACAAGTCACTAGAGATGAGGGTAAAGTGTGAGGCATGATGGATGAGATGGTGCTTCATATTGTGTGTTAGATTTTCAGGAATAACATGATCTTGGAGATAGGAAAATATGATGGCAATGTAAGGACTATGAGCAAGATAGTGTAATTCTTCCACCAGGAACTTGAAGCAGGATTTATGATTTTTTAATTGTAAAATGGATGTCAAAGTAACCATGACATTAGCAACTTTATTTTTAGATAAGTTCACCATGTTCTTGTAAAGAATCAGCTTGTCATCTTTTATTGAATAATCATCATTTTTGAGCAAATCTTTATTTTTACTTTTTTTAGGTTCGGATACCACCACAATGTGGTTTTTGCCATCCGACCATTGCTCTTTTCTTTTGATTTGATGATTGAGATACTTGATTTCTGATTCAGTCCTTTTTGTTGCTGGTTCGCTGGTGGAAGAAGTAACAGGTTCAATGGCATGTTGATCCTGGGTGGACCAAGCTATGAGATCTGATTTTGCAAGATGAAATGAAGTGACTGGCTCAATAGAATTTATGCAAGGGATGTCATCTCTAGTGAAAAGAGAGGTCGAGCCTATAGGGTAAGCTCCGAAAGTGTTAAGATCTAGACTTGTCATAGAAGGACCAATGTGGTCCACTAAAGCAATACGTGGATTAAACTCATCAAACCCTACGCAAGACTCATCAACTATGTCAGGGTGGTCACCATAAGAATGAACCGCATCCACTTCCATATCCACTATGGAAGATCCATCGGAGAGATTATCCCATTCATATTCATTTGAATCTATTGTTATGCTTCTACTGGGATGCTTGCACCAAGAAGGTTTAGGACCTTTAGAAGTAGAGGCATCAGTGTCATTATTTGTGAGATCTCCTCTTTTCATTAACCACAAAATATTCCTACGTTGCCTAGCTCTGGGATCAAATTCATTATCTCTAGACATAGAAGCTTCAGCTGAATCATGGGTAGGTATGCATTCTTCTCCCCAAAGGAGTTAAGTAGAAGGAAGATCATCTCTTATTTGAGCCATAGTGTGTAGTGGTGACTCATCTATATCTGTGTCTAAATCACTAATCATGGGAGCATTTCTAGAACATGTAGGGAGGTCATCATCGGCACCATATCCTAGACCTGTTGTAATCTTAGAGGGTCGGCCATTAGTATGACTCAAAGGCTCAACTAGGGTGTGTCCATTATTATTTATAGGTCCTTGACCTTGATAACCCATTTTCTACAAAAATTTATAGCCTTTACCATAGCGCTTAGGAGAAATAGGAGTAGCAATAGTGGTACTATCTTCTTCGTCTCTATAGATCCATTCTCTAACAACTTGTTCTTCTCTTTCTACCTCTAGGGGTACGGACGCTTGAACAAAATTTCCAAAAAATTTCATGGCAGAAGCAAAAGGCTTCATCTTATTAGAAGGTCTCCCATATGATCTAGGAGAAGTAGGCATAGCAGCAATGGAATCCAGCGTGTATTCACCCATACCAAGGCTCATCATTTTAAAAGTTTTCTCAGTAGAGGCCAGGGATGCAGTAGGATCATTAGAGGGTTTGTTGTGAGGAACAAACATTTCAGTAGTAGCAAGAGTATTGATAGCAATAGTATGATCCCCAGGGATTGCAATTTCAACTCCTTTATGTGGGAATTTGAAACACTGATGGTATGTAGAAGGCACAGCTTGCATGTCATGGATCCAAGGATGACCCAAAAGAATGTTATAAGCAAGTAGGATGTCCAATACTTGGAACATAATATCTTTCATGACAGGGCCCACTCAGATAGGTAGCGTGACAAGACCTTTGGAAGATCTTTCAACTTCATCATATGCTTTTATAGTAATTTTCCATTTAGGATCTACAGCAAATTTTGACAAACCCAACTGTTGTATGACACTGAAAGAAACAATATTTAACCCAGCACCATTGTCTATCAGGACTTGGTGAACTCGGGTATGGTAGACCATAACTTCAATATGTAAGGCAAGATTGTGAGGGTGACTAATAGATACGTCATCTCTTGCAAAAAAGGATAGATAATGAGGTGATGAGATGTGGTTGACCATATCCTGGAACCTATCTGGGTCAATGTCATTAGGGACACTAGTTGTACGTAAAGCTTTTTCAAGGATCTCCTTGTGCAAAGGGGATAGCTCAAGCAACTCAAAAATAGATATCTGTGTGGGTGTCCATTGCAACTGATGGACAAGATCATAGATAGACAAAGCTGAAGGAATTGTTGGTTTTGAAGATGAGGCTTGTTTAGGACCAGGCGCAGTTTTAAGGACTAGTTTAGCTTGCCCCCTAGTAACAGCATTCAGTGCCTCACTTTGGGAAGATGAGCTACCATGCATTTGCAAGACTGACTTTGGCATACCATGATTGGTTTTATTATCATCTTGAGGTCTCATCATAAGAATGCTCTCAACGGGCTCCACCATGTTGATCACAGGCAAATCAGAAGTATATGTATAGTTGATCTTAGCATCATGATTCTTCTTATGTGCTTGGGAGGTTTCACCTTTGTCATACTTAGGTAGAGGATCTTTGAAAGCTGTGTGATCAGAATTTTTAACTAAGCCATCTATGAGAACTGTGCCTCCCTTAATGAGATCTTGTATAGCATCTTTAAGTGTGAAACAATTGTCAGTCTTGTGTCCCTTGTTTATATGATAGTGGCAATAATGATCCTCTTTCCACCAATCAGGCTTAACTAGTGGATCATAGGGACAAATTTTCTCAGGAAGCGTAAGATAATTATTTTCAACCAAAGTCTTAAGAATCACATCATATGGTTTAGCCAATGGGGTATAGACCCATTGTTGGAATTTCTTCTTTCGCTTATCTGCATTCTGAGGCTTAGGAGCATTTTGAGTGTTGGTAGCTTCTTGTAATTTTGTTGTGTAGATGACATTAGAGAGGTTGAAAGTAGGCTCTTTAGCTTTAGGGGCATCTACAACCCCATCATTGACAACATACTTGTTTCTATTCCAAGACTTGTTCTTGTATTTGCCATAGTTTCTAGTATCCTTATTGATAAAAATATCACCTTTTTCTTATGGCCACATCCTCAATCCTATATGCACTTTCAACCATGTCATTGAAAAAGGAGAAAATTTGTTTCCTTAGATCATAATATAGCTCAGGCACTAGAGTGTTGACAAAAATGTCAATCTTTTCACTCTCAGGTAGTGGATGAGAATATCTAGAATACAATGACCTCCAATGTTGTAAGTAGGTGGCAAATGGCTCACCTTGATTTTTCTTAGAGCACTTAGATCTATCATAGTGATAGGTTGTTGAATGTTGTACAAATAGTGTTGTGTGAAGCGCATAGCCAACTCATCAAAAGTCTTCAAAGGAGGTGTCAAATTTGCAAACCATTCTAAAGCTTGTCCTCTTAAGCTTTGAGGGAATAATCATAGAAAAAATGTGTCTTCATGAAGGAAGTCCATGCTAAGAGCATAAAAGTGATGCACATGGTCACGGGGGTCACCATTTCCATCATACTTGTCATATTTGGGAACCTCAATATCCCTAGGAAATGGGACCATGTATAGACTCCTATCAAATGGAAGAGCACAAATAGATTCTACAAAGGAGACCTTTAGAGGCTCTCTTTCTATTGCCATTTGGGTAAGGCATTGATTTGTTCGATGTAGTTCTTCCTTAAGGACTTCCAATTCAGTTGGTACTCTTTGTTGAACAATTTGTCTAACATCATAGCTGGGAGGAAGCTTGTATCCTCTAGAAGTCATATATTGGAAATATTGGTCGCCATTGCGCTCTAAAAGCTTAAGCATCTTTCATTGGGAGTCTTCATCTTGTTCAAATGCAATAAGATCCTCACTAGAAATATCATCAATGGCCTCTTCGTCATGGTGAGAGGGAGGTGGTCTAGGAGGTGAAGAAGGTACATCAAAAGTCCATCTTGGAGGGGACCTTAGTGGCGTGTTGTTTCCATTGTTGCCATTGGTGCCCAAAGAAAGGTCTATTTTCATAGCTACTAGTCTCGGGTTGTTCATGGGACATCCCAGTTGAAGTCATGTGCCTAGCAGCTTCCATTAAGCTTTTACTATACTCTCTATCCAAGAGTGCTTGTTTATCTCTTTGCTCAAAGTGTTCTTGCATACAACGATATCTCTCTTGTTTGTTCATAGTAAGTGAGACACTATCTGTGTTTTTGGGGGTTTTGAATGCGGAAAAGATGAAGCCTCCTTTATACCATGGGGTAACCTTAGAATCCTTAGAGTGGTTAGAACTAGAATTGTCATTGTGAGTAGGTGCTTGTGAGCATCTGGTTGGAGAAGGTAACTGAGTGTAATTGAATGGAGGATGATTCTCCTGCTCAAATTGAGACCGAGTTGTAACCAGCATGAAAAAGAATTGTTGGTTGACTAATAGAATGAGACAAAGTTTCTTAGATGTTGAGATAAGCAAAATCCAATGATGATCACTTGTTGAGATAGAACAATAGATATGGCTAGTCAAAGTACTCAAGAACTTACAGCAGTCAATTGACACAAGCCTAGATGTGAGCAAGAAGCTCGATTAGCAAGTATCTAGATAGGTAACCATGTTTTGACAAGTGATCAAAAGTGACATTTGATAGGCTCAAATCCAATAGTTTTAGCTCATTTGTTTCAGTCTAGAACAATCCTAAGCATGTAGGTAACAAACTAGCTTCAGATAAGAACAAGAAAAGACACTCTACGACTGGTTAAAACTCAAGTTTAACAGCTCCAGATTGCAACAACAGCAGGACAATAGAATAACTCAGGATTCTTGGTTGAAGGTATGCGATGATGTTTTAGTATCGTATGACTCTTGACTAGTGAATGTGAAAAAATTCAATTTTGAAAGCAATTTGGTCAATGTTGTAGGTTGCAAGTACAATTTTTTGGTTTCAAGCACAATAATATCAGGAAGTAGACAAGTTTGCAAACAGTAGGTGATCAAACATGTCATCAAACACTTGTGCAAGAGAAAAAGCAACCTTGCCAAGACAAGCAATTGGGATATCAAAATGAAAACTTCTATGAGCACTACCGCAATGTTTGCATGTTCAAGAACGTTTGCATGGGTATATAACAACGAGAATAGTTCAAGAACTTGCTAGCCTAAAAGGAAAAAGGCTCAATACTTAGCAACTTGGCCCACACTTGATGTTCCATTACCTCACACAAAGTGGTTTCCCACAATAGATGTTGGCTTTGTCATGGAGGTGTCAATGACACAACCAAAGGAACACAGATGGTGAGTAATCTTGGGGTGATTCAGGTTATTCCACTTGGATCAATCCTTGCACCAAGAAGCTAAGCGGAAAAATAGGGTGGCGTCTATCTATGGTTCTTAGTAAGGGCTTCCGTTCATATCACCCCTCTTGCTCTCCAAAGGGACTCCTTACCTTGCGGCAAGTAACGGACCTCATGGCCACAAGAGTACCTTAAGCATTCTTGCTTGACATTTTCCTCATGGTCACAATCCCACAAGTACTCACACCAAGCGAAGAAAAGTACTATGTCTACCAAGGTTTTGTGTCCTTGATAGCCTTGAGATTATAGTGGTTTGGAATAGCTCGGTATTAGCTTGTCCCCACTTGGGTCATTCCTCTTGATTGCTCAAGAGCAGGCCCACTAAAGGATTCTAGTGCTAAACAAAGAGTGGATTGACTTTTGAGTGTCAGGATTTCTGGTTCACCTCAAGGGTGAAGAGCATAATCTCCTAGCTCAAGAATCTCTCCCAAACACACCAAACAAAGAGTTCAATTACCTTCTTGTTTTCAAAATCTAAAAGTGGGTCAGGATTTCTGGTTCACCACAAGGGTGAAGAGCATAATTTCCTACCACCAAAAGACTCCTACAACAAGATCTTAAGTGCCTAAGAAATGAAACAATTAGTATATGCTGCACTTAAAAGGAAAGTAATAAACAAGCAATTGGTTGTTTTTAGACATTGGGCAGCCCTGCAAAACACAATTAGTAGCCCCTTTTCCTTTGAAGCTTTGACATGCGATCTTTTTTAACAAATTTCTTAAGCAATGAAGGCACCTATAAGCACAACTTATTAGCTCCACAATGGTTAGCACATCAAAAATCAGATAATCTGCAAGTAAAATAGCTAATCAAATGGAAATATTTGAAAATGAAACCAACATGGTTGGAATAGGCTCGGAAAGAGCTTTCCAATGATATATCACACTTAAATTTTCGATACCATATGTGAAAATTTCTAAAAAATGGGTGCCAGTTTTCCAGAGTGGCACAGATTCTGAAAACACCAAAATTTTCAAAAAATTACAAAAAATAAAAATAGCAAGCAAGACTGACAAATCTAGAATTCTAGTCTCTATCTGTCATGGAATTTTGTACGAGACAGTATAGAGGGCCGCGCGAGAAGGTACCAAACCACACGCGAGAAAGCACAAGACCACGCGAGAACGTACCCCAGCTCGCGCAAGAAAACACCTTTGTTGCACGCAGAAGTGCTAGAAACAACAAATCTTCACGTGATACGGTGAGAAACCTCACGTAAGATTCTGTAACAATGATGCACAGAAGTACGAATAGCGTACAGAAATCATAAAAAAATAAAAACAGCCGAAACCTGCAGCGAAAATGCAAGAAAAGAAAGGCAAAACAAAGTTGTCTTGCCCCATGGTGGGCACCAAAAATGTACACACTAAGATGTGCACTTCTCTAAATCATTGCTTCCAAGAGAATCCATGGATTGGAAACCTTGAGAAATTGGTTTAGAGCTCCCTAGGCATGGAGTGCAAGGGTGTTAAGAATGCTCTCAGCTAGAGCTATTAAGCCAATAACCTTGCTAGTAAACCATGCAATGGGAGATTCAATGAAGACAAGGGCAAGAATGCCAATATCCTCTAGAATCAAGAATGAGAATGCAATGCAACTATACTAGAAATGAGAATGCAAGCTAAGCTATGAAAGGAAGGAACAATTGTTTCAAACCTCACTAATTAAGCTATGTGAGTTAATTTATAGCATAAAGGAAACTAAGCTAAGAAAGCATAAACATGAATCTAAGCTAAGAATGCAAGAAATGAAGGATGGATGCAAGAATGTCTTCAAAAATCTCTAAAGTCTTCAAAAGCTCCAAAGTCTCCAAGAAATCTTGTAGCATAAGATTAGCATAAAAAGATTGGGGATCTAGAATGAAGAAGAGAGCTCTCCTTTTATAAGAAATGAGAAGGAATGGACCATGGAGATTAAGAGGCAAAAGATTTAATCAATAGTGAAGCATCAAAGAGGAGTAATCCATGTGCACAAATATCTTCCAATGAGAAAATAAGAGTTGACTTTTGTGCCCCATATGAGACAAAAAGTGCTTTTTCCCTTTTTATAAAATAAGAATAATGCTTTATTTGTGCAACTTAGGATAAGAGGAAAAGTGAGGGCTTTTTATTTATTAAAAGGGGAGGAAATTCTTTTTAAATAAATAAAGACTTAGGAATAAGATGGTTGGCCCATAGAATATAATCGAATAAATGATAGAACTAGGATTTGATCAAGAATAAGCAATTGATGATTTTAGCAAATAATGCTAGCAAAGGGCTAATAGTCTAGATGACCATTTTTAGGTGTATACAAATATAGCAAGCACATTTCGTATCGCTTGCTCTATGGGTATGGCTAAAAAATGTTTTAGGAAAAGCATTTAAAAATAAATATAAGTTTAAATGACTTTTTAAAATATGTCACAGTTGGTATTTTTATGTCATGTTCCCTTTTTTTTTATATTCCTCATTCTAACTTCTATCTGTAATTTTGTTGGTTATTCCATTTATTATGTTTTATACTATAGTGGTTGATAATGAGGAACACATATATAATATGAGCTACGATTAAATAATATATATTTCTTTATCACAATATCAAATTAGGCACGTGAAGATAATACAATTATTCAATAGAGAGGAGGAACCCTTCATACTCACCACATGTTAAAAAGAAAAAAAATATCACATCAGCAATATCATATTATAAATTTAGAAATTAAAACACATCATAAGGTAGATATCTTATGTAATAAAATGATTCGAGGAGAGCACATTACCCATTTATAATAGTGTAGTCAACTTCATCAACCTCATGAATGGTTTCTAGGGTACTAATATAAGTTGGATTATGTCTTCCATACATGTTGATTTTGTTTTCAATCAATTCTTCTGATATTTGGAGAAGGGTGTATCATAAAATGTATTATATATATTTTAAAATATAATAATTTTTTATAGAATATTATAAGTTTGATTAAAATCTATTATATAATAAAAGAAATTTAAAAGTAAATTGAAAATTGGTAATCCATAATAAAAGTGAATTGAATACTTTAAAAAATTACAAACTAAAAAAAAAGAGAGATTAAAAAATCTAATGAATGAAGATTTTTTATTAATAAACAATAATTGTACATCTAATATTTATTATATTAAAAAATATTGACTAAAAACTAATAAAATTATAACATAAAATTAATATACATTTTCTACCAATTTATATATTCACACACAAATATATGTGTATGTGTATGTATATCAACACACACGGAACATGAGCATTGTAACTATAGACCATGTGTATGTATATCAACACACATGGAACATGAGCATTGTAACTATAGACTTATGCAACTCCCTCTAATCTAAATTTGAATTTTAAAACTTTTCACATGGTTGCCTACTCAAGGGAGGGATTTGCCCCCGCTTAGCTTGATCCTCCTTTGAATACAAGGGGAAACACCCTCTAGGACCCTTGCTATGGATTCTAAATATTTTCATGGGGATTCTATTGAATCTATGGTTGCCTTCAATGACCCTTCTAGGGATTCTCTAAAGAATCAGGAGGGCGAGAAAGACAAGGGAGAACACTCAAAAGGCAACTGCAAAAGTGTGATGGTCAATGGGGCCCATGCAAATGAAGTGTAAAATATTATGCTATCTAATATGTTAGAATGAAGGTGTTACCCAAAACTTCCTCTCATACAATTTTGGCCACAGGTGGAGTGAAATGAGGCTCCCACAAGGGTAGAGCCCAGCCTATGAGAGAGACCTTATAATTTTCTAGTCTTGGTTGTGTTTCCTGTCACCTTTTGTTGCCTTGTCTGCCTGCAATCTTGTTTTGGCTTGCGAAGAAAATCTAAAAGGTTCCATGGCTTGCGCCCTTAGCCTCAGATTGTTCATTATGTCACTAGGCTCCAGTTCTGATTGCATACGCTTAATCAAAAAAACCAGTGACATATTCGAGTTTGAAGGTCTGTAGGAAATAGTTGTCTTTATGTCGGGGGGTCTTCATAAAATTTGTCTTAGCCATAAAACCCACGATGTTCTCTATTTCCTTGTCACCTTTTGTCCAAGCAAAAACCCTCAATGTTTTCTTTTTCTCTGATGCCTTTTCAGTTTAAAAGAAAACCCTGGTTGTTTTTGACCTTTCGTCGCTTCGCAGTCTTTATCTGGTGTCATCTTTTCCTATGTGCGCTGCTATGACTCAGTGGAACCCAGTTCTTCATGATTTTTCAGTTGCTTCATCTCCAGTTTCCCAGGTGGTTAAGTTGTTATTCGGTGATTGGGCGACTGTGTGTTCGTGAGGTCTCTTGTTTCTGGTGGTTAAGTACTTTTCATTTGGTGACCCAGCATTTTCTTTGGTCACGTGTTTGTGCAACCCTGACAGTTTATGCCTTCGCCTTCAGCGATCCGGCAAGTGGTTATGTTTCTTCTAGCGGTTAGGTCGCTCGACAGGTTAAAGTTCGGTTGATATCTATGGTTGTCACATTGCTGCTATGAAAAAGTGCTTGAAGTTTAATCTTTATGGCTTTGCGACAGCCGTTCAATGGAAAGGTGAGTAAAGCGGTGGGTCCAAGGTGTCAATCGTGTTGAGGTGTTCATTTTTTTACTAGCCGAGAGGTGGTGATGTGGTCGTAGAATTTTCAAAGGAGCTTATGGTTGTTGATGGATTATAAGGACCTCTCAATCTACCTGGAAAATATAAGATCGATGACCGTGTTTTAAAATTTGATCAATTAGTCATTGAGGCTGACATTTGAATCTTTCTGCAAGGTTTCATGTCAGTTTGTTGTAGTGAACTGTGAATGACAAAGGGGTAGCTCGAAATTGATTTCTCTAGGACAGTTGCCATTAGGAAAATGATGCCAAGATCTGGGTAGTCATCCTGGCCTGATTCTTGCTTCCTAGGGAGCCATGTCAGTTTAAATATTAGCCATTGATGAATAAGGAGGGTTGGCACCACCTGTGACTGTTTATACTTTTAAATTCAAAATATCTACAAGAGATCTGATCTGAGCATTCATGGCAATCCCGACTTGCAGAGAAGTGGATGGATCGACCAACCTTTCAAAGACAGTTATGGAAATTGGAGAGGCACGCAAGCATATATCTGATCAGCTAGGATATTTCAAGGATGCATTTATGATCAGAAATGATAGAGTTAGGGTTTCTATTATTATATGAAAATCTATGTCACCTTAAAAGTTTGACTCTGACCTACGTGCAAAAGGGAGATATATATGTTAGTCTTTTGGAGCTTTTAGAGCTTAGATTTTTCCTTTCTTAGGAGTTATCTATGGCATTCTTTCTGCCCTCTGGCTTCTATAATCTGTAATCTTTCATCGATTTATCAGATTTAATAGAGGTTTTTTGTGGCATTTTTTCTCCCCTCAAGCCTTTCCCTTGTCTATATTTCTCTTATTGAGTATAATATACTAGCTTTGTTAAAGAAATCTTGGAGTTCCAGAGCCCTTCTTTCTTTCATCTTATTTGTGTGCTTTTGTGTTTGATCTGATTTAGATATGTTTTGTGGATTCTATTCATCCCTAGCTATCTTGTCTCATTCTTGTGCCTTTTTGCTGAAAATAACATTTTCTTGCAAGTCACAGTCTGAGTCTTTTGTTCAAACCTCTCTGTGAAATACTTATGCAAGCCTATTTAGGAAGATTGTGTTCTATTAGATTTGAGAGCCTTCATGATAATTTGGTCAATATATTATGTTCATGTCATTTCGGTGTATCACCTAGTAGGATAGTTTTGCTTCCAGTCATTTCCCTTTCAGCATTCCTTCTATCCCTTTTCCCTCAAGAATTTACTTTTATGTTAAGAATAAAATCAAGGTGATTATCCAAGAGGAACGAGCCTAGAACCTGGAGTTTTCATCTCAGTTAGCAAAGGTCCCACAACCTAGAGATGATCCCAAAGTTATACTAGGTTATCAAGACTATGAGAGATTGAATAGGTGCAAAACTTAGTGTATAACATTTCTGGCATGCCCAGTGGGACTAGAAAAGAAGTCCATTTCCAAAGGACTACACACCTAAAAGAGGTTGAATACTAGTAGGTTCAGAAGATTCAAATTCAAGAAACCTAGTTGTGGGCATAATAATTGTAACTACAACAAAAGAAGTTCATTTCAAAAAATATGCTATCTCTGATATGTTGATAACATACTATAGACCTAGAAGAGGTCATTTTGTTTCATATCTGATGACTTTGGAAGGTCTACTAGTTTCAAAGATCAAGTGTTGGTATGTTTCAAATCTGTCATATTCAAATTCCAGCTAATTGCATGAGTAAACATGTCAAGTTATTATGGGCAATTAGGTTACTCGCCATCCTATTATGAGAATAATGCTCAACGGGCCAGTCATTAGCCATATAAAAATCAACCAAAGCCTGCTTTTACCCCAAGCTTCCATACTATACAAGGCTATCAATATATCTAGCATGCCCCAAATGATTATGCCCTTGTACAAGATTATGAGCAGGCCCTCTGACAAGAGGGATCATGGGCACAAAGGGCACAACAAGAATTGCAATGCCAACTACCTCATCATGCTTACCACCCACCTGCCCCTTCTCAGCCTAATTGGCAGTAGACTCAGAGCACAGACTTAATGAAAGAGAAAGAAAAGATAAAGAATATGTTGCTTAATATGATTGAGCAAATATCTGAGATTAGGGAGTAGTGAGAGATGGAAGCTCAAAGTTATGAACAAGGGTTCATTCCCAACCAAATGGTAGAGGCTCTTGTTGATGAGCAACAAATGACACAATTTTAAGAAGAAATTAATTGCCGAGTTGGTATTGAGATAGCAAGGCTGAGATCACGAATTGTTAAACAAGAGGCTCTTAAACCTAAGATCCCAAGATGGAAGACCCCTTTACCCCAAGAGCCTACAAAGTGTTCATTTCCAAGCTTTAGGGGTACCCTTCAAGAATCTGAGCCCTCTCAATTTCACATCCCAAGTTTTAAGGCAAAAAGTTCTTTCCAAGAGCCTATACTTGAGATTTGGTCTACCATTCTGCAAGAGCAGTTTGTTCAAGAAAATGATTTATCCCAAGAGGCCCCTCTGGTCTCTCAAGATGATGAACTGCCATGGAAAGTTCAATGGAATCCACCTCCTGGCTATCAGATGCCAAGTCTTTTCAAAGATACTAGTCAAGTATCAGAGCTAGGACCTGTGGTGAATGAGCTTTCATGCGATGAGGGGGAAAGAAAATTTGAGGTATCAGTGCTAAGTGATGACTGTGATAGATTAGGAGAAGAAATGGAGATTGATGCTCAACTTGGTGTCTTGGTTGAATTATTTGATGAGCTACCCCTCTTTGTTGATGATGAAGAAGAGACCATGCTATTACCCATGGCTAAAGGTCAGTCGGAACAATAAATGCATCATCAACAGATGATTGATACAAGGGAAGATGCCATGTCCCTAATGAATGAGCTACCTAGTTTTGTTGAGAAGGATGATAATGATATGGCCATAATCACCTTTGTATAATTGTAGTAGCTAAAAGAGATTGATCCTAAGGATATGTTGATTCATGAGCTTGATCTCATCTTTGAGGAGGAAACTTCCCAATAAGCAGAAGATAACCAAAACATCATAGGAGATCTGTGTGTGGAGCTTAATTATGAAGAACCAGTCATTCCAAAAGGCATTCAGAATCTTGACAACCTTGAGGAGTCCTCTGCTTACTCTATTAAAGATAGTAATCCTCTGATTATGGGGAATGAGTTGACATGGCTATCCATGATGAGGAGCAACCATGAAGATAAAGAAGAAACCATCTAGGAAAGTTCTTCCTTCAGACTTTCAAGAGGCTTCCCTATCAGATACTTGGCCCAAAAGGAGTTTACCGAGGCCTCTCCATATGATAAATTAGAGGAAGGTGAACTTGGTCCTATTTTTGCAGAGGCAATTCTTAACTATTTGACAAATTTTTATGTGCCTCATATCTTTGTAGCTATCTTCATGTGTCCAATGCAAAATGTCCTAATGAGGAAGGGTAGCTACTTCAACATACCAATGAATGGTTTTGTTTAACCAAGTTTTTGTAATAGTTAGTTTAGGGTAGGGTAGTTTTCCTGCTTTATTTCAGTTTCTAGCTTAGTCTTTCCCTATTTTCCAAGAAGTGCTCGAGCACAGTTTTTGTTCCTCTCTCTGTCAAGAAATTTTTTGTGTTCATGAGATGACTCCAATGCCCAATGGATTGTGTCAAGGTCACTGGTTTCCAATGTCTAGTAGGCTAACATCCAGCAGAAATTGCCAAAATGTTACCCAAAACTTCCTCTCATACAATTTTGGGCACAAGTGGAGTGAAATGAGGCTCCCACAAGGGTAGAGCCTAGCCTATGAGAGACCTTATAATTTTTTGGTCTTGGTTGTGTTTCCTATCACCTTTTGTTGTCTTGTCTACTTGCAATCTTGTTTCGGCTTGCGAAGAAAAACTACAAGGCTCCATGGCTTGCACCCTTAGCCTCAGATTGTTCATTATGTCACCAGGCTCTAGTTCTAATCGCATGCACCTAATCGAAAAAACTGGTGACATATTCGAGTTTGAAGGTTTGTAAGAAATAGCTACCTTTATGTTGGGGGGTTTTCATAAAAGTTGTCTCAGCCATAAAACCCACGATGTTTTCTATTTCCTTGTCACCCTTTTGTCCAAGCAAAAACCCTCGATGTTTTCTTTTTCTTTGATGCATTTTTGGTTTAAAAGAAAACCCTAGTTGTTTTTGACCTTTCACTGCTTCGCAGTTCTTATTTGGTGTCATCTTTTCATATGTGCATTTTTGTGACTCAGTGGGTCTGAGTTCTTCATGATTTTTTGATTGCTTGATCTCTAGTTTCCTGTGCGGTTAAGTTTTTATTTGGTGATTAGGTGACTATGTGTTTGTGAGGTCTCTTGTTTCTGGTGGTTAAGTACTTTTCATTCAATGACCCAACATTTTCTTTGGTCGCGTGTTCGCACAACCCTAACGGTTTGTGCCTTAGCCTTCAGTGATCTGGTGAGCGATTATGTTTCTTCTGGCAGTTAGGTCACTCTGCAAGTTAAATTTCAGTTGATATCTATGGTTGTCACATTGTCTCTATGAAAAAGTGCTCAAAGTTTAATCTTTACAACTTTGCGACAGTCGTTCAATGGAAAGGTGAGTAAAGTGGTGGTCTGAGGTGTCGGTCATGCTGAGGTGTTCATTTTTTTACTGGACGAGAGGTGGTGATGTGGCCGTAGACTTTTCAAAGGGGCTTATGGTTGTTGATGGATTATAAGGACCGCCTAATCTATCGAGAAAATACAAGATTGACGGTTGTGTTTTAAAATTTGATCGATTAGCCATTGAGGCTAGCATTTGAATCTTTCTACAAGGTTCCATGTCAATTTTTTGTAGTGAACTGTGAATGGTAAAGGGGTAGCTTAGAATTGATTTCTCCAGGACGGTTGCAGTTAGGAAAATGATGTGAAGATCTAGGCAGTCATTCTGGCCTGATTCTTGCTTCCTAGGGAGCCATGCTAGTTTAAATATCAGCCACTGATGAATAAGGAGGGTTGGCACCACTTGTGATCGTTTATACTTTTAAATTCAAAATATCTGTAAGAGATCTGATCTAAGCATTCATGGCAACCCCAACTTGCAAAGAAGTGGATGGATCAGCTAACCTTTCAGAGATAGTTATGGCAATTAGAGAGGCACGTAGACATATATCTAATTGGCTAGGATATTTCAAGGATGCATTTATGATCAGAAATGATAGAGTTAGGGTTTCTATTATTATATGAAAATCTATGTAACCCTAAAAGTTTGACTTCGGCTTGCATGCAAAAGGGAGATATATATGTTAGTTTTTTGGAGCTTTTAGAGCTCAGAGTTTTCCTTTCTTAGGAGTTATCTGTGGCATTCTTTCTTCCCTCTGGCTTCCACAGTCTGTAATCTTTCATTGATTTATCAGATTTAATAGAGGTTTTCTGTGGCATTTTTTCTCCCCTCAAGCCTTTCCCTTGTTTCTATTTCTCTTATTGAGTATAATATACTGGCTTTGTTAAAGAAACATTGGAGTTCCAGAGCCCTTCTTTCTTTCAGCTTATTTGTGTGCTTTTGTTTATGATCTGATTTAGATATGTTTTGTGGATTTTGTTCATCCCTAGCTATCTTGTCTCATTCCTGTGCCTTTTTGCTGAAAAGAATGTTTTCTTGCAGGTCATAGTCTGAGTCTTTTGTTCAGACCTCTCTGTGAAATACTTATGGAAGCCTGTTTAGGTAGATTGTGTTCTATTAGATCTGAGAGCCTTCATGCTAATTTGGTCAATATATTATGTTCATGTCATTTCGGTGTATCACCTAGTAGGATAGTTTTGCTTCCAGTCATTTCCCTTTCAGAATTCCTTCTATCCCCTTTCCCTCAAGAATTTACTTTTATGTTAAGAAGAAAATCAAGGTGATTATCCAAGAGGAACTAGCCCGGAACCTAGAGGTTTCATCTCAGGTAGCAAAGGTCCCACAACCTGGAGATGATCCCAAAGTTATACTAGGTTATCAAGACTATGAGAGCTTACATAGGGTGCAAATCTTAGTGTATAATAGAAGGAATGAACAAAATTCTAGCTATCAGGTGTGGTTATGGATCACATTATTTCATTCATGGGCAATGCTTTAGTGGGTAAGTTATTTTCCTTCAAACCAACTATAGGGAGCCACTAGGTGAATTTAATAGATTTAAAAAACCATCTATAAAGGGATAATATTTAACCCCTAAGGAAGTACCAACCTCCTATCAGATCCCCTTAATGTGTGGGTGGTAGGAAGTTTTATTTTTCAACTTAGGTTCCTTGGCTATACTAGCTTTACAGTCAACTATATTATGCCCCATTGTAGAACACCATTGGAAAAACATCATAGCATTCTCATAAATTAGATCTTGAGTCCATCTCCCCCATTAATATTGGAAAGTGATGAAGTTAGGGATGATTTTGTTGATTGCAACATTAACACAAAAATAGATGACAACTAACCAAGAACCCGCTTGAGTGACAACATCATAAGTTACATAATGTCCAAGGGTGTTACAGACCCACCATTACCTTAATATTAAGCATTATTAAACCATAATCCTAACCATAATTGAGCTTTCACCACCTTCCAAAATTTACTCACCTCTAAGATGAAATAATAGATTCACTTCATAAATTAAACCTTAAACCTAACGCTAACACTCACACTAAGCCAAACTGAATCCTAAGCTAGATATAAAATCAAAATAAGCTTACCCTATTCCTATATTATATTATTAATTTTAAAATATACATATGAACCATAAGCCTAATCCAAAATGATATTATCAAATTTGAGATATATATGAATCATAATTCTAGCCCTAATGAAACCCAACTTGAAACCTAACCCTAAACATAACTCTAATCCTAATTAGACCATAATACTATTTGAATCCTACCTAAAAATACAACCCTAATTAAATCTTAATCTTAATTAACCCTAACCCTAATATAATTTAATCATAACCCTAATTCTATCCCTAATTAAACTTTAATCCTAACCCTAAGTATAATTATACCCTCAATATAAGAAAACTATAACTATAATCAAACCCTAACTATAATTAACTTAAACCTTTATCATTAATCACAAAATTTCCTCTTACTGAACCCCAACCCTAACTTGGCCTTAACTCTAACCTTAATTGTGCTTCAACCATAACAATAATTAAATGATAATTATATCTCTAACTCTAATCATAATTTAACCCTAACTGTAACCTTATTCTTAAACTTAACCTTCACCAAATCCTAATCTTAACCCAAATCCTAACCCTAACCCTAATCCTAACACTAACAAAAATATAAAGCATAATCCTAAACCATAACCCTAACCATAACCTTAACCCTAACCCTAACCATATTCATAACCTTCTCCTTATCCATATGATAAACCCTAGACCCAACCATTTTGTAAAACCTAACTATAAACATAATCATGACCATAAACCCAACCTTAACACAAAACCCTAACCCTAATCATAATAATAAATCTAAACCAAACTCTAACCCTAATGATAGCCCTACCAATGATATAAATTGTACCCCTAAATATGGTATCCCTAACCATGATATAAACTGTAACTCTTAATGCTAATTCTAACCCTAATCATATTAATTTATTTAGCTTATAACACTAAACCTTAACAGTAAATCCTAACCCTAACATTAACCCTAACCATAATCATAAACCTAAACCAAATCCTAACTATAATACTAATCGTAACCTTGACCCTAACCCTAACCCAAACCATAGCCTTGACCAAATCTAAATATTTAGCATTAACCTAATTATAATTATAATCCCAACCCTAATAATAATTCTAACACTTCCCTTAACACTGATCAAAACGTAACCTAAAACCTATTATAATTATAATCCAAATCCTAACTCAAACCATAATTCTAATTGTAACCATGACCATAAAACTAACATTAACACTAAACCTTAACCCTGACCATGATATACATAGTAACACTAAATGTTAACCCTAATCAAATAAATTTACTTAATGTGTTACACACGTTGCAACTACTACTAGCTAATATATACTCTATATTTAACATACATCGAGATGCATCGAGGCGCTGAATTTTTTCATCATTCACCTTTAATATAGAGAAAAAAATAAAGTTGAAAAACTCAATGCCTCGATGCATCTCGGCGTATTTTAAATATAGAGTATATGTTAGCTAGTTTAATAATAATTACATGCACTTTTTTCAAACAATATCTTTTAACTTAAATTTATATTTTAATTTTACTAATATTGAATGTGCAACTTTAATTGCATATTAATATTTAATTGACAATTAATATTTTTACCATATTAATAATATGTAAATTGATAATTAAATATCAATTCATTAATTATGTCTTTAAAATAAACATAAGTATTTAATTAACCCTAGACATAAGTCTTTTTAAATAAACATAATTAAGTATTTAATTAATCCTCATTAATTAAATGCTCTCATATTTAATATTTCACTATTTAATAAGATTAAATCACACAATCATTTAATTAGTCTTAAAATATTTAATGCTCTTTTAACACAAAATCACACCAAACCACATGACATGAAAACATGAAGGCAAAACTTACTAAACCTAAAATACCATAATCAAGCACAAAAGGAGGGTTCACGAATTCACATAATTTTGACAAATTCAGAGGTAGTAATAAGATACTTGTCCACTATTTCAGACAATAAATGGCTTAGGTTGGGATTTAGACCTGGATGTTATGTCCCCTCTCTTACCATTGAGATAGGGCACACTCATCATGGCAATTCAGGGAACTCAATTCCAAGTACTTGAAATTATACATAAAAGATGAACATATACATACAACACACACACACACACACACACACATATATACATATATATACACATATATACATACATATACATATACATACACACACACACACACACACACACACACACACACACACACACACACACACACACACACACACACACACACACACACACACACACACACACACACACACACACACACACACATTGTTGGATTTAGGTGTGGAAAGGTAAGTACTAAGAGGGGAGGGGTGAATTAGTAATTAAAAATACTTTTAAACTTTTTTGAACTTCCTTCACATTTATTTACCGATTACTTATCATTTGCATGCATCACGTGAAAATAAATAAAACATATGATAATCAACACATAACACAATTATTTTGGTATCGCAGAAATCCTTGTTAGAGGATAAAAATTGCAGTGGGGATGACACCTACGACACTTCACTACTGCAAAATAAAGTTGCTCGGTTAGAGCTACAATGCTTAGTTATTATTGATAGCTTACCCTATTAAATGTATTAACCCAGTTAAGAATTCTAAAGACTACTAAGTCTACCCTGTTAAGAGATTTCACAACTCTAATCTAAGAATTGTACCTAGTTAAAGGATTTACAATTAAGATCTGTTAGGATCTTCTTGGTTAAGAGACTTATACAATTTTGATTACTCCTTAATCAGTAATAAAAAAATGTCTTTCAAACATTCATCCACAAATGCTATTTAGACTCTATATGCTCATCAATTCATTACCTCATACTGTGTATCTGTTACACTAACCAATTTAGTATTCAGTAGCTCTGAATCTATGACTATTACTTGATACTCTGTTACTTAGTAGCTTCACAGTTCATTCACCTTCTGCTTTGATCTGCAATCTCCAATTACTCTTTACATATGCCACCTTCTTTTTTTAACCTTCATACTCTAAACTTCTTCTATACAAAATTTAAGCGGTGCTAGATGTTCTAGAATCTTCATCTTCAAGTGCTGCTAGAATTGGGTACACTTCCAATTCTTATTTCATCCTTAATTCTCATTGGCTAAACTTACCTTGTAATCATGTGTAATCATTAGATTTCAATATCCAATGTTCTGTTATATGATCTCCTCAAGATTGGTAAACCATTTTCTAATCGTTGTCCAGGTTCAATGTATTTAGATTTCATTTGGTGTCGGCATGTTATGCTCGGTAACATGTTTTCTTTAACTTGGTAACTGAGTTCTCTTCTCGGTTAGGTGCTCGGTAGAACTTGGCTCTCGATGCTTGGTTTTGTCTCGCTCGGTGTCCTGTAGTGTCTGCAATACTATTATATTCTCACTTATATCCGTAATAAGACTAAACATGCTATCCATAACACTTACATCTAGTATTCTCACAAGGTCTTTATCTTTTTTAATTTGCCTCTATAGTGATTCAATGTTTGGTAACAAAATTGTTTGGAGTTCTAAGAGATCCATCCTGATCTAGTTCTCATCCTTTCTCAATTCAAATTGCACTCCCATTAGGTACTTCAACTTCTCATAATATTCAATTATTGTCTTGGGTTCGGTGGAAATCTTTGATAGTAGCTCAATAAGCTTTTTTTTCACATTATTGTCCTTTTCCTTTATTTCCTTTGTAAAATTTGATGATAAAAAAATCTTTTGAAATATAGAAAGAATGGATTGCAGCTCTTGTTCTAATACATTGATTAACTCAGAGAGAGTTACCTTGTCCAATGCCACTAATTTAAGAACTTCTTCAATCACCTTGGTCTCCATATCTTTCTTGTGAACCTTCATCAGATATTCAGTTGTGTTAGTTTTAGGCTAATTGATTTGACTAACAAGTTCTTCTAACTAACTATATATGTCTATTTTTTTATCGGTTGTTGTCTTTGGGGAAATCTCATTTAAAATACTCTTTATTTGTTCTAACACATCAATTTTCTATTTTTTAGCTATAAGGTTGTCTTGTGTAGCTTTCCTCTTCAACAAGTCACCGAACTCAAAGAGTTCATTTGGTCTCATGGTAGTATAGTCAACCTTCAGTATAACTATAACCTCATTTATATCTACCTATTTTTCTACTTTTCTCTTTTTAGACTTTCCCTTTGAACTTGATGCCTTCTTTGCATCTGATTGGGTTGAAGTTTCATCATTTTTTATCTTCCTTCTCCTTTTTCTTCTCCTCTTGTTTTTCATCTTTCTTTTCTTGTACCTTTTATGTCTCTATTAACTTTTCTTTTTCTTTCTCTCATTCCTGCTGACCTTTAGTCTTGGTGGGGGTCACCGACTCTGTATTCTGACCTTGAGTAGTTTCTATTTTTGTATTCTTCTCTTTGGTCTCTTCTAGTTCATTCTCTTTTGTTGGCTCGGTAGGAGTCTCAACATCTATCAGTGCAACATCAGTTACCTGTATCTTCAGAAAGTCCATTACTTGTATGATTACTAGATCTTTTGTCAATAACCTTTCAGTAGTCGAATCATCTATATCCATGGCCGTTGATTCTATGGCCTCGGTAGCCATGACATTTTCATCTTATTTTACTATTTCATCAGGGTCTTGCTTGGTAATGTCTTCTATGATTACTTCTTTGTTTGTCAACAATCCAACTGGCTTTAATTTATCCTCTTCAGCTTTTATATCTTCAATTTTTAGTTTGTCAATTGAAAATATCTTTCTCCAAAGATCATCAATATCCTTTTTTACTTCCTAAAATTGATTGACCAGTATACTTAGTGCTCTTCCTTTCACCAAAAATCTTGTTGAGTATTCTTTAAGTGTATCTTTTATTCATTTCTTTGTAATGTCTAGTACTGTGATTGCCAATGATCTCTCTCTCATCTCCTTTTTAGTAGCAAGTGCATATTTCCATCTAGCATCTATTTTCTTATACAATTCTCCTTCTAGATAATATGCCACTTCAACTAGTATCATCCTGAATTTGTGCAATGTGGTAATGATTATTTCTTCTATTTTATCCTTTTCTTCACTAGTCCTAGTGTCATATTTTAATTGTTGGATAATTTTTGGTCCACCATATTTTTCAAGTGTCTTGAGAAAATCATCAAGACTCTTCAACTTCTTGCGAAGTGCAACTTTGAGTTGTGACAAGTCATTCGACTCAGTGTCACTTTCCTTTGTCAACTTCAATTTTACTCTTGGCCTCCCAGTGGCCTTATTTTCTCTAACATATGTTTTTGTCTTTACAGGATCAACTTCCACTTTCTTCTTTCCTCTTGATGTAGAGGTAGACCGAGTGGATGGTCTTACATTGGTAGGACTAGGGGTTTCCTTCTTGTTTTTTATTTTCTTCCCCTTTATTAATAAAGTCTTAGCAACATCTTTCCCAACTTCATCAACATCAACAATACCTAATGTTTTAGTTAATTCACTAACAATTTTACATTTTTTCCTTATTGCCTTTGGTATCAATATACCTTTTCTTATTTTCTCTTTCACCTCTTCATAGGTGTCATACTAAATTGCAGTTCTATCCAATGGCTTCTCCAAAAGTCCTTTTATCTGTACAGTGGTTGCATCAATATTCATCTCATAGCCCATAAGGGGTAGCCACTTAGTTCTAGGCTCTATTTCCCTTATGATACATACATCGGTGTCCACTTCAAAACATAAATCATCTTTAAACTCTTCTACTAATTGTGGTGGAATCTTATACCTCTTATGCATTCTAGCTTGAAATTTATTGAAATAGTCATCTATTATAACATTAAATTTGTCACCCATGCTTTGAATAAAATCACTAATTTGATAAACTATGGGTTTATCTGCACTCCATGTCACTTCACTAACTGTTGGAAATGAGTTTTGAAAATAAAATAATATACATACCAACAACGGTCCAAACTTTAGAGTGTTTGACTTTTCCTTCTGAATGGTGTTCATATTGTCACCAAGTTGTTTCAATAGAATCTCACATAAGTCAATTTTCATATCCTTCTTCACCATTTTGTATGCAATATCCACAACTCCACAGGGTACACTGTCAACCCGAGATGATTGGAATATCCTATATGATATTATGTTTGATGCAAATTTTAGTCTAGGCTCCTCAAATGTAGAAAGTTTCAAGCCTCTTCCATCACATTTAGCTTTTGTTGGCTCATAGAGTTTGTTCTTATCCATCTGCTTGTAGGCCCTCAGTCTATCACCAACTGGAAATCTAGTAACAATGTGTAAAACATCCTTAGTTATCTTTACTAGTCCATCAAGCCACATGAACCTGCCATGAACTCTGCTTAATACAATTATTATTCACTCATGTTTGAATACCGTCGGTACATGCATTGCATGAGCCAAACCTTGGTCTATAGGTGTGTGTAATCACTTTTCAAATTACCATTTACACATAAATTCTTGTATGAAGCATCAATTTCTCCTTGACATATATCCTCGATCTTGCAATGAATGAAGGTGCAAACGTCTTCAATAAAAATAACTTTTGGCGGGATCAGGGATAGGGCTTTAGTTTTATCAATTTCTGTGGCAACAGCGGGTGGAAGCTTGTACTTTAGATTTATAGGGTCCATCTTCTCAACAACGTCTAGCTTATGTATCTTAGGTGCCATTGATCTCAAAAATACCTCAACAAATTCTAAGGTTCAGATAAAATAGCAATAGAATCTCTTAACTCAGCTTGGTGAAATCTAGAAATACCTCAGATGATTGTGCAAATGTTCATAATGCTCGACTAAATGCTCATAAATACCTCTTTGATCTCATATCTATCACTGCTCAAATGTGCTCACAAGAATGTAAAGTAAAAATGAAGTATCTTGCCCTCTATTTATATATTTTCCTTTAGGTTAGGGCTTCCAATGACTATAAATGTATTTAATTCTTCTTTACCTAACTTTATTTTACCATTTAACCAAACTATACTTTACTTCACCGAATGGAGTAACATAACTCAAATACTTCACCGATCCACATATGAACTTATAACTTTATAAAAAATATCCAAATGCATCTTGGTATGCTAATATGGATCTTTTCACTAAATCTAGGAACCGATTTAAGATTAACTTTAGATTATGAGCTCCTATTCATACCTTGACTGATTAAGTGAAGATAGGTGCACCCAATCCAGAGGATGTGGTGCCATCACTAGTTCCTAATTTTGTTCCATCATCTTGTGACTTTCTTCTCCAAGTCTTATTCATGTGTTCTTAGATTTCATCAACGTTTACTAGAGTCTTTTCACTTGGTTGCTCCTTGGCTGAATCCTTATTTCGGTACCTGCAATCCTTAGCAAGGTGACTAAATCTGTGGCAATGGAAAGAAGCCATTCCTGTGTTTCTCCATGATTTCCTATTGTTAATTCCATGCATCCTGAAGTAGTTTGCAACTATGTGATCGAATCTTCCAAATGCAGTACAAGTAATCCTTGTATTATAATCCCATGGTATTGTAGGTCCTTGTTGTTGATGTATGTAGCATTGGTCAGATAAATAAAATTGACTATATGATTATTATGAGAAATAATTTATTACATAAACATATATATTAATATATATAATAATTAATATTATTTTATATATTAATATGCATATATATAGTTACTCTATATTTATTCTTATAATAACTATATAATAAATTAAATTAGACTAATGAATAAACATATCCCATGAAGGGACACGTCTCTTCTTGTCTTTGCCTTGTATATATACAAGAGATTGATGCATTTGGAAAACACATACAATTAGATAGTGCTATTATATTTTCAATGATCCTAAAACCTTAACATGGTATCATAGCCAAGTTGCAAATGTAAGAGAGTAGTTTGTTGATGGTGAATGTGTGAATGTCTCAGAACATACAGTCTCAGTACGAGGACCATATCTCACAAATGCACCGTTGGATTTTGTTGGATTTTGGATATGTTGGTGATAAACAAATTTATAAGAATCTCACTGGAGTTATTGAAGAGAAAATTTTAGGTTCAAAATTTATGACCGACTGCGTACAGGTATATGAAAAAATCTGTAAAAGAGCGAAGTTTCTTCTTTAAAAGCCTAACCACTTGAAGGGAGATCTGATCAAATTAAAGGTTTTCATAGTGTAAAGAACCTTTGGATATTAAATAAAATTCATGTGAATAATTCTATTAATGTTTGAGAATGACAACATCATTATGTGAATTTGCATGATATTTTCTATATGGGCTCACCTTACAAAATGAAATACTTGAAATTTATAAAAGATAAGTATTTCATGTTTTATTAATGCACATAATTTTTGAGTTTGTAATTCATTCTATACTATTGGTTAGTAAAATATTGTATGCTTCTATCATTGGTATTTACGATCAAGATAGTTTAGTGAGCTATTTGTAATCTCTCTTTGACATACCTTTAGGACAGAAGCACAAGATAATTGCATTCAAGGGAGAAAGAACTTGATGCTTGCAAACAAATTGATGATTGAGACTATATGCAAAGGGAGTCTGATATTTCAAAAGAGTTTAATAGGTTGATAAACTTGAGCTTCAGAGGGAGTAGATGGTTCAGTCAACTTGTGACAATCTTGATCATATTGATTGAGAGGGAGTTCACTATTGAAGGTGAAACATTTATGAGGTAAACTTGATATAATTGATTATTATACTAATGAATCATGAATGTTTTTAATGGGCCTACCCCCTGTGTAAATCATAAGGAAGTGATGACTTCGAAATGATTATCACTTGTATTTGTAAAAGTTATTGTAAGCTGACAATCTTAAACAATAACTTGACCTTCTATTGTGATAGACATCTATTGTGATAGACATATTGTGATGGCTGAACCCGATCATAATAGATAGAATTTGTGGATAGAATCGCTGATAGAGGCAATCCACACTAAAGCTCGTGAGTTTGTGGATAGAATCATCGATGAAGGCAATCCACAAGAGAGCTTGTGGATAGAATCACCGATTGAGGTAATCCACCTGGGAACTTATGGATAGAATCACCGATAGAGGCAATCCACACTAAAGCTTGTGAGTTTGTGGATAGAATCGCTAATGGAGGCAATCCGCATGAGAGCTTGTGGATAGAATCTTCGATGGAGGCATTCCACATCTTGAGACTATGTTTCTATTGATCACATCATGAGGATGATGCTTCTATTCCTTACATCTTAGATATGATGCTATCAGGTTTCATAAGTGTTGACATTGGATTGATTTATCCTCCCTATCTAAGAGGGAGTGTTGATGTATGTAGCATCGTTCAGATAAATAAAATTGACTATATGATTATTATGAGAAAATATTTATTACACACACACACACACATATATATATACATATATATATATATATATATATATATATATATATATATATATATATATATATATATATATATATATATATATATATATATATATATATATATATATATATATATATATATATATACACCCCGAAGGGGTTCCCTATATTGAAGAGAAGGACCTGATTAAAAAAATCTAGGGTCCACGTTGCACGAGCCGCATGCAAGATGATTAAATTGAGCTGAATCGCCTGCATTTGAACGCAGGTTTTTAAACAACAGGATTTCGTAAATGTGAACACGACTGCATAGTTTTTGGCATAAATACTTATTTTGTTTCCTCATACGATTTAATGGAAAACCACATATTTATTCATGCTTTTGGATCGTATTAACTCGCAATAAACCCAGGTTAACTCTGTGGTTGAAGAGAAGGTAGGTAACATCTTTATTATTTTAATGATTTTTATTGAACGGTTTTATGCGACCTCCTCATTCTTATAAAGCACTTTAGTAAGCATAAGAGATTAGAAATAAATTAATATTTGCATCATCTTTTTTTGAGAATAAATGCATGGTTTTTTATAATTTATTTAATTCATAATTATTTAATTATTTATCTTTAAAAAAATATTTTATGTATTTACAAATATTTTTAAAAATAATTTTGTTATCTTTAAAGAAATTAAAAATTTTGTTTAAGATTTTTAGATTTTAAAATTAATTTACACATTTTTAATATTAATTTATGTATATCTCTATTTCTTTATTTAATTAATTCATATAAGTTGGATTTGAAATACTGTTCATTACTTATATAAGATTTGAATTTTTTATATTTTTGTGATTGATGATATTTGAAAAAAAAAAAGTCTTATAATTATTTTTTATAACAATTAATTTACGTTAGGTGAAAATATACAACACAAAATTGCTTTAAAAATATAATTTAGAAGTATCCATATCCAATAACTTTGTGAAGAACTTTAATATAATTTGATATCTTTTATAATGTAAAAATTATTTAAAATTTAAATAAAAAATAATCTTAATAGATTCTTCAAGTTGCGATAAGACCATTCAATTTTCTTATAATAAACCAACGACTATATTGTTCTCAAATTTATCAGGTCCATCTTTAACCTTAAAAAATAATATAAAAGATAATATATTGTTTAATGAAATCCATCCACATCATTCATTGGAAACCATATGGGGAATTTAACTTGGGCTACAATGATATTTCCTCAATCGTATTAAAAAAACTACCAATATAGGACTTCTATCCTAAAAAAGAAACATCTACTATCAAAAGAAAGGGTACATTTTTAATTGTTACAAGTTTATTGTAATAAATTTAATTCGGGGTACCTATTACACACCAAGGTGCAATTACTAGTTATTCTTATAATAACTATATAGTTAATTAAATTAGATTAATGAACAGACATGTCCCATGAAGGGACATGTCTCTTCTTGTCTTTGCCTTATATATATACAAGAGATTGATGCTTTTGGAAAACACATACAATTAGATAGTGCTATTATATTTGCAATGATCCTAAAACCTTAACACTTGTCGGTTGTTGTCAACATTTTGTTGGTTAGGGACCCATTTTTCATTTTTCCTTTGTGACCTGCATTCTCTAGATTTGTGGCCATATCTCTTGCAGTTGTTACAGTAACCATCAGACCTTGGTTTCCTTGGAGTGTTCACAACTCTTGATCTACACTCAAATGCATTATGTCCATACTTATTGTAATTATAACAATGACCTTTAAACTTAGGAGAATTTTGTGGATTACCTCTCTTTCTTCTGCAAAGGTTAGTTGTATGTCCTGGTTTCCCACAATGATAACATGTAGGATTCTTAGGCTTTAGTGGGGTACCAAATTTGTCCTGGTTGGTTTCTTTTTTGGAGGACTCACCCTTCTTGGTAGTATTGTTTGCATTGAAACCGATTCTAGAGGTGTCATTAGATTGCCTTTGATTTCTCAGTTGTTCATCCATAATATTCCATGACTCTTCATTTCTTTTTAGGATATCATTAATATCTCTCTCAGCTTTCAAATCATTCTTCATGTGTTCATTCTCATATCTCAATTCTGTAATCTCATCGAATTTTCTAGCAACATCTTGATTTTCCATAACAAGTTGATATGTTAAGTCATAGTGAGTTTGTGTCAACCTCATGATTTCCCTATCTTTCTCATCTAGTCTAGTATTCATTTTTCTTCTTTCTTTGTTTACAGTTCTTTTGTCATCCTGAACTTTTCCCTTTTGTTCCACAATTTTGCACATCCTTACCGACTATGCTTCTTGTTCTCTTTTCAATGTTTTGACATGATCAACTAGATTATTATTCTTTTTAGATAGTTCTGATATGAGTGCATTAGATTCAACAGACATGCTTCCCTCATATTGTTCTTCAAGTTCCTCAACTTGATCTTGGGTATCCTTCAACTGTAGTGTAAGCTCTTTTCGTTTGTTGATTGAATGTTTTAGTTCCCTACTCAATTCTTCAATTTTCCCATTAGCCATTTTTAGTTCTATTTCCATACTGTCAATTATTATTTTGTACTTTTAGCTTTCCATATTTCTAAATCTTTCCTCTCAAGTGACTAAAATCCTTAATAAGAGACTAGGCTCTGATACCAATTGTTGGATTCAAGTGTGGAAAGGTAAGTACTGAGAGGGGAGGGGTGAATCATTACTTAAAAACACTTTTAAACTTTTTGGAACTTCCTTCACATTCATTTACTAATTACTTATCATTTGCATGCATCACATGAAAATAAATAAAACATATGATAATCAACAGATAATACAATTATTTTTGTATCGTAGAAATCCTTGTTAGAGGATAAAAACTGTGGTGGGGATGACACCCACAACACTTCACTACTGTAGAAATAAAGTTGCTCGGTTAGAGATACAATGTTTAGATATTTTTGATAGCTTACCCTGTTAGGGGTATTAACTTGGTTAAGAGTTCTAAAGACTACTAAATTTACTATGTTAAGAGATTTCACAACTCTAATCTAAGAATTGTACCTAGTTAAAGGATTTACAATTAAGATATGTTAGGATCTTCTTGGTTAAGAGACTTATACAATTCTGATTACTCCTTAATCATTAATAACAAAATTTCTATCAAACATGCATCCAAAAATGCTACTCAGACTCTATATGCTCATCAATTCATTACCTCATACTGTGTATCCATTACACTAACCAATTTAGTACTCGGTAGCTCTAAATCTTTGATTGTTCCTTGATACTATGTTACTCGGTAGCTTCACTGTTCATTCAACTTCTACTCTGATCTGCAATCTCCAATTTATCTTTACATATGCCACCTTACTTTTTTTATCTTCATGCTTTGAACTTCTTATATAGAAAATATAAGTGGTGCTAGATGATCTAGAATCTTCATCTTCAAGCAGTGCTAGCACTGGGTACACTTCAAATGCTCATTTCATTCTTAATTATCATTGGCTAAACTCACCTTGTAATCATGTGTAATCATTAGATTTCAATTTCCAATGTTCTGTTATACGATCTCCTCGAGATTGGTAAATTGTTTTCTAATCAGTGTCCAAGTTCAATGTATTTAGATTTCATCTGGTGTCGGCATGTTCTACTCGGTAACACATTTTATTTAACTTAGTAGCTGATTTCTCTTCTCAACTAGGTGCTCGATAGAACTTGGCTCTCGGCACTTGGTTCTACCTTTCTCAGTGTCTATACTTGCTTTGCTTTACCAAAATTTCTTGTTAACTTATTCCTTTTACCGAATGCTTTCTCTTCCTTGCCGACTCATCTTCTCTTCCTTACCAAATGACTTTGACAAACATAGTGACTTCCTTATAACTAATGACAACAAAATTAACTCTTAGGAGTATCAAAACACACACACACACACATATATATATATAAGAGACAATGGAATGGATCAGGAGATCATGTGGATCTTGCAAGAAAGTAACTACGACTTCATCCCTCAATCACATTAGGCACATCAAATAGAAATATAAAACATACATCCCAACCATACACATTCAAGTATGAGGTTAGTAAAAACCATAACATTAGTAACATCATCATATGTAAATAACCATCATCATCTAACTAACATGATATAAATCAAACGATTAAAGTATTATAGCATTGAATCATTAAATGTAATTGAAGATCTACTATTCATAAAAAGTGGTCTTGAAAGGGTTGTCATCTTAAACATAAATGGTAGTAAAGAGGTGGGTATTACAGTAGAAAAGTTTTAAAAACATCTTCATCTTGAAGTATCTTTAGAAACTCCAAAGCTTAGACAAAAAACCTCAATATTGTGAAACCAACAATTATGCAAGTCGTTCTTTTTCAAATGCTTCCTCTAGATGCCTTCTCATCTTTCTCAGTGAAAAAAATAAGAATATCCAAGTCGTGAATTGAATATTTTCCATTCTCCATGAGTCAAGGGTCCCCTACTATGTTTCTACCCATCAAGAATTAAGTACCTCTTTTCATTCTTAAGTTTTCCAATTCTTCACATTAAGTTTCTTTCCTTCAAAACTTTACTTTCTCTTATAAAAATCGATGACTTGTAGAGTAATTATTTTTTTTTTTCAAATATTAAAATATTAATATGAATAATGATTTTTAGGAAACTCAAGTCACGACCTTCTTGCATGACAAATTTGTATGCACAACTTAAGGAATACAATTGGATTCAAAGTTTGACAAGAATCACTAATATTTCAAATTTATCTAACTCAGAATGAGAAGTTGTATCATGCACATCTTTTCTACTTTTAGATTCTATGTTGCATGAAATGCATGGATAAGATTCTTTGTAACTCCCAAATTCAGTTGAAATGAAAGAATATATATAATAAATATTTCTATTTAAGTTTCAAATATAACATTATGTATATAAAAAACAAAACATTACAAAGATATATGTATATATGTATATATATATGTATATGTATATATATATATATATATATATATATATATATATATATATATATATATATATATATATATATATATATATATATATATATATATATATATATATATATATATATATATATATATATATATAGAGAGAGAGAGAGAGAGAGAGAGAGAGAGAGAGAGTTGCAAAGGAGAAGAGCCCTTCATAAAAAAAGAGGTGATGATAATTATATTTATCTTTCTAATAATATTTTGTATGCAGAAAAGAAAGAAGATGCAATAAAGTGTCATAGATGATGAATATGAAGAAATTGATGAACCTGACACTAAGGAATGTCTATTAGAAGACATAGAGGTTTCAAAAACAACAAAAGAATTGGGTGAAATGAAGGACATTAAAGGTGAAAACAACCAAGTTGTAGCTATAAAAAAAGAGGTGAAACTTATAGTTTGTGAGTTTATTAATAATTTAGAATTCCACGCAGATAATGTGTTCACAGGGTAGATAGATATGAGGAGGATCAAAATCATGTTGCAGTAGTAAGGAAAGGAGTAATATCATATTTTGATGAGGTTAGAACCAAATTTGATTTATGTGTGAATGATATGATGAGTGATAGTGATGAAAGAATTGTAATGGTGAAGGTAAATGATGCAAAGTTTAATTTCTCAAATGTTAGTATGGAAATAAATATGAGGATAATGAGATTGCAACAAAAGAGCATCCTTTAGAGGATACATGTGAAAATGAAAAAGATAATTTACTAATTTTGATTGAAGAAGAATGAGACAAATTGGTTGCGCGTCAAAGAGATGAAGTTGTTACATGTCTTTTTGAAGGCATGGAAGAAGAGGAAAAAGTTGAAGGTGTAGCAAAGGTTGATCAAAGACCCAATGAAGATGACCCAATGCTTGGAGAAGAGATCACTTTGAGTGAAGGGGATGAGAAAGAAGATGAATTACCTAAGGAAGTTGTAGTTTTAGTGAGAGATGGTGAAGAAGATATTGCGACACAAGAGGTAAATATTTATGAATTATGTGATGGTGAATTTGAGATGGATTTTTGTATTGAAGTGAGTGATAAAGAGAATAATGTGGTGATAAGGTGGAATATATGTGTTGCATATTTGTGTGTGAAAGTTGTGAAAGGTTGTGCAGGTGAAACTTGGTGGAAGTGGTTGTTTCATGGTGGATTGAAATCCATAGAGGAGAAGATGAGAGGAGAGATCCATTGGCCGAGGATGATATATGGTGGATGCCAATCCATTAGAGGAGAGATGAGTGGTGAGAAGAATTACATAAGGATGAAAATTATTCCGCTGAAATACTGGAAGAAGAGGAAAAATAAATATTTACATGTACAAATTATTTGCAATCTCAAAGGATGATTCTATCACTCGAGTTTTGTTTTGTGAGCCTATGCTTACAAACTTTCTACGAGGTGTGTTTGATGTAGGAGCATCTGCATTTTAGTTGGGACCTAACAAAAAAAAATTACACTATTGGAAAAGATGATGAATGGACTCTAATTTTGGCAAATTTGTAAATGTCTCTAAAAATAATAGATGAGAGTGCATAAGTTCATTTGAGGTTTTCAAGTGTTCTCTTTAGGAGGTTGGACATCTCACCTTTATTTCCGTCGTTGAGAATTATTTTTGGGAAGGATGTTTATGGCTAAGGTGATTATTATAAGGAGAGATAATCATATGGTTTCCCCAAGGTGGAGCTGTATGGCAAGGGAATAGATGTGGGGTTATTATAAAAGAATAGAATTGAAATTTGAAGAGGGTGGATAAAAGATGGGCTTTGTAGGATTTGAAGGGGGGGTTGGGGGTGATCCCAGGCTTTGTATGGTAAGGAGGAAAGAATAAAGTGTGATGCATGGAGTATGCTAAGAAGGATAAAATGTATGGAAAAGAGGAACAAAGGTAGCTTGCATAGAAAATGATTCTATAGGAGAGGATTGATGTTTCCATGGAATGAGAGAATGAGATTTGAAGAAAACAAAGAAAATATTCCTTTCTAATAATGTAAAATTGAATTCATTACATATGTATATGTGTTGTGTCTTGGATCTAGGAATTAGGACTATTGAAGTTAGCATATTTCTTTTGCAGCAACCTATGTAATAGAATGTGGACTTTATATTTCAATGTACAAATTTGAATGCGATTGATAAATAATTTGTTTTTATTTTTTAGCAACCTATATGGTTGTGTGTGAGTTTTGTGGATTTACTGTAGGAGGGAGTCCTCATATTGCATCACTTTTTCTTTACCACGTCCTTAGTGTAATCACCTAAAATTGGTCTAGTAGAACTTGACCCCCCCTTTCAATCAAATTAAGCTTATACTATGGTCCAATTTCCAGAGATTGCATATTTAATTAATTGCTAAAACCTTACTTTTAATATAAAGTTCCTACACTTTTATTATAAGAACACATTCACATGTGTACACACACTTAATCTTGATTAATTAGCAATTAAAGGGGATTTGTGCTTTTAAAATTGCTATGTTGTCTTTTTCTACCTAACATTTCCCTTTTGCCTCTTAATCTCCACCCTTCATTCTTGAGTAAATTCCTTTAAAAGGAAGCTCTTCCCTTGCTGAAGGGTCCTTAAATTTTGGTAATCTTGCATTCTTGTCATTTTTGCATTCTAACTTTCTTGCATTCTTAGAATAATCTTGTCATTTGAATTCTTATCTTAGCTTCTTTTCTAGCTTAATCTTGCATTGTTAATCTAATTTACTTTCTTGCATTGTTTCATAGAATAGATATTACATCTTCATTCTAGAATACTAGTTATTTGCATTAATTATAGCTTAAAATCTCATTTTAGCTTAAATCTTGCATTCTAGTTTCATTCTAGATTTTCATTTACATTTGAATCTTCCATTTTTTAGTAGTCAAGTCACTAATCCTCTATGCCAATTTAATGAGCATCATAAGAAGGATTAAAATCACTTCAACTAGGACACTATAAGCCACCTCTTGTGATTTCCTTCTTCATGAATTCCCTCAAGTGTAATGGTTTATAGAAGTGTGTCACACTTTGATCACACATCTTTGGCACCCACTGCGGGTCTGGTTTCTCAAATTTAGCTCCATTTCTTATATTCTTGGTTCTTTGTTGTCGCAGGTTTGTCATTTTGATTTTATAGGATAAAGAGTTGTACAATACTTTAGACTATACCCAGGCAACATTCCAACATACTACCAAGTGAAACTTCTCATTTTTTGGAATATCGTTCTACCTTTTTGAAAAATATTGTCTACCTCACAGAGAAATATTGTTATTCCTTGATGAGGTATATCATTCTGAGATGAAATATCAACCTGCTTCTTTATGTTCCATCATATGATTTTCTGATAGACTAATTAACTATCATCCATATTCAATTTCTGTCACAATTTGAGTTTTAGCTAAGATTGCTTGATTTTTCTTGCATTTTCAGATTTTTTGGTTTCCTAATGACAATTAACAAGTGATATTGCAAGGCTATTGCTTCTATTTACATACTTTTGTGCCCTCAATTGTGGTTTTGTAGGATTTTCTTGTTAAAGAGCTCAATATATTCATGACTACTAATGCTTTGTGATGTAGGACGCTTGTCAAAGACTCAATCTTGAAACTACTAATGCTTTTGTCTTGTAGGTTGTCTTGGAAATACAAATCAACATTGTGTTTGCTTACATTTGATTTCTAGGCACCTAGCTTAACTAGAAGGCTTCTTATTTTGTGATTAGTTGAGTAGTAGGAGAGTATTCTCTTTTCCTTTTGGAAAATCATAAATCTTGACCTACTTAGTTGATCACTTGCAATTAGTCTTGGGTAAATGAACATGTGCTTGATGTGTTTGGGAGATACTATGGAGTAGGAGAGTATGTTCTTTTACTCATGTAAAATCAGAAATCTAGACCTCCACTAGCTATCCATTTGCTTTCTTGCATTTACCTTTAGAGGGCATGCCAAGAGAGCAATCTTTTGGGAATGACCCAATTGGGAAACAAGAAAAGCCAACTAACTCCACCCCACTATAATCAAAATCTTCTTTCAATCTAAAGAGAGGGAAGACTTGGCTATTTTATATTCCTAATGCTTCTTCATGTGTAGGGCCTAGTTGCCTAAATCTTGCTAAGCAAGACTACACTTGATTGGGTTCTTATATGGCCTTCTTGGTCTAAATCTTATTTACAAGACTACAAGGGGAGTACATTCACTTTGTGTAGGTCCAAGGGGTCTAAATATTGCTTGAGAGACTATGCATTTTGGATGCTTGTAGGGCTATAGGCATTAATTTCACTTGTGAAACTACAAGGGGTAGTCATGACGAAGATCTTTACTAAACACCTTAGGACTTAGAAGCTATCATTTTTGGTTGTGTGGCTTCCTTTGTGCAAGGATTGATCCAAGTGGACTTACCCAGATCACCCCAAGATACTCACCATATGTACTCCCTTGGATGCAAATCCATGACAAAGCCAACATCACTTTGTGTGAAGTAAAGGAGTACCAAGTTGTGCGCAAAGGTTGAAACACTTCCTGCTTGACCTTAGGTAGTTTTTCTTGCTGTGTTTTCTTGTGCTAAGACTTGTGAAAACATTTATTGAACACACACTTGATACCTTACTAAGACCTCATATATTCTTGTATCCACATGGTTTCTTTGTCCCTTGTTGGATTGTTTGAAGACTATTGCTTGTTCACACTACATGCTTTCAAAACAAACCTTGTCTAGGAAATACTCCAAACTTGTCAATCAACTTTGCAATATTTTGAATCAAACTTTTGTCAACATTACTTCTGTATTGTGATCTGCAGGATTTGAGCAATACAAATCCACAAAACCCGAAGATCGCCTACATACAAAAACCTGTTACAAGGAAGTAGAGACAAGAAGAGGGCAAGGGTTTGACTCAAAATATTGAAGAAGAAAATATCCTCAAATAATGAATGAAAATAATGTACAATGGATCATCCTTATAAAGGAGATCAAAAGCCTTGAAAGGCAAAGTCTAGTGCATGCAATAATCAGTTTGACTATTACATGACTAATGCATGAGTTTAGAATAACTAGTGCATGTGTTTTTAACTAAAGCAAAAGGAAGTTGACATCTTAAGAAGGGAGTAAAGATTAATTAACATAATTAATACTTTACTCTAACATGATCCTTAGCTCATCTTGTTATTTGGTACATTACAACATGTTAGGAATCTCCTCTAGCTAGAAAACATTACTTTGGTCTCTTGACTACATTCTTGGCTAGGAGAATGTTCACTTGTCCACCATCTCTTTGATTATATCTCTTGGATGCTCTATCCTATATCTTGCTTGTTCACAAGTGTCGTACATAGGGATCTACCTATAGCTTGGAAATTTTGTGGCCAGGTATCTTTGATCTCTTTATACTTTTTACACTTTGGACAAGTGAACACTTTTACTTACCTAGCTTAAAAATCAAGTCATCCTAAGTCATCCTATTTGGCTTTTGACAACTTTCTTTCATGTCGGTCACAACTAGATCTCAAATCCATGAAGGAAAACAACATAGTATTTCTTACACTCCAATCATGGAAGAACAAAACAAGAGGATTGATGAATTTCTAAAAAAAAGTGGGTGAAAAACACTTTGGAAAAAATAACCAAGATAATCCCAACACTAGACATGGCTCACAACATGGCTCTCAACATACTAGACCTGGATCACATGGCTCACAAGATGGTGATTCAGATAATGAAATAACTAAAGAAGACATCTTACAATTTTAGAAAGACAAAAGATTACAAAGACTTATGAAGTTGACTTTGAGTCAAAACAAAGATTAATACTTCTTGCATTTTGCCTCACAAGGAGTTAAGAAACCCTACAACTTTGATGTTGACAATCTGATCAAGAAAGAGGAACCATCTAAAATGGAAATCATGAAGAAACATATGGAAGAGATGATGAAGAAAATTTTATTCTTAGAAAAGGAATAGGAACAACCAAGCACACCTTTTTCTCTTGAGGCTATATGCTCATTTCCTTGCGACAAAGATCTATACATTGTTAGGATTAACAAGGTAGAAACAACAATTATGTGCAAATATAACTACTATCAGAAAATAATAAACCACACAAAATAGAACACAAGACACACAGATTTAACAAGGTTCACCCAATCCCTGGGCTACGTCCACCAACAACGAGTCCAATATTATTATTATCCAGTGATTACAACCTGATTACAATCCGTAATCCCTTACAGCCCAATTCTGCTGCAAGTACTAAAATCATACATAATGAAAATCCCTAACCCTAAGCCATATTATACAATATTTTTCCGCTTTAGGGTTAGAATGAGTTATAAGTAGTCGGCCTCAAAAAAAATTTCCTCGGGGGCTGTGCCCCCGAACCCCTGCTCTTGGGGGCTGCGGCCCCCAAACCCCCACTCGGGGCCTAGCCCGGCCCCGAACCCCGGCGAGGTCGGGAGGAAAAGTGTATAGTACTTTCTTGGATAGTACTTTCCTGATTAGTCACCACAAGCTAACAATCTCCCACTTGGTGACTGATCAGTATCCACACTATACTAAAAAACCTCCCACTTGGAGACTGATCCTGTAGCAATACCGCTACCCACATGAGGCCCCCACTGAATTGAACCACCTTGGACTCAGCTGTTCCTTTATTTTGTTCAGTCTAGAAGACCAACTGAAGCTGAACATGAGTTCAACTTCTCCCTTGTTACTACCTTTGTAAACATATCTGCTGGATTATCATCAGTATGAATCTTTTCCAGCCTTAACTGTCCATCATCCAAAACTGATCGAATGAAATGGTACCGCAACTGTATGTGTTTTGTCTTTGAGTGCAAAGCAGAATTCTTTGCAAGATGAATGGCACTTTGGCTATCTGTATGTAGAAAATTATCCTTTTGTGGATGTCCCAATTCTTCCATGAAGAATTGAAGCCATATCATCTCCTTGGCTGCCTCTATAGCAGCAACATACTCTGCCTCTGTAGTGGATAAAGCAACCACCTTTTGTAGTCGAGAAATCCAACTCACTGCTGTCCCACCAACAGTAAATATATAACCTGTAGTACTTCGCCTGCTATCTATATCTCCTGCCAAATTTGAGTCAACATAGCCTTGTACAGTAGTAGTAGAACCCCCAAAGTGTAAACACTTACTGGATGTGCCTCTCAAATATCTAAGAATCCATTTGACTGCATTCCAATGCTCAATACTAGGGTTACTCATATAACGGCTAACGACTCCCACTGTGTGTGCAATATCTGGCCTAGTACATACCATAGCATACATTAAGCTTCCTACAGCTGAAGCATAAGGTACCTTAGACATTTTAGTCTCTTCTTCTAGTGTCTTGGGACACATATCCTTAGTCAATTTCAAATGACCAGGCAAAGGTGTGCTGACAGCTTTGGCATTTTCCATAGAGAAACGTTGCAACACCTTCTCAATATAATCAGCCTGAGATAGAGACAATTTCTTATTTTTCCTATCTCTATAAATTTTCATACCAAGGATTTGTTTTGCTGCCCCCAAATCCTTCATAGCAAAAGATTTTGCTAACTGTTGTTTCAACCCCTTAATGTGATCCATGTTAGACCCAGCTACAAGCATATCATCAACATATAAACATAAAATAATGTAGCTGTCATCATCCAACCTCTTAAAATAAACACAATGGTCAGAATGACACCGACTATATCCATGCCTATTCATAAAAGTGTCAAATTTAATATACCATTGCCGAGGTGCTTGCTTCAAGCCATATAAACTTTTCTGCAATCTGCACACCAAATTCTCCTTACCCTTGACCTCAAATCCTTGTGGCTGAACCATATATATTTCTTCATCCAAATCACCATGAAGAAAGGCTGTTTTAACATCAAGCTGCTCTAAATGCAAATCTTCAGTAGCCACAATACTTAAAACAGTACGAATAGAAGTCATTTTAACAACTGGAGAAAATATCTCATCAAAATCAATACCATATTTCTGTGCAAATCCTTTTATGACTAATCTGGCTTTAAATCTTTTCGTACCTCCATCCTCTTCTTTTATCCTGTAAACCCATTTATTCTGTAAAGCCCTTTTACCTGCAGGTAACTTACATAAATCCCATGTCTGATTTTTCAGCAAAGAGTCCATTTCATCTGTCATTGCAGACTCCCACTGAAGCTTTGTATCCACCTGCACAGCTTCATTATAACATTCAGGTTTACCAGCATCTATTAACATAATAGAATACAAAGATGGAGAAAATCTTTCTGGAGGTCTACTTAGCCTTGTTGACCGTCTAACACTCACTGGGGTGTGTGGTATTTGTTGTTGCTGTTGTTGCGGAGCATAAGGAACTACTAGAACATGAACTTGTGGAGTATCATCCAGTACTACATAGTCATTTTCTTTCTTCTCATGCTGTAGCAACAGATCTTTGTACAATACTTTCTCATTGAATATGACATCCCTGCTTCTTACAATTTTATGATTATCAAAATCCCAAAGCCTATAACCAAATTCATCAATGCCATACCCAACAAATACACATTTCTTTGACTTAGCTTCCAGCTTGGTTCTATTTTTAGAATCTATAAGTGCAAAAGCTTCACAACCAAAGGTTTCGAGAAAAGAATAACTCACCTTCTTACCACTCCATGCTTCCTCTGGAATACCACAGTCCAAAGGAGTAGAGGGGCTTCTATTGATTAAATAAACAGCAGTGTTCACTGCCTCTGCCCACATATTTTTGGGCAGCCTAGCATGCAACCTCATACTCCTTGCACGCTCCATTATTGTCCTGTTCATGCGTTCAGCCACTCCATTTTCTTGTTGAGTCCTTGGTACAATTTTCTGCCTATGAATACCATTAGAGGAACAATATTCTTCAAATTTTGTGCTGCAATACTCACCACCATTATCAGATCTGAGACATTTTAACTTTTTACGAGTCTCATTCTCAACCAAGCATTTCCATTTCTTAAAAGTTTGAAATACATCAGATTTCTGTCTAAGGAAATAAATCCATACTTTTCTTGTTGCATCATCTATAAATGTAACATAATACAGAGAGCCACCAAGGGAAGATACCTGAGCTGGTCCCCATACATCTGTATGCACAAGCTCTAATCTCTCATTTTTCTTTTCCTTCCCACTCTTCACAAAACTAACTCTCTTTTGTTTTTCATAAACACAACTTTCACAGAAATCCATATTGACACATTTCAGACCAGGTAAAACTTTCTTTGAATGAAGTAATTTCATACCTTTTTCACTCATGTGCCCGAGTCTGTTGTGCCACAGTGCTGTGTTAGAATCTACAGCAATAGTTTGATGTTCTTCCTGCTCAACTGCAACCACTGTTCCTGAACATTCATTATCTTCTGAAACAATTAAAGTAGAAGGAACAGTATGACCTGTACAAAGATATAAGGTGCCTACTTTCACACCTTTTGCAACTACTAAGGAACCTTTTGAAACCTTCCAATTTTTATCATTAAAAGTAACTGTGTAACCCTCATCACCCAGTTGCCCTGCTAAAATTAAATTCCTACTCAGCCTTGGAACATGTCTTACCTCTTGTAGTAGCCAATGATTCCCATTCTACAACTTAATCTTAATTTTTCCCTTTCCAACAATCTGACAGGGTTCATTATCTCCCAAATAAACTAGCCCAAAATCCCCTTGGACATAATCAATAAAATAACTTCTATGGGGTGTAGCATGAAATGAAGCCCCAGAATCTAAAACCCATGAATCATCAATACTTTCTAAGGACAAGAGCAAAGCATCCTCCTCGGATTTGTTACTTACCACATTTGCCTCCTTGTTTCCATCATTTTTGTCTCCTTGATCTTTCTTCCGGGACCAACAATCTTTCTTCTTATGACTTGGTTTTCCACAGTACCAGCAATCATTTGGCCCTTTAGATTCAGACCTCTTTCCCTTTGATTTTCCTCTTGATTTCCCACAATTTCTAGAGTTGTTTCCTCTATCTCTTGTTCTGCCTCTGCTTTCTGTGTTCAATACACTACCTGATGTGGATGCCCCTGAGCTTTTCCTACGAATTTCCTCACTCAATATAACACCAATAACATCATCATACTTTAGGGTATTAGAACCAGAAATAGAATTACTAACAGCCATTACCAAGCCATTCCAGCTTTCTGGCAAAGAACACAAAATCAAGAGAGCCCTAACCTCTTCATCAAAAGTAATTTTAACTGAGGTTAATTGACTTGTAACTGTATTAAACTCATTCAAATGATCAGTAACTGATCCACCTTCTACCATTTTCATATTAAATAAATGCTTCATAAGAAATACCTTGTTTGAAGCTGAAGGCTTTTCATACAACTTCGCTAGGGTTTCCATCAGATCTTTAGCTGTCTTTGCTTTAGTAATATTGAATGCCACCGATTGTGCCAGGCATAGACGAATACTCCCCAGTGCCTTCCTATCCAAAATATCCCAATCCTCCTGAGACATTGATTTCTCTTTCTTGGCTACTCCCTCTAATGGCTGCCATAGATCCTTCTGATAGAGATAATCCTCCATTTTCATCTTCCATAACTGGAAGTTCTGCCCATTAAACTTATCGACCTTCAGCCTACCCTCATCTGCCATTTCTCCCACTTAACCAAGAGACTCTCCCACTAACTCGTGAGACCTGCTTCAGAGAATAGATGAAAGAAAGAATGAAATAACCTCGCTCTGATACCACTTGTTAGGATTAACAAGGCAGAAATAACAATTATGTGAAAATATAACTAATATCAGAAAATAATAAACCACACAAAATAGAACACAAGACACACAGATTTAACGTGGTTCACCCAATCCCTGGGCTACGTCCACCAACAGCGAGTCCAATATTATTATTATCCAGTGATTACAACCTGATTACAATCCGTAATCCCTTACAGCCCAATTCTGCCGCAAGTACTAAAATCATACATAATGAAAATCCCTAACCCTAAGCCATATTATACAATATTTTTCCACTTTAGGGTTAGAATGAGTTATAAGTAGTCGGCCCAAATAACCGAAAAGTAGTCGGCCGAAAAAGAGGAAAAGTGTATAGTACTTTCCTGATTAGTCACCACAAGCTAACATACATGTTTTTGTTTCCTCACAAAGTTGACTTTCCTAAGTATGAAAAGTATGATGGTAGCAAAGACCTGCATGTTCATATTAGGGAGTTTTACACACTAAGCATGGAATTCTTGCGTGAACCCACCTATCTTATAAGAATATTTCTTAGGAGTCTTAGTGGTCAATCCATGGAGTGGCTAACTAAACTATCTCCTCCTCTCAAATCATTTGACCAGCTAGTGCAAAGATTTATTCAACAATACTCCTATAATATCCAACACGCTATCACCATGCTTGATCTTTGTAATATCTAACAATGTCAAGGTGAGTCTTTTGTGGTCATTCTTTAGTGATGGAAAAATCTATACTCACATTATCCTCAACAGATTCCTAAGACTGAAAAGATTAATATATTCATCAATGTTTTGGTTCCTGAAATGAACTATGCATTATAGATGCAAACTCATGCTTCATTTGATAAATTGGTGGAGTCATCTATTCACATAGAGGGTGTCCTTGTTCTTAATGGTGATTTCACTCTTCAATCTAAATCCTCTTCTAACAACCAACATAACAAGGAAAAAAACAAGTTCTGGAACAAGACTAAGGATGTTCTCAATGAAAGAATCATGGCCACAACTTCAATGTCTACCACTACTAAAGAGCCAACATTCAATCTATCCACTTTTGTAAAAGCTAAAACTGACAAGCTTTGAGCTTCTAAACCTAAGAGAAACTTTACTCCTCTTGGAGAATCACTTGAAAATGCTTTGAAGATGCTTCTAGCTAATCAAATGATTACTTTTCCTGATAACGCAAAACCCTATGATCCTGAGATTAAGCCTAAATGGTGGAATGACAACCACTATTGTGATTATCATCGCAAAAAAGGCCACAAGACTAACGAATGCATGAAACTTAAGAATCTCATCCAAGATCTAATCGATAATGAGACTATAGTGGTTGATCCCCCACAAGAAAACAATGATCATAAGGCTTTCAAGGAGCCTTTTCCTAAATTTGAAAAAGGGGAGTCTTCTAAGGCAAATGATAATAAGGTTGCCTACACGTATTCTAATAGCGACAATGTGATCAACATGCTTGAATCCTCTAATCATACTAAAGGCAAAGCTAAAGCTGAATCACCTAATGTGTTAATCTACTCTCAAGAGAACATCACTCCTTCAAGAGAAGCTTCATTTTTCTCCTCTGCTTCTAAGTAAGCAACAACCTCGACATTTAAGTCATCTACCTCATCAACTTAATAGGAGTACAACCTAGTTGACCAACTTTAGCATACTTTAGCTTAGATCTCTATACCCAAGCTTCTGAAAATCTCTCCTACTCACAGGGAGATTCTTGATCAAGTCCTTCTTACGGCTAATGTACTTAAGGATTTAGATGTTGATAAGTTCTAGTTCGTGGTCTATCACCTCACAACACCACATTATCTAACTTTTTCTAAAAAAGATGACACATCTGCTAGCCATCCTCACAATCAGCCCCTCCATATTGAAGTCACTATCTATCAGTATAGAGTTAAGTGCATTTTGATAGATGGAGGCGTGAGTTTGAACATCTACACTTTTAGTTTGGTTAAAGCTCTTAGTTTTTCAGATCATTCTATTGATCCTCGACACAAAATACAGAACAAAGCATATGATGAAGAGGAACATTATTCTAAAGGCATGGTAGTATTGCCTATTTAGGTAGGTCCTATTCAATGAGACATCATCTATTAAGTCTTGGATATTCCTTTGGCATATAACATACTTATGGGTCATCCTTAGATCCATGCAATGCAAGAAGTTCCTTCTACATACCATCGTTGCATAAAATTCCCTCATGATATAATTGAGATCACTATTCTTGCAGACTCAACATGTGCCTATAAAAATCCTAAACAAGAAGATTGAATGGTTCCTCACAACAAAGAAGGATTACCTTCTAACAAAATAGAAGCAAAAGGAAAAACACCTCTATCAGACTGTGGGAAAAGAATACTAGTAAGACCTATTGGTATGGGAACCTATCAAGTGGACACTTTTCCCATCTTTTCAAAATCTTATGGCAAATCATCTCTATCAGTCACAACACCTATTATTCATTAAGTTACTGGAATGATTAAGGCTATAATAACCCTAGAGATAGAAATGGAAGAAAGTGGTATCTTACACATACTCTCCAAGAGAAAAGAACTTGATAAAAAAGACAAACATGCTGACATCTCACCTAAAAAGTATAGTATGGGCTATCAACTTATGCAAAATATGGGACATGATGGAAAAATTCCTCTTGGCAAAGGCAAAGGTCTTCTCGAACCTCTCCATGTTAAATTCTTAAACCCTAAGGATAAGACTGGTGTTAGCTATCATGAACATAAAATTCACAAGCCTAGCAGCAGAACTCACACACATTAGGACTCATATGATGAAGAAGAAGCACAAATTCTACCTATGACATATGAAAGGCTCTTTCATATTCAAAATTCTAATCCAGAATATCAAGGAGAGCCTTACATACCCTTTCAAGTGCCTCAAGAACATGACCTTGGTCCTAACTAGGAGGATCTCATACACTCTTATGAGAAAAATCCTATTGCTACCACTAGTAAAAATGCTATTTCTCTTGCTATTGAGCACATCATTGATTCCTATCTTGATTGGGGGTAACCTATTGTTGTCTCCCGTATCCTAGATATGCTTGAATAAACACCAATTCTGGATTATACTCCTACTACTATATATGATTTACTATTTCTCCTTCTACTGAGCAAGCTCCTATTGCTGAAAAACACCTCTTGTGACAAATGAAAGTGATGATAAAAATTTGCCTCCTACTATATCTCTAGCCAATTACATCAAACAATATCGCAATAGTGAAACATACTCACATGAGTATGAATGAGACTCCTTGTCAGATGCTCCTATGGAAATACAAGTTGATGTCATATATAGATATTCTCTGGCTATGAACTTTGAAAGAGGAGAAAGCTCCAATTCTCAAGACCAAGAAAATGATGATGATCCTTTCCACCCTTATGTGGAAATAATCCCTATGGCTCCTAGGCCATCTAATCAAAATAATGCTTCAACTGCTCAAGTAAATCATGGGTATATAAGACCTCGTCCTATGATGGCTTCATGGAACTTAGGAAGGTCTACAATTGAGTTGGTTCCTATTTGTGCACTCCCACCACCAGAAGAGGGACTTGGTTCTTGGAATGGACCGTCCATGTTAGATTCATGTAATACTCCTTTGACTCTTCTATGACAACTCATGATAGACAATGCTCTATGGATGATAACTTTATTGATCTCTTTGATTCATTCGTGAATGATGAGGACAATACTGATGTCTTTGCACTCAAACCTGTTGAACCTTTATCCCTAATCCTTCCTAAGTTAAGTGGCTAGACCACTTTCCATTCATCCCTCCATCTAAACCCGTCATATCAGCCTCAGTCATCCATAATTCCCAAGTATTCTGAAAGTAATTTGGATGTGCAACATAAAAATAAAAATACAAGAATCCACTTACATATGAAGGTCACCATGTCCCATCTAATCAACACATGACTAAAAAAGAAAAAGCAATATTCAAGAGACCACAAGGGTTCTCCAAAAATAAAAGAAGAAAATCAAAGAAAAATATGGATTTAAAAATCCATCATAAAATAATTGCGATAAAAAATATCTCAAAGTAAAGAAAAATAAAAGGCTATGTGGATTCCCAAGTTAAAAGACTTGGATATAAAATAAAAATCAATGTTAACATCCAAGCCTCCATCTTCTTCTTATGACTCACTTCACTCCCAAATTCTCCACACCATCATTACCTTTCATACCTCATGTTGCTCTCCACTCTATCATATCCTTCAAAGAAGTGCACACTGGTATCTACTCATCGCTAATGACTTGCTTCAAAAATGTCTCGATGGTACTCTCCCTAGGCATCTAGAATACGAGGAATTTGACAAAGTGTTAAGAGAGGTTCATGAGGGTGTTTGTGGATCTCACTCGAATGATCTTTCCTTTACTATGAAATTCTTGACAATTGTAAGCTACTGTCTGTATCCTTTTCTCATCACTACAACATTCTATTCTAAAGATTATCAGCTGGCTACTTCAAACAATGATGTTTTCCAAGAGTCTCTCAATGCTCTTAACCTGCAACAACTCTACAATTACATATTTTTCTTGTTGTACAACAACTTATGATCCTAAAAACTTCTAAAAAGCTTATAAAGTCTTGAAAAAATCCTAGAAATTGTAAAATGTCCTAAAAAATTGATCATCTTGGTGAAAACTTGGAAACAAGTGCCTTGGTAGCAAAACTAAAATAATCCCAAGTGGTGAAAACTTGGCAAACAAATGCTATTTGTAATCAACGCTCCATCTATCAATGCATGGCTAAGCTTTAGTCTCCTATGTCCATCTCACTTTCTATCTCCTTATGTCGTCATGGGCTAGAACTTGTCTTTGTCTTGTCCTTGGTTCTTGTCTGTCATTTGGAGGCAATCATAAACCTATCTGAGCTGTCAGTACTTTATCACTTGGTTGACCTTTTGAGCTTAAATTGAGTCAGTTTATCAGTCCTTCCCGATGGACACCTTCTCATTGACACTACTTGGTATTTATCAACACCCCAATCCTTTAGTATTTCTTAACACTACCAATTTGGACGTCACGGTGTTTCTCAACACATATCGGATCTTGCACTATCTCTTACTATACACTTACATTTTGACACTAGCACAAAGGTGTTTTCTTAACACCCAACACCAAATTACATCCTAGAAAACTGAAAATGACTGAGATATGCTGAACTATTTTCTTGTGTGCTATTTTTTATCATTGATTTTCACTTGCTATGTCTTCTAAGGTCACTTGACGATGTCTACTTGACTAGAGATTCATGACTAGGGGCATAACATATTTTTATACTTGTGGTGTGATTTCAATGATCCTAAGTTGTCTAATAAACTAGGTGTTTGTGGTAAGAGCCTCCATCACAATTGGAGCACCACACATACCTTGACCCTTTTTATTCAGGACACTTAGTGAGGTTGGAATTATCTCCTTGTCTGTTGCTTGTGTGTAGCACACAAGACTATACTTCTGGTTATCCTAGCGCTCATGCTTCAATACTAGTATAATCTTGCAACATTAACTTGGAAACCATGTTCAGGTCATCTCGATGCTTATGTCTTGATGCTTACTTTTCATGACTTCTCTCGCACTGGCAAAGGTTGTACTGACCTCTGATGTCCCAAATTCTCAAATGATGAAAACTAAAGGTTACAGGATTAGTGACTTGACTACTCTCATGTCTTAGGTTGCATTCTCATTCTTAGGCTGCATTTCATTCTAGGCCTGCATTTATCTTTTCATTTCTAGTTCCCTTGAGCTATGCTTTCTTTTCATCCTTTCTTTCTCTCTATTAAGGCATCTAACTGCAAATATTTTTTATTTAATCCTATTTTTTGGGATCAAAATCAAAATTCCAAATCTTCTAATGTAGTTGATCGTTGACACTATCACTTCTTGCTCGCTTTCACCTTCTTTTCTAAACTTTGAGGCAAATATTTGCCCCTTGCACCTCATTTCCATTTCAATCCTGATGGGGCATGACAATATATAAAATCTTTTTGTCAATCAAATCTCCTAATCTGCAAATCTAGTAATTGAACCAAATCTTAAATTGATCAAGTCAATTAGGACTAAAACATCATTGCTCGAGGCATCTCAGCTTCGTCACTTCATATCAAGTTGAGAATCTCCACTTTCTTCTTTTTGAAAGAATGTTCTCATTGCTTCATATCAGTTCACTCAGACAAGCATCTTTTCAATCTCTTGGGGCATATTAGGTTCATCAGGACCCATATCAATCTAGTATTCTCTCAGATGATTAACTATCTCAATCTCCTTGGACGGATATTCAGTCTCATCATTTCATATCAGGCTGGATACTCTTGTCTTGTTTATCAGTCTTCGTTCAATCAGGTTCAGAGGTAGATCTCTATCAGCTACCTTGACATCATCATTCTTTGACTCAATATGTTCCTAGACCACTCACAAATTAGTCAAAGAGGGGAAATGTAATCACCTAAAATTGGTCTAGTAGAACTTGACCCCCCCCCCCCCCTTCGATCAAATTGCCTCTTTACTGGACACAATTGTGTAGAGTAACCCTTTAAATCCCCTTTGCATAATTAAATAAAAAATATTATATCAAGTTTATACTATGGTCCAATTTCTAGAGCTTGCATATTTAATTAATTGCTAAAACTTTACTTTTAATATAAAGTTCCTACATTTTTATTAAAAGAAAACATTCACATGTGTACACACTTAATCTTGATTAATTAGCAATTAAAGGGGATTGTGCTTTCAAAATTGCTATTTTGTCTAATTCTACCTAACATTTCCCTTTTGCCTCTTAATCCTCACCACTCATCTCTACCTAACCTTGCATCTCCTTGCATCTCCTTTTGCCTCTTCATCTCAACTACACATTCTTTTGCCTCTTAATCTCCACCCTTCATTCTTGAGGAAATTCCTTTAAAATGAAGCTCTTCCCTTGCTCAAGGGTCCTTAATTTTTGGTAATCTTGCATTCTTGTCATTGTTGCATTCTAGCTTTCTTGCATTCTTCGAATAATCTTGTCATTTGAATTCTTAGTGCCTTAGCTTCATTTCTAGCTTAATCTTGCTTTGTTAATCTAATTTACTTCCTTGCATTGTTTCATAGAATAGCTCTTGCATCTTCATTCTAGAATACTAGTTGTTTGCATTCATTCTAGCTTAATCTCTCATTTTAGCTTAAATCTTGCATTCTAGTTTCATTCTAGATTTTTATTTACATTTGAATCTTCCATTTTGGAGTAGTCAAGTCACTAATCCTCTATGCCAATTTGATGAGCATCATGAGAAGGATTAAACTCGCTTTAACTAGGAAGTTATAAGCCGCCTCTTGAGATTTCCTTCTTCATGGATTCTCTCAAGTGTAATGGTTTATATAAGTGTGTCACACTTTGATCACACACTTAGCTCCTTTTTCTTCCTTTTTACTATCTCATTGTTTGAATCTTTTACCATATTTAGACTTATCATTATCACTACAAAGTAATCAATATCGATGAAGCCAACATAAACTAACACATTGAGATTTGTTGTAGCCAAGGATGATTCCCTTTATTATTGATAGCTTGTCATCTCTTCTCCCTTCTAGATAGGTTGCATGACCCATTGCCATCTATTTCTTTGACCCTCGTGAATCCAACCAAAAAAATGATATTGAGAGAAGCCTTGTTAGCTTTTGAAGTGTAATTACTTTTACATCCTAGTAAATATCACCTAAATCATGATGTGCAAAAAGAGCCTCATGACATCATAATAATGCTTGTGTCACTCCATTTATTATAATTGAACACCTTATTTAATTTAACTAAATAAAATTCATTTTCATCTTGTAACTATATTTTTACAATTTTATCAAATTACTTGAAAAATAATTAAAAAACTTTAATACCTTCCATGTGATTACACCCTTAAAGTGAACAACCAAAATATTTTGAACTGCTCTTTTCTATAAGTGAACAAGATTAACTTAAAATTTTCAAATCATTATCACAAATGAATCAATGACATTAGATTTCCACAATCTATTAGGTTAACTTTGGTGGATTTAATTGTGTGAGGTTTTTTGCATTAATGTTTGGATCACACTCCATTATCCATCATCATTTTCCTTCTCCTTTGAAAGAGAGGGCACAAGTTCAAATTAAAATGTGGGTAAGGTAAGCATGCCTCTTTTGTAGCACAATTAGGTGCCCCCCACAAAGATTACATAGTAGTCCCATATTACTATAAGCCATTTATAGACTTATATATAGACCACCCAATATCAAGAATTATAAATGCATCTTTCCTTTTTTCTATTTTCCATCCTTTTGTTGGAATTAGACTCGAATTGAGATTGTTAAATCCCGGAATTGACATTTTCGATGTTTGTGTTCAAAACATGAAACTAGAATAGGGATTTGTTAATTCCCATTTAACCCCAAAACCAACATTTGAATCTTCCATCTAAACAGATGGAATTGGAAAATCAATTCCAATTCCACTTGAATGGGAATTGGGGGTAAAACAAAATTTATAATATTTTGAAATCCATATGCAAACAACATTTTCTATCTTCTCATTATGAATTCCAGGGGAACCAAATGGTTCCAACCATATTACAAAAACCATTTTTCGGAATTAAAACTTCCAAAATTGTCAAATACTAGAATTTGACAATTCCAACATTATTTAATTCCAGCAAACAAACGGACCCTTATTTTTGAACATTATCCAAAATATTGGTACACGAAAACTCTTACAAAATCAAATCAGAATACCTGATGGGACCCTAAAAATACACATTTTGATAACAAAAGGTGTGCCATTAGGTATACAAGATATCATGCAAACCGAGCTTGGAATTTGATGGTCACCCCTGCTCCTCATATGATTTTTTTTATGACGGTTTGGTCATTTTAGTGCCTTTCATTTTATGTTTTAAGAAAAATGTCGATTGTCAAATTTTTATTTATGAGTTATTGTCAAATTTTTTAATTTATGAATAATTTAATAAATTATTTTAAATTTAAATATTTTATCAATATAATTTAATACATATATTAATATAATAAATATTTTATCATTAAAAAAATAGTGCAAACTAATCTAATTACTCTTTTAAAACATGCATTATTATATATAATTAGAACAAACTAATTTTTAAATATAAATTATATTTTATTATAAAAATCACTGAAAAGTATAACATAGAATAATCTAATATAATTGGAAATCAGATACAAAACATAAAATAATAAAAATAAATAATATCAATTTACTTCATTCCAATTTACATCATTTGTTTTAGATTAATTTAAAGATACTCTCATTAACTTTCTATTATTTTTTTGAAAATCCCATTTCACAATCAAGAGTACTTGAGGAATAGTAAGCACATCCTATCATAACTTCATCATATGAAGATCTAACTTCTATGCCAAATATTTTGTGTTATGAAAAACTCTCCATGCATCTTTCATTTGGCCCTTTTGCAACCATTAACATCACATGTGGATTCAATAACACATGCCAAATTTATAGGAGCAAATTTCTAAATTCATATATTTTATTTGAAAAAGATTCTAAATGTAATAATAAACAATAATTATAAATTAGTCACATATTAAAAAATCTATGCATGTTTTTAAATCAATGATAATATATAATAAATCATAATTATTTGTATTAAAAAAATATAAAAACTAAAAAATAATATAAATTAGTAATATATACAAAACTATCAAATTAAAGACAAGTTTCAAAGTTCATATATTTTATTTTAAAAGAATTCTAAATTAATATAAATATGAGCACTTTTTAAAATCACATGTTTTATTTGAAAAAGATTTTAAAATAATAATAATATACAATCAATTTTATAAAAAAATTAATTGTGATAAAAAATAATATAAATATATAATAAATAATATAAAAAATATATATTATTTTTAATTATGATAAAAATAATATAAATATATAATAAATAATATTAAATATGTATATAAGCAAAGAACGTTTCTTAAGATTTTAAATTAATATTATATCTAAAAATAAAATAGAAACATAATATTTTGTTTCAAAAATTCTAAATTATTATTAGTATATAATAATAAATTAAAAACTTATATATTATATATTATCTTATATATATCATACACATTATAAAATAATATATTTATATTATTAAATAAAATACTATATTATCTATAACAGATCGTTTATTAAAAAATTTAAGTTTCATACTTAAGATTTTATTAAAAATAAAGATGTCCATTTGCCTGTCATACACGGTTCAGAAATGGAAAAACGACTTACACAGCCATCAAATACGGCCATCAAATTCCAGGCCTCATGCGGACGATATAGCTTTGTCTTCTTTAATCACTTTCCAGAAAATCTGAAATTTTCTGCGAAGCACGTGATGGATTATGCCCTGGAACACGATTACGTTGATGCATATTCTCGCTCAAGAGTACAGAGTGATTTGAACCTGATCTTAATTGAATAGGATTATCTATCATTGGATGATACCTAATCAAGAGAAACTAGCACTGCAAACTAGCTCCGAGTGTTGGATGGTAGGGTTTTCTCCAGTTAGTTTCCGAGTAACTACGCTTACTCACTGAAATACTTGGTCCACTGTTTGGATAAAGAAGGAAGTGGGTGGGTCCTTAGAAGGCCACTGCGGCCATGGCTTGCACAAACATCTGGGGTAACTAATTCAGTGGATTTAACGACAAGAGTGTCACATAAAATCTAACAAATTGAAAAGCAGCTGTCTCCAGCTAATTAACTTTAGAGGGACAACGCATATCAATGGGAACTAGCTCTTTTGATTGTCCTGAACATTCCAAAGCCCTTATCAACGGGCACCAAGAAATCAAAACCTACTCTTTGAAAGTTATTATGGCGATGTCAGTCTTGGGTTTGGTAGCAGCCTTGTTCTTCGTCATGGTTTGGGTTTCGATCCCGGGACGTGTGGATGCAAGTTTAGAGTTCTCACGCCCCCAGTTAAAGCTTAAGGACCCTGTGGTAATCCTCGTCTCTTCAGATGGCTTTCGGTTTGGGTATCAGTACAAAACGCATACCCCCAATATTCAAAGGCTCATCTCCAACGGCACCAGTGCAGAGACAGGTATGATACCCGTTTTCCCAACCCTCACTTTTCCAAACCATTATTCGATTGTAACTGGGCTTTATCCTGCCTGGCATGGAATTATCAACAACTATTTTAAGGATCCCCAAACAAATGACACCTTTAATATGCAAAACCATGAACCCAAATGGTGGCTGGGAGAGCCTCTCTGGGAGACTGTGACCAAACATGGTCTGCAGGCCGCTACTTATTTTTGGCCCGGTTCTGAAGTTGTGAAGGGCCTCTGGAATTGCCCTAAAAAGTTCTGTCAACGGTATAACGAGTCTGTTCCCTTTGAGGAAAGAGTGGATACAGTGTTGGGTTATTTTGACCTGAATCCATCGGAGATGCCCAGATTCATTACCCTCTATTTTGAAGATCCTGATCACCAGGGCCATCAGGTTGGGCCAGATGATCCCCAGATAACCGAGGCAGTTGCTCATATTGATTCCTTAATGGGGAGACTCATGAATGGGCTTGAACAAAGAGGGGTTTTGGAGGATGTGACTATAATCATGGTGGGAGACCATGGCATGGTTGGGACTTGTGATAAGAAGCTCATCTTTTTGGAGGATTTCAGTCCTTGGATTACAATTCCTTCCGATTGGATACAGTATTATAGTCCTCTGCTTTCCATCAGGCCTCCCCCGGGAGTTCCTCCGTCCGAAGTGGTGGCGAAAATGAGAGAAGGCTTGAATTCTGGCAAGGTGAAGAACGGTGAGTATCTGAAGGTTTTTCTGAAAGAAGATCTACCAGGTCGGCTTCATTACTCGAGTAATGAGAAGATTCCTCCTATCATTGGGTTGGTTGCGGAAGGGTTCAAGATTGAGCAGGCGAACTCCAAGAGTCAAGAATGTGGAGGAGCGCACGGTTATGATAATGCATTCTTTTCTATGAGGACGGTTTTCTTTGGCCACGGTCCTCGTTTTGCAAGGGGACAAAAGGTGCCATCTTTTGAGAATGTTGAGATTTATAATCTCATCACTTCTATTCTCAACATCACTGGAGTTCCTAACAATGGCACTCAATCTTTTGCAAATTCAGTTCTACTGCCTCCTTTCTCAGTTTGATCTGGATTTCCAATATCAGATGTTGCTGTAAATTGACTAACAAATTTCAAGTTTAACCTGACTAAATGATATTGTTGTAATAACCAGTAAATGGGAGTAATTTTAATCAGCTCTGTTGATTCTCTCTCCAAGGAACGAAGTTTAGAGGAAGGACATAAACTGCTTCTGTTAAAACTACCAAACTGTTAAAATCTCAGAGCGTTTGGTAAGGGTCATTTGCGTTATTGTGAAGATTTGTTCTTCATTTGTCTCCAATTTGCTACATTTTTCCTTTTTATTGACGTTGCTTTTATTATTACTGACATGTTCTAGCTTAATTTTAGTTTGTGAGCTTTGTGAATTTGTTGTTGTTCATGGCTTGGCAAGGAAGTGCAAAGTAAGGTGTTTCGCCAAGCAAGGTGTTCCATTATCACCTATTTTTAGGGGCAAATGTAAACTAATGGAACCATGCTGCAGATTCATCCACCCATAATAAGTACTTCTTTCTGACTTTTTAATAAACTGAGCAATCCTAGGATTGATAGATATCGGGTGGTTTTGTCTGTTGCTACGCATCTCACTCAAATTCCTTTCATTGATTGCTTGAATCTCAAAATGTTGGTTGGTGCTAAAATCATGCGACTTTCTAACTCAAATGATTGCAAATTCTATCTGCTTCTGTAAGACAAAAGATCGTTTCATCTGGTCGGGTCTTATTGCAGCTCGTTACAATGGTATAATCATTTTGGTAAAACAGAGTGTCCTAGAAAATAAGCACTCTGTTGTGTCTTATGTCTCATCCAATTGAGCATCAATTACTATTCTACGAGTATAAGAAGATGTGTAAGGAATAAGTATAAGAACTGTAAATGAAACTTTGCCACACTAGGTAAAGTTTACACTAATAATAATTGAAAACATGAAAATGATTGCATTGAAATTTGAACATTAACAACGGGGGCCGAGTTTTGGAACTTTGGGAGCAAAGCGCCAACCAAGAATAAGTATAAGAATTGCAAATGAAACTTGATATACTAATTGAAGTTTAAAGTTTCTAATAAACATAAAAACATGGAAATGATTGCATAAACAATAAGAATGGTGGGCAGAGGTTTGGGGTCTGGGGAAGATTCCCCAGCAGGGGCCCCTCATGAGGTTAGGGGGCATTTTCAAAACCTTAGAAACCTTCATTACGAATGCCATTTTCACAAAAATTTCGCTCCTTTTTTGTTTAAGAACCAAGATCCTAAGTGGGGGCTATTGGAGGCTCCTAGGTACCTCGGGACAGTCAGGGGAGAGTCCCCAGGATGTTCCACTGTCCTTGGCGGTAGTGCCGTTTCAGCTGGGGATGTCCCTGCCGTATCCCAGGGACCTCTCTGTCCCTGAAACAAGGGGGGAGTGGGGGGGGGAGGACAGATCTTCGTATTTCAATGCTTGTATTCAGCAGTATAATGAACATTGAATATAGCATGCCAACTTTGTCTACAGCATTCCTTGTGTACTAAACAAGTTGTCCACTGTATGAAACAAGATAATCCTTGATTGTGGCTTTGACTGCAAAGATGTAGAGATTTGCAATAGGGGATATGTATTTTGCAGATTTTGTTATCATGATTCATCATCTGTCTAGTATTTGCTTAGACCTATAGTTTGATGGGGCTTTGGGGGATATGCCCCCAATGGTGTCAAGGGGCAGCGCTCCCAGCGGGGTTGAGGGCCACCGATTTCACCTTCTAAACCCGCTTTGTAAATCCTTGTGGGCATGTCATAAACCAAACAAGCATTGAAAGGTTGTAAAGCTTTTTTTTCTTAAATTACATAAAATTGTGCCTGGGTATGTTAGGGGATGACTAGCCGCCCCTGGGACAGATGTGGGACGTTTGGACGTCCCCTGGCTGTCTTGTGGATGGCTAGCCATCCTCTACATCCATGGTGCCATTTTTTGCCATTTCTGAATTATAGTTTCCTAAATTTTGCAGAGAAGAGGGATGGGGAGGGGACGTTTCCTGGATGGCCTTGAGTCCCCATAACGTTTTTGGGAAGGGTATGGGCGTACTTAAGCAGGGGATGCGTCCCTGTGGAGTGTAATGGTAGATTGATTATCTTATAGCAAATACCTCTGTGATTACTTTTCTGTGACCACTTCCTGTTTATTAGAAAATAAATTTTTTTGATCTGGGGAATTTGTGTGGGAAAATGGTTTGGACATTTCCTGTAGAAGGGTTATTTTCTTTCTTTCTTTTAGGTTAATTAATAGTTATTACATGTAAGATGGAACCTCTCTCAAATCAAAACCTTGAAACCGACTCAAGTCTGAAAGTTACAAAATGAAAAATATCAATATGAGAGGCTAGATGAAGCCTATTAGAAAAAAAGGCTTGGAGAGAGATGACATATGCAATGAATTTGACTGCCTAAAATTTCCTTGATGGACCTACATGGGTTTCATCTTCTTAATTACGTTTTGTTATTTGAGTCTTGAGACTGTTTTTCAAAATCTGGTAATTTCGGTTGATGGTTTTTCATTTTCATAATTTTAATCTGTTTATGCACCATCGTTGTGATGGTTATAATGAATCACTTGGTAAGTTAGATCTAATGTTATGTAAATTGTACATGCAGAACTCATTTATTGATTTTCTTTTTGAATCAACTTGAAGCTATTTCTGTACTCGTGCTGCAATTTTACTCTCTAAATCTGCAAAAGTTGTAGCCATACTGTTTTCCTAATTTCAGTCTACTTATGGCAGTGTTCTTCTGATGCTTACCATAGAATGAATTTTTGGGGCATGACAGCTCCCTGTCACACTTTGGCAATTGCACTGAAATCGAACATCGAAGCAGGGAGTTGGGCTCATACATTCTCCCTGTTTGAGTCTATAGAGCTTTGCAGATCAAAAACTCTTTTTATAAAAGCAAGAATTGCGAATGTTGATCTATAAAAATGAACCTTTTTGTGTAAACATGAGCCTGAGCTGTCTATTCTTATGTTCTCAACTTGTTTTTCAAGCCATAGCTGTCTATTATTATTATTTTCTCATGGTTTATGCCCAATCCAATTAAACCTGAAATGGCTGTGGAACAGGAAAACTCCTACATATTAACCTCTGAACCTTTTAGACCAAAAAACCAATCCAGCTTTACTGGTGTAATGGTAAAAAGCGCATGCACATGCCCTTTTCCCTTATGTTTTGGATGCATGGCGACTAAAATTGTCCTAAAATGCATCAACTAGTGTGTAAGAAGGCATATTTTGTGTGGAAGTTGAAAAATAACATGATTCAATCTTGATCCTAACATGATTCATCCCTGGAATTCATTCCCCATCCCTAAATCCGCCATTCGCTGCCCTGGTTCAGTTCCATGAGCGCAGAAGTGATGTAGATCACCTTTGTGCCGATGGATATGAATGCTAATTTTAAAAGTCAAGATTTTAAATTCAAACTATTTTCCACCTCTTCCGTTAGCTGTTATGAGTTGTCTAAAGTGCAAATACCTTGCAGGTACGAGAACCTGGTATGTGGGTACGCAATTTTTTTTTTTTTTTGGTTTTGGATGCACATATATATATATAAATTTAAAGAACTATACAGCTCTTGGAGCAATGGTCTGATCTCCAGGTTGGACAATGATATATGTACCTTACAATTGTTTGGATTTCGGATAGATGTTGATGTTCCTGTTATCCAATAATCAACATGTAAGAAACCAGCTCAAATTATGCCCACAACCCTATCATGACAATATGATAATTCTTAGGGTACAGCTTATCCTCAAATTTTCACATATGGTAGATACTTGAGTAGATAATTTAATAATGAAAGAAATTATATTAACATCCACATGCAATAGAATATTTCTATGCGATTTGAAAGTATGTCTAAATACAATAGAATAGTACAGAAATGTTCCTACATTACCATGTTCCCCTTCCAAGCACCTAATACTGATAAGTATTGTTCATCTACCAACAGTCAGGGCACACCTCAGATTTCTTTGGGGCACCCCTACCTCTACCTAGGTACCCACATGTTTTAACATTAAAGAAAAAGATTAACAAAAATAAAAAAGTTAATCCTTGGAAGAAAGAACAAACAACTAATTTTTTGTCTTTTTTATTTATAGTGTGCATAAGTATTAATAGTGTAATTTAGATTGTACTAAAATGGCTGCATGAAATATAGGTTTTAGTTGGTCTGTTTGCAGAGACATAACACTCAATTTTTAGACTATATGGAGAAGAAGTCCCAGGTGCAGAACAGTGGTTTCATGTTGGCCTAACAGAAATTTTTGGACAATCATTTGCAATGTATTTTCTCCAGCCAAGGCCCAGCTGTGCCTGGTTTCATTGAAAGTTCTAGGCAAGCAAGCAGACCATTGGTCAAGCAAGAAAACTGGGCGCTGGCATCTGGATGCGCCTGGGTGCGCACAGGAAGTGCATCCACCCCCTGCGGGTGCATCCGGATGCACCCACAGGGGGCAGATGCACTTCCTGTGCGCATCCCACCTCCAAGTCTGTGCCCAGATGCATCTGCATCTGGAGGTGGGATGCACCCACAGGGGGTGGATGTGCTTCCTGTGCGCACCCCACCTCCAAATCTGTGCCCAAACGCATCCGCATCCGGAGGTTGGGGGGGTGGGGATTGAATCCGGTAACTAAGATTTAAAGACAAAACCTAATGCCCAGACACATCCGGATGCACCTACAGGGGGTGGATGCACTTCCTGTGCGCATCCCACCTCCAAATCTGTACCCAGACGCATTCCCATCCAGAGGTGGGATGCATCCGCAGGGGGTGGATGCGCTGCCTGTGCACACCCCACCTCCAAATCTGTGCCCAGATGCATCCGCATCCAGAGGTGGGGATTGAATCCGGTAACTAAGATTTAAAGACAAAACCTAATGCCCAGGCGCATCCGGATGCACCCACAGGGGGTGGATGCACTTCCTGTGCGCATCTCACCTCCAAATCCGTGCCCAGATGCATCCGCATCCGGAGGTTGGCGGGGGGGGAGTGAATCCGGTAACTAAGATTTAAAGACAAAATCTAATTCAAATGAATGATATAAGTTTGTGTATGATGGATCACTTGTTCCCGAGTCTCAGAATGTGCAGTGAGTTGTAGGCCAGAGTAATGTTCTATATGACAAGGATGGTTGGTAAAAAGCAAGGGAACATTGAGGTGCTTGGAAATGTTGGTTTTCCTTTTCATAATGATTTTATTGTTCCTCAGAGTTATGATGATCCTGTGGTTCCTCATGGTGTTGGTGATGCAGGCTCTGTTGTTGTTCCTAATGGTGTTGATGTGTTGTGGGCTTTCTTGCTGTCCTGTTTTGGATGTTTATAAGGGGAAGTATATTGTTTATGATCTTGGGCTGGGTGTTGAGCAGATTGCTGGTGCAAGTTACTTTTGTAGTGAGGATGATGAGATTTCTTTCACTCTATCCAGCTGTTCTCATTTCCATCCGTATTTATCCAGAATCCTGGCTTTAGGAATATGTTGGCTTTAGGGTGCAGTCCTTCAAGAAGAATGTTGAGGAGTTTATTGACAATTTGGATTAACAGAAAGTTAAAAGTGGCCAATACCGTCATGTTTTTGGGCTCTTGTTTTGTATCCCATGGCTAGTTCATGCTTACCATGACTGCTGTTACTTGTTTGGGTGGCAGGTTACTGAGTTTTCTGTTTCTTATTGCTTGGAGGTTGACCTTTTTGGCCTGTTATGAGTATGGAGGCTATGCTGCTGACCACAATATGTTATTATGGCTGGTGGACTTGATTTCTCGTATAATGGACAGTATTGTGAACGTGTGGATCACTTGTTTTGATCTTTATTTTGTATATGGTCTTACGTAAATGGTTTCTTAATTGTCCCTATTTTGATTTATGAGACTTAATATTTTTCATACTTTGTGTCTTGGTGCTTGTATGACCTATATTATGTAAACTATATCCAGTGATTAAAATAAAAGGATCATTTACTATAAACTTCTAGACTTCTATTTGTGAATAGATAAAATGGTTTACATCAACATTGCATCATCATTCTAGAAGCATATTACATGCTTGAGAACTTACATGCTTGCTTGTTCTCAACCTTGGTTCATCTGGTTGAATTGGTAACCATATAGAAGTTTGATTTGAGAACTTGATCCTCACAATTCAATAGATCCTCAAAAGGTGTTACAAACACTGCCAGTTCTATGAATCAAGGGAATAGAGACGGGAATAAGTTTTAGACAGCAGGGTTTGGTCAGATATGCACTTTAGCTATTTAAACACATTAGATCTATGATTTATAGGTTCAGGCCTGCGAAAGTAGAAATGAACCAACACAGTGCACAGTTAGGCCTGCAGGTTAGTGATAGTCATTTGAAGGGTTCTTATGGCATAATGATGAATGTATTTTTGGCCCCTGCACAATATCTTTATCAAATTTAGAGCTAAGTATCCATGCATTTAATTTAATTTATTTTTGCATGATTATAGTATTTATTCCAATTCCTTGTTATCCCATTGATTTAGATTAATTAGTTGGTTAATTGTTCTAATTATTTGATTAGCTTAGATAATTAATGTATTGTTGTTTTTATAAATTCATTTTTGGTGAACCCAAAATTTCTTCATGTCCTACCTAAGGTTTATCCTTTTTTCTTATTAGGAATTTTTGGATTCGGTTGTTTGATTGCATCACTTTTATATCAGATTCGATTAGAGTGTGGATCCACCTTTTTTTGTCTTCTATATTCTTCTATTGTATTTGTCAATCATGGATCTGTTGATGTCAGTTTTGTACTACTACATAACATATAGCAATTGAATACTTGATATAGAATACCAAACACTCAACCCTCTCTTGAAAAGTAAATACTCATGAAGAACATGAGAATACTCCAAGGTTCCTTACATCTGTGGATACTAACTCAGTTATATTAATGTGATTTGCTGGTTAATCACTTAGGCGGGCTTACGTTGTTCATTCAAAGATAACTTGGTGGTACTTCACTTGCTTGACTTGTTCTTTTCTCCTTGATCACTTTCACTTTCAACTACTCCTACCACTAACTGCTTATTGGTCTACTACTACTCCTATGAATGAAGAAATTGGCAAATGGACAGGGATCCAACCAAATGAAAGCTTGCCTGCGGCGCTACCTCCATAGGTGCAATGATTCAAGGGGAATTGGACTAGACTACCACACAAGGCTTCCTAACAAGCCGCTAGGATGCTAGTGGCCTAGTATATAGATCCCTATCAAACATTCACTAACATCACCATACAACTAGCCATCTACTTCTACTCTAACAACATGAAATGAAATCCTACTTTAATTTGAGAGATGAGAAGAAACATGCAATACACCAAAATGATCATGTATATCCATCATGCAAACCACAACAATGAATAGAGAACAATTTTGATAGTATTTTGGCAACAATTCTCCAACATAACCCCTTTTACAAATGAGAACAAATGGCCTTATATAGAGGCTCAAAATTACGACGAGTGGCCAAGATTAAGGGGCAAAATCAAGGGCCAAGATTAAACCTTACAAACCCTAATTAGGGTTACCATCTTTCAACCAGTTACATGAGGGCACCAACTTTGTGGGCCAATGAGAAAATTACAATAATCTGTCAACCAATGAGAACATAGGACACTTGGCATGATTTGATTGCATGCACATGAAATTGCCACCTCATCAACCTTATCTTATAAATTTATTTAATCCTTGAGATGAGGTGAAGCCTTGGATGCTTGAGCTCGTTCTTAGAAACTTTCTCATCACCACTTGAACTTGCTTGTACCTGATGTCCTGACCTTGAAAAGGTGAGGTCTCTATGCACTTGGGGTAATTTTGCCTTGGCCTCGGTGGCTTGCTTGGATGTGAACTTTCTTGCAATTTGAGAGCCTTGCTCTTGGCCACCGCCTTGAAATCAAACTTGACCTCTTTCAACCTTTCGTCTCGCTTTCCTCCTTCATTATCCCTGCCTTCCTTTAACCTTCCTGGTCTTCCCTAACCTTCCTACTCGAATTTGGTTTGCATGCACCCCCTCTGCTTCAATACTCTTGGGTTCTGGGGGCACCTGCCTTGGCCATTCCTCCTGCAAGGCCCACAATACACCCATTACTTGATTTGAAATAATCATTAAGTTCATCATTTACCTCCTAGCTAGTTAGTGAGTTGGTTCTTTCACCGCCTAATTAAGCTATGTGGAGTTCATCTTACATCTGAAATTATGTGAATTGTTCATTAAGTCCATTTCTAATAGATAATTACAACTTAGTTTGTGTGTTGATCAATCTTACCATCCAAGTTATGATTGTTTTGTTTGTATCAATTTGTAGTCCATTCTTATCTTTCCTCTTAATGTGATTAAATCTAATTACTAGTTGTCTTTTCTTGATTTGCAATGAAAGAAAACAATTAGCCAAGGAAAGAAGACACACAACTCCACTCCATGGAGCCCACCACCGAGGGAGACTCCTAAACATGGAGGGCCAACCACATAAAAAAAATTCCAAGTCCCAGTTCCTATTACATTGGTGTAATGTTCCAACACCTACCTCTTGACCTTTAGAACTTGCCTACTTAGCCTACTACAACTTATCAACAAAATGCATGACCCTCTTGGGTGCTAGAACCCTCTCAAATCTAACCAAGCTAGCTTGCATGAATAGCCAAGCCTTGCCTAGCCTCAAATATCTTCAAATCTCTTCCAACCTGCAATGAAACCTGCTTCCTCGCTTGTACCTGCAATGAAAATATGGAATGGAGGGTGAGGGTGAAGCGGATGTAAGTGAAAGATGGAGATGGAGGATGGAGCTATGAAAATGTGGTGGCAACATGTCTCCTTATCCTTCTTGGCCAAGAGGGACGAGCTCTCCATCAACTTGTCTCTCAACTGTATCATGTTCACTGTGCCAATGCTAGTGTCCCTCACTTGCTTCAATTTTGAGAAGAAGGTGGTCTTGGCATCACGTCTTCATTGTTTTACTTGGTATGCATTTCCCTTTGGGTTCTTGCTTGCACTAGCATCCGCCATCTTAAACACTTATTTTTGCCCCTTCTTTCTACAGTGAGGTGGGACTACACTTATCTCTGCGCCTTCGCTTAGGGATGATCAAACATATTTTTGGCTCGCCAATTCCTATCACACTACACTTATCTCTGCCTCTTCGCCTAGTGAGATGGACTACCACTTATTTCTGTCTCTTTGTTACCTATGAGATGGACTACACTTATATTTCCCAACTTCTTTCCTAGGGGTGGGACTACCACTTATATCTCCTTTCTCCAAATCCTAAACAGAAACTACACTTATATCTCCCAACTTCAAGCCCTAATGAGATGATAGATGGATGATGCAAGCAAAAAAATAGGAAAATGTACCAAGCAAGAATAAGGAGAAAATCTGCCTTTTAGACCAGCCTTCACCCTCAATCATGAAACTTGTCTCCTACACCAAACAATCAATCACCAAAGAAAAGATAGCAATTGAAAAAATAAGCCACTCACCAAATTTTGCAAATCCTTCCTCAAAAATGGCATGCCCTGTCAAATCTGTAGCCTCTCCACTATCCAATAACAGTCCTCCCTTTCTAAGTAGCAGGCCCTACTATTGAAAATCGCAACCTGGGCACTAATTCACAACCTCTGCCCCATAAACTTACAGTTGCTCCTCACCAAATTGTGGTCTCTATGATTAAATAGCAGCCTCCCTGAATAGCCAGTCCTTAATGTTATGTCACTGCTTCTTTTAAATCACTTAGCAATTTCGCTATCCTCTCTCTATATGCCTTGATGGTTTTGCTCCAAACTCTGTTATTTCCAAACAATTCGCACCTTTGTGATGCCAGATCTGCCCTCAAATACCAGATCTGGCCTTCTACAAACTCGGATCTGCTCCCAACTTATTAAATTTTCTTCCACAAACAAAAATTTGCTCCTTGTCTTAATATCAGATCTGCTCCAATACAAGTCGCTGCCTCTAATGCCTTGACTGCTCCTCTGAATTTAGACTTGCTGCCCTTTAGACAATTCGGATCTGCCCTGTCTTTGAGAAATTCGGACCTGCACAACAAATTCGCTCCTATTTGCTCTTCCTTCGCTGCTTTGGTGGATGGAAGAATGGTGAGTGAGGGAATGAGGGGGCAGCCTCCCTCTTATACCTGACTTGGGGCGCCAATTAGGGGAGCCGACCTTTCATTTGGAGACAATAAAAACCGAATTAATTGCCATGGAGAGGGGCCGACCAGGCCATAAACAATATTTTTGTTACAAAATTTAAATTTTCATTGAATTTTTAAGTTATTGCGCCCAGATTTTGTGTTTTACTAGGCCATATAGGCCACACGTTTCAAGCAAGGAGGCCCTAATTTACATTTTTTATGCTATGCGCCATATATGAGGGGCAGATTTCGAAATTAGTGGCCCTATTTTATGATTTCCAAAGCAAAATTTATGTAAAATCCCAATATTAATGCCCAGATTTTATCTTTATTGCTCAAATTTTACATTTTATTAGCCAAGGCCTTCGAATTTATGAGCTTAGACTTTGATTTTATTGGCCCCAAATTGATTTTTCATAGCCCAGATTTGACTAAAAGGCCAAATTTCACTTTTTAAAGCATAGACTTCAATGTTAATTGCCCAGATTTTAGATTTGATCTCAGATTTTTGAAATTTGATTGGCCATGTTTTTTCGATTTGCAAAGCAAACTATACATTTAAGTGTACACAAGAGGCTAAATTCTCGATTTTATTCCAATTATCCTTTGTAACTTACAATGTTATTTTGCAAATCAAATCCATCTCACATCCAAAATTTACAATATTTTCACAAGACCCAAAACACAATTAAAATCGAAAATCACAAGGCTAAGGTTGATTTCACCAATTTCTTAACTCAACTCATCTAAGGCCAAAAACTTGAAAAAAACCAAGACTTGACCGAAAATGGGGGGTCCCCAAATTCTTTGGGGCGATGGTGTGAAAACCTCACAACAGGATCCTCGTAGGCCATTTTGTTCAGGCACGCATTTCTAATTTTTAGATACTGTCTTCCGATTCTTTTGTCCTTGACACCTTCATATTTTGTAATGCTAGGGACGAGCATATATTTCTTTGGAGGGGTTGTTTTATCATCAACTTGGTTTTCCCTCCATAGAGTTGGTTTGTGTTTATCCTTTCTATTTGGATATTCTCATTTCACTTCTTAATAAGCTTTAGATTGATCCTGTCTCTCCTATGGCTTGTGAGATTCATTAGTGTGCACCTAATGAGGCTTTACTTTGTGCTATTCATACACCTTTCTAACCTATTCATGATGTTATTACAGCTTATGATTGTATTCCTCTTGCATGTCATAATATCTCTTTGTCCATTCCCTTGGATTTATGTTCTTTTGTTGATGCACCTTGTGATGAATTTTAGGACAGTGCTCTATGTGATATCGATACCCTGTCTTATGCATGATGATATACTTTGTGATGATCATTCTTTTACATCTTATGTTGGTTGTATGGATGCTCATGATAGTTATGTTGATACATTATAATAGCTTGCATTATAATGTTAGTCCAGTTTGGTTCTCAAGACAATGTTATTTATGTTTCTTGTTCATTACATGATGATATTGTCAGTCTTAGTGAGGAGTTATTATATGGAAAATTTGATGGTTTTATTGATGCGTCCTTACAGGTTAAGCTTTTCTTGCATGCTAATTCTGAGTGCTTAGATGATGATGCCTTATTGGTTTGTGTATCTGAATTCATTTGAGTGGTAGAACGCTATAGTGGTTTATTCATTTTGCTGGTTCTATCATTCATTTAGGGATTTAGGGATTTAGGCCATGCTTTTATTGTTCATTTTTCAGCCCTTGTACGCTTGAGGATAGAATGGACTTAGTTGAACCTTCTCATGATTTCTCTTTTGATACTTGCTTAATTGTGTCCTCTACTATTCATATGGCTTATGCATCTATTTGTCTCACCGTCCACATGATGCCATTTCTTGCTCGATGTATACCTTCTTTTCTTGTTAAAAGATATTTCATAGAGATCATACAGTTGGACTTAAACATTAGAAGCTAGCTAGAGGCCATAATGTTGCACTTAGACAAGTTTCACCACCTAATAGAGTTGATGTCTTGCTGTAGAGGAGGAAAATTAAACCTACAAAGGAAGTGTATCATTTGATAAATTTTATGCCTCCTCACATTAAGATAAGTCAGAAGTGTCTAACTGCTTGGTTTATCTTTTATACAAATACTATAATTGAAAATAAAAAGGTTTATATAATGTTCACTTAATTCAAACTTCAACTACAGAAAAGAAATTACACTATCTTCTTATGTCTACAAGAATGAAGTAGATGTCACTTTGCCCCAGCCCTATATCGTTAGTTGGCGAGACCTCCTTTCTCGGGATCCGGGGTCGAAGATGGTGGTAGTGGCTATCCAGCCACGAAAATTGTTTCTTTATATAACTTTTTGGAAACTTTTGAAAAAAAAGTTAAGTGTTTCCTCTTCGTATGGTTAACAATTTTCGTGGCTGCATAGCCGCTGCTGAAGATGGTTACCCCTTGGTTAAGTAGAACTTGACTCCATTGACTCACGAGTGCCATGACTGGGGTAACCATCCCTCAAAGTAAACTTGAACAGAAAAAAGACAAAGAAAAAGGTTGGGTGGTTGTATTAAGAGGTTTGTCTTATTCAAACCTTTGCTTTGGTATTCCTACTTCAACAGACAATCAAGACGAATAATATACATTGGATATATTTAAAATAGATAACAAATATAAATGCTTCAAATAAAAAGACACTTAACTATGCCATGAGAATGAAAGTAATAAACCTACATAATGAAGGAGAGACAACCGAAATAGCATGAACTCAACAGAAAACTGCCACAATCTTTTAGAAATGGTCTCTTCAAAGCCAAAGGATTGTGCAGCTTCAAATTTACTATGAGATATTGCCATGATCTTCTAGAAATGCACAGGTTTATTTTACATTGCTTAACCCTAAAGTAGAAAACGTAACCTAAACTGATAGGATTAGTAAACTCACAGTGGAGGAGAGTTGCATTTATGTATTTTTTCTTGTATCAATGAGTCAATCTCTTTGTTCTCTCAAAACACAGGGTTTTAGCTTGAAAATAGAAGGTTTGAGTTTGGTTGCGAGACTCAACTTGACTGACAAGGGTGTCACCATGACATATTGTAGGATAAAACACCATATCTTGTTACTATTTTGATAGAAGCTGTCGATTGTAAGGAACATCATGCTATTTCATTTGATTATATAGAACTCCCATGAATCATTTTAAATGAAGGTTCACTTTTACACATTGTGGTAAGATATGGTAAATTGAACATTAAATGTTCCTTAGTTTATAATGAATCCAACTTAAACATGCACTGTATTGTTAGAGATATCATTTTGATCCAAAAATGTACGCTGTCCTAAATCTTTGCACGGGCCCATCAATCTATGGGAAACCACTAAAGCATATAGTAATGAGAAAATAATTTATGTATTTCGTGTTGATATGAAGGGTGCTACTTCTATTGATTTGTCTTGTTTCCCTCCACCTCGTATAATTATATGATGCTAGACTTTATTATCATACAAAAACATGGTAAAATGACTTCAAAAATTGTAGTCTTGTGCTAAATTTAGGGCAAGCAATTTAACAAACTTGAAAATGTTTAAATAGGAAATATACAAAACTTAAATTGCTTCAATATGTACTTGCAAAATTATCTCATAAATATGTATGGAAAGGCATATAAATTACAAACCCTAAATTATATTAAGGTTTCCTTGTAGATCTCACAGGTAGTTTATTTTTCATTACTTAACCCTAAAGTTGAAAAACCTAACTTAAACTGTTAGGATTAGTAAACCTAGAAGGTTTATATTCTGCAATATTGTTTGTCCTAGTAATGGTCGTCTCTTTCTCTCTCCCAACGACTTTAAATTTGTCCACTACAATTGAGCTTCTCTAGCTTGGTGCAAGGTTTGGGATTGTGGGTCATTAGAGGGTTGTTTGGGGGGTTTTTGATGACGTCTTTGGTCTTGGCCATGTTGGTGTGGGGATACTTGTAAAGGTGGAGGTCCCCAGGCCCCCTTGCACCCAAGGTTCTTTCAATTGTTGATGGGCGAAGCTTTTCTCGTGTGGCTAGATCTGCTGCTATTCTTCTTCCCAAAGGGAAATTTTGACCTCTTGCTTGTGCCAAGACCTCCCTTGTTGTCATCTGTGGCCATGACGTGGTGGACAATGTGGACTTGTACCAACGTTGTGGGTTGGTGTGTAGGTTTGTTGGTCTTTTCTACTGAATCTTCATTGGTGGTCCTTAGTTTCTGGTAACATTGAGCTTTTCTAAAGGGTTTTGGGGTTTTTATTGCTACTTTTGTTTCCTCTAATTTTGAGATTTGGTGTTGAGCAAGTTGTGAGCTTGGGGGTTTCACTATCTTTCAGTCAAACCTTGGACAATCTCCTTCAACCCTCTTACTGAACCACTTAGTGCGTGTCTAGTATGGGTTGTCTTCCTAATCTTCCCATTCATTTTTTGGAGAATTCTTGTTTTGAGGCCATCGACAACTCTATTGGCCATTCCTTGAAGGTGGATGATACCATTGCCTCTGTGGGTCTCTCTACCTTTACTCACATTTTGGTTGATATTGACATCTCCATACCTCTTCCTAGGGATGTGGTTCTCATGGTTGGGGATACGTTATGGACCCAATTGTTGGATTATGAGGGTTTCCCTTATCGATGTCATCGATGCTTATTTGTTAGCCACTTGGCCACAAATTGTTCTCTTGTGCTGCAAAGGTGCTGCCACTTGGTGGAAGGATGCTAATAGTGAGCATTTGATTGTCCAACTCCACTTCTTGCTTCTGGTGCGACCCCCTTTGGCCACATGGACTCTTCTTTGTTTTATGCTCTTGCTCCCCTCCAACCTTTGGTTGATGATGTGCAACCTTTTCATCACTCTGCCCCTTGTGTAGATAGTCTCACAGCGAGGATTTCCCCACTTGATCCCCCTTGTGGTTAGGATTCTAGTAATACTATTGCTTGGACGGTTGTCCACCACCGTAGGAAAGATCATTCTTCAGTTTCTCATTCTCTTCCCCACATTGTAGATGAGTTGTCTACCCATTCTTGATGTGGGTTACTAACTGTTCTGCTAGAGTGCTACTAATTGTATGTTTTTTGACGTTGTAAATGACCTTTTTGGTATGTCTTTGTGAGGGTCAACACCCTTGTTTTGCTACTTTTTAATATAAAAAACCTAGAAGTTTTGCATTACATTCATATGAATAATAATAAAATTTGCATGTTTCCTCTCCATTCTTACAATTATAGAGAAAACTCATATCTCAAATTAAACTCACATTGGAAAAAACAAAGAACAATATTTTTATTAAATAGGCCCCTAAGATGCCCTTATAAAATGCTATTATCACAATTGAAACATATTACATATGTCATTTACAACAATAACAAACTCTAAGTATAAGGGAGCTTTGATGACTCATTACCTCTCAAGAGGAATGACATTGTATGCTATTATAATGTTCATCTATCACATTATTATAGATGAGAATACAAGCTTACATTCATGAAAATTGAAAGTTTTGTGATGAAACATTGTTGTCATTGCCAACCACTGTGAAAACTTGACATAACCTCTATGTAAGTTTTCCTTATCAGCAAAAAGGATTTTGTCCTTTGATGCAATATCTATAGGCTTATCATCACTTAAACTCGTAAGATCCATGGGTTTTCATCTGCACATCCGAATGTTGGAAAAACAAGTGTTTGCGACAATTTTAGATTAAGTTTTGTGTTGGGGTTGTTGGTTATCCGAGTTGTTAATCCCAAATCCTCAAGGGTAGGTCGTCTCCCAAGAGATAGGAGTGTCAAACTCGGGGAGAATACCACAAAACCTATGTTCAAGTTGGAAAATTGACAACCAATTATGGATGTGGATAGGACCCTCTTCACTTCTAACTCTATTGAACCAAGTGGGTTTCCCTAAGGTTTCGTAATAGATATCACCACAAAAGCAAAACACTTACCTTGGCACAAATCATACACACTACATAGTGCACCCCTATTTCAGTTGTCACTTCATACCTATATGTTGGTTTGTAATAATCAAGGTCATGCACCTTATTAGAGTAGATGTCATGCCATATGAGTGCTTGAAAATATGCTTTATAATAACCTCTTATGCTATTATACACATTTAAACATGGAAATGAAAATACACTAGAACAAATAAAACTAAAAAACATTTATATTAAGTTGTTTCGATTGTGGTAGGATGATGGAGAGATGGAGCCAATAGCACAGTAGTGCCTCTGTACAATTAGACGACAAGGTCTCTAAGTTCATACAAAATATGTAATAATTGTAACCAATGGTGATACCTTAATCAAGATACCACAAAAGACTATGCCTTTCAAATTTCACAACTAATCTAAGCTCTACACATACTTTTAGAAAGACAATCGATAATTGTAGAATATTATATGAGTCTACTTAGTAATCTATAAACTTACCTCTACTTTTTCTTTATTATTTTGAAAAGATCTTTTACTAAAGATTCAAAATGATTTTACAAATGGAAACCATATATGAAGAGACTTTTAATCATTTCATGTACAAAGGTTTTATGTATTTATTACAAATTTGGGATAAACCAAACTCATTCAATATCTTTATCCAGAATTGGAATTGAATAACATTTTTAGCCGATAGGCTTTAAACATTAAGCATGGTGGGCATTGCCCACCATGGGTGTCTCATGCACCCCCGGTAAATATTTGCCGACATCGGAAACTTGACCGGAATTGTTCGTCGACATCAGAAACGTGGTCATTGGATCATGGGATGAGTTAGGCATTGATATTATCAAACCTTTGAATCTTGATGGGTATTATGCTTTACTCTTAAGCATGTCGGGTTTCACTACTACGTCAGTCTTTGAGGGGAGCACATATATACATCTCTGAAAGTTTGGCAAATAACTATGCAATACCAATTATGTTAGGTCAAGATGCAGGGAACTAGCACCTTGAAAGGCTGATAAATATTACAATACACATCCTTCACATGTTGGGCCTTTGGAGATTATTAGACTCTTCAGAATATATGTTGGGGGTGAGCATGTGCCTCTTGCATTAGGTTCGATGAACACACCATGAACTCCCCTATGCATTGAGTTACAAGGATTGCGGATATCAGAGAATCAGGGATGAAAATGAAGTATTGTTGTGTGGGAAGAGAGATGGAGGAAACATGACAAGATAACCTTTATGAAAAAAGGGTTCTCAGGCTATTGGGATCAAGGAGTTGGGATGGGACATGACTTTGTATTGTGGGATGAGAATAGACGAAAGATTGACTCAAAGATGTCATATAGAGAAAATCAACGTAGTTTTGGAATTTTGAGGCTGGGTGGACAAAGGTACCCAAGAAAGCAAAGGCCAAAATTTCAACTTTGAAAGAGTTAGAAATCTATTGGAGTGTGAGGGATCATAAATTGGGAAGGAGCTCGATGAAGGGGAATGGGTACCAAAGGATGAGTGGAAGTTGATAAATTCAACAAATGCAACTGATTTAGAATTTAATGAAATTTTAGGCTTTGGGGATTGGGAATTGGGAATTCCAAATACACGGTATCAAAGGATGCATAATTTTGAAAACATGATAGAACAATATTTATAAATTTTTATCAAGGACTTAAGTAAGTTGTTGGGATTGGTAGGGAAGGTACATGCAAGTGTAGACAACTCTGAAAGTCCAAAACCATGAAAACACATGAAATGTCAAGGAAGAAATGAGAAAGAGCCCAAACTTCTATGAGTATTTGCATTGTTTCACATCTAGAAAACCCATTTATCAACATAGGGTGGTTAAGGTCAAATTTTTGTAATATGAAAGCAAAACAGAGCAACCAATAGTACACATGATTGATGTTCTATTGAGTTCCATCTATGCACATACATGTGATTTTACAATATACATGAGTAAGTTTATAATAGGTTGCACACAACATGTAGTGGGTTAAAATACTTGGTGTACATTGAGTGAGATATGGAGATATGCCAGACATAGGTTGTCTAAATTCTTAGGTATTAGTTTCATGGATATAACTAGAACATGGCTAAAATTGTGGTTTCATTACTAGAACCTCTAAAACTTTTTGTGTAGCCTGATAAACATGGCTAGATAGATCTTGTGTGTGTCTGAATGTGGACCTCTAAATCAGGCACAAATGCAACATAGTCATTGCTCAATCATGAGATGGCAAGTATGAACATGAATTGTCCATCTCACAACATCGATTGAATCGACCTGTTGCCTCCTATGTGGATGGGGTGTATAATTACTCTCAGAACGAGAGCCAACAACCATAGACCAATCCCACAATGAAGGATTTTCAAAACTATGATGATATGCAAAGCTGAAATTAAACTAAGATGAATGCCATTAATCTAGAAATGCTTTTGAAATAAATATGAAATGCAGATTTATTTTAGAGCACTTGAAATAAAGATGATGTTATTATAAGAACAAATAAGCAAATTTAATCTAATATGATATGCAATTATACTAAAATGAGATATGAGCTTAATTATGTAATGAAAAAGCTTTTTGAAGTAAAATGAGACTAAAAAATGCTATAGTAAGGATGCTCTCACAAATTGCCTTCCTCAAATGAGAAAAAGAGGTCCATTAAATAGAAAAGCCAGAAGAGGAATGAAGAGTTTCTTGATTTGAAACTCCTGACCCTTCATTCCCAATTTGAGACAAAAAAGCATGATTTATTTAATTAAAAGAATGGAATTTGCCACATGTGGGAGGTGACCTTTCGAGTAATTCAAATAAAGAGGCGTCCATTCAATTAACTAAATATTTATTAATTCCTTTTATGGGTAATTAGCCAAATGGGGTGGATTTAATTGAATTCTAAGCGCTTAGGATTTAGGATTAAATTAATTATCATAGGGGTAATTTAGCTAATTAAAGTCAAGGACTTTAGGAATTAATTTTAATATTTGATTAATGCAATTTATGGTCTTTGCAATTGACATCAAGTCAAATTAAGTCAGGTAGGAGAGAGAAAATTGCTTAGGGAACTAGGACTTTGAAGATGTAAAATTATCGAAAATGCACCGAAATTAATTGAATTTAATAGGTGCCAATTTTAGGGTATTACATTTGCCCCTCTTTGAATTGATGTGTGAACAACGCATTGATTCAAAGAATAGTATGAAGTGACAGATGACAAGAAATTTGGGAGTCTAGGTTAGGTTGCCAAGACACCGAGTAGATCAAAGCATGAATTTTCCGAAGTCTAAGTTAGATTGCGAAGACAACGGTCTTGGGAGAAGACGAGAATCGGGGTTAGGTTGCCCCAATGGCCAGAATGAGATTCAAATGCAAATTTAGGACTGTCTCCAGAATCAGGGTTAGATTGCCCCAATACGAAGCTTAGCCCTCCGAGACCCGGGTTAGATTGCCTAGATAATGGTTTAAGAGAGATTTTGAGAGCCATATCTAGAACAAAGCTTGACTCCCAGGAATTAGGGTTAGATTGCCCCAATACCTAAAAGATTTTGAGAACCATCTCCAGAACGAAGCTTGATTCCCGAGGATCCGAGTTAGATTGCTCAGATACCTAAAAGATAGATGACCAGATAGCAAGATGCGAGGCATCGAGATGCCCCTAGCAATGAGAACTGATGATTCAAATCAGACTAATTCAAGAATTGATTCGACGAGATTCAAATGATGCAATCATCCTACCCCCTCGAGAGTGAAATCGAAAGATGACATAAGAGGGATGATTAACAACAAGAGGTTGCAGAGCAGAAGCAATTAGACTAGATTTGAGAAGTTGCAGAAGCAAATCAGAGCAAAGCAGAGGTCCTGTTGACCAAGTTTGACCATGGTTGACCATGGTTGACTAGAGTGGACTAGAGTTGACTTTGATGAAAAGAGCAAAGATCTTGAGAACATGATGCAAAGATGAGGGTTTGGCCGGAAGATGACGCCAGAAGGTTGACTGCATAAGTGCCCGATCCCAAAGGGTCCCAGAATTTAAAACACGATTTTGAGCTATCTAGAGATGTCAGATTTTGATTTTGATCCCGAAAATGGATTCAGAGCAGTCGATTTAGCCAGGGGTGCAATTTTCACGCAAAACAGAGAACTTTTGAAAATTAGGTCAAAAGCTATATAAGGCCCGAAGGGGTCATTTTCAATTCATTATTCACTTTTGTCTTCTTGTGAGTTTTGAGCTCTGATAGAGAAATGGAAGGTCTTCCGCTACATATACATCGATTTGAGTGCTCGCAATGACACGCCCGGCCACTGGAGTATGACGCACCTGTAAGTAGTCGATAAACTGCCTTGTATTTCAATTTGTACAGCTTTCTAGGTCAATTTAGGGTAGATTTAACGAGATTTAGGCCATGTTCTAATAATCTCGTACGAGGAAACAGTTTCCTCGTGTGGGCCCAGGTCTCCTCTCATGCGAGGAAATAGTTTTCTCACATGACTTGGGGGTCTCTCTCGCGAGCTTTGTCTGGAAACTCGCGTGAGCCAAAAGGGGTTCCCACGCGAGATTTTAGGATCTCACACAAAGCCTAGTCCTGTCTCGTGCGAGAGACTACTGCAGAGTTTGAAACTTCCTGTCAAAATTTGTCAAATTGCGTGAAATCAACCAAGTAAAGTGTCACAGAGCCTTGTCTAGAATAGATGTCTTGTTACTTTTGTTGTTGTTGTGTTGAAAATCATCATGTTTGAGATACTGATCCGATGTCATCGCTTGCTTTGCAGGTTGACTTTCCCAATGTCATCTTTAGGACACACCATCCTGTCCTTACCACACTAGTCCAGAGATTGATAGATGTAGAGAGTGCTCACATTGATGCTCTTGGATTGGGATACTTACGTGATTTTCCCGACATTCGGGTAAATCACGACCTTCTTATTGCATGGGTAGAGCATTTCCATTCAGAGATGAACATGTTCCATTTTTCCATGGGAGAGATGACGGTGACTCTGGAGAACATATACCGGATTATGAGGATTCCCATTCATGGTACTTGCATAGAGTACGATACACAACTGCGTCAGGGGACTATAGCCTTGAGGACCATCTTCTAGGACGATCTAGTGATGGGCCAGACCATCTTGTGGGAGGACTTGATGTGCAGATACGGCGGTGCTCACCCATTCCTTGTTGTTTTGGCGATGTTCCTGAGCTGTTACCTTGTTCCAGATCGAGGGCAACATAGACTAGAGTGCAGCTGGGGCACCATTTTGCAGAGGATACTGGCCAGACCAGCAGTGAGATTTGGATGGGGCGAGTGTATGCTGGCCCACATGTATCACGAGATGCATGAGATTGTTTACAGGAGTGCGAGGACCATGGTAGTAGGATTCTTCATATTACAGATCTGGGCCTGGGAGCATCTCGTCGTGTGCAAGCCAGTATTCTACGATACACGATAGCATTTAGAGCCATACGTTTACAGATATTCAGGTGTCATGACTCAGCCCCTGCTAGGCAAGACAAAGCAGTGGAGGGGACAGCTGGACGACATGGCAGCTATAGTATGGAGACCCTGGGTGGCCACAGAGCCATGGGATGATGCTCATTGGGAGCTGTCTCGTATGTTTGTTTCACGTCCATTGATCGGGCGGAGTGTCCATACCATTGAGATGTTCCGTGTCACACATGTCCTGCGCCGGTTCGACAGACAACAAGATATATCTCAGGAGTACTGCCCCTATGCTCGCTTCTCTGATGAGGAGAAGAAGGGGTGGCATGCGAGGTTGGATCTTGGGAGATGTGCTATAGAGGTGCGCATACCAGTTGCGCGATGGGATTACATGGTGGGTGTCACCAATGCAAGGGTGACGCCTACATATAGAGATCAGTTGATTGCACGCCCACATCCTAGATTCACAGACCCAGCTAGTGCGGGAGCCCAGCAACAGCTGGCACAACAGCAACAGGCACAAGACTAGTAGGCACAGGATCAACAAGCACCATCCCAGTAGGCACCACAACAGGCACCACCACAGGCACCACCACAGCAGGCGCCACAGCAGCAGAGAGCAGGGCAGAGAGCATTAAGGCCCAGGATAGGACATATTAGCATCCTAGCGAGGGCCATGGGATCAGATACAAGAGCAGTGAGTAGTGGGACCCAACAGAGGTCCACGAGACAATGCACGAATGATACATCACAACAGGCACCGGCGAGTGATGACATAGATATGCCGAACATTCCAGCTGGGGCGGGTACTCCACAGTTACAGGAGGCTCTCAGGAAGAGCCGAGAGAGAGACAGGCAGGTGTAGCGGGAGCATGATGATTATCACACGCGGGTTATCAGGGAGGAGACTCGAGTGGCGGATAGGGACACTAAGATTCGATAGCTACGGGCTGAGTTGGCACACACGAGGCTAGAGACGAGATACGAGGCTACCCAGGCAACTTATTATTATGCAGCTTACTACAGGACTATACCAGATTTATCAGAGTAGGTGCCACCATTTGCTGAGTTCATAGGAGCTCCATAGGCACCACCACTAGTACCTCCGCAGGCTCCTCCATAGGCTCCTCCATAGCAGGCACCTCAGCAGCAAGCACCTCCCCAGAGACCTATGCCTCCACCGTAGAGACCAGTACAGGCTCCGCCACCTCCACCGCCGCCTAGTGGGAGTGGATCTTGATATATAGCATTATTGTAGCCCATTTTTGATACTGTGCTTGAGTAGCACCTACTTTTTGTACATGACATTGATATATATAAATACAAGATTGAGTTTTGACATCATCAGACTTGTTGTATATATTGCTTTGATGTATGATGTTTATGAGATGTTTTCCTACATGCTATGGATATATGGATAAAAATGTATGAAATGAACATGTTTCCTTTTATGAATATGCACATGTTTTATTTTATGATGATGCAGTGTCAAATGCAATGATAGATGGATAGGATGTATGCATGTGTAATGTATGATTTTGAGTTATGCTTATAGTGGATGCACATGTATATGTATATGCAAATGAATTTATGGATGCAAATGAAATGAAAATGCAATGTATATGTAATGAATATGGTACTAATCATCTCATGCAGGATTGTAGCAATATATGATAGGTACTAATCAAAAAAAGTATGTTCCAAAGATTGAGAGCTAGGACCAGACACTTGTGCAACCAACAAGGACCCGGAACAAAAGATGAGGACCTTTGATGAAGAGAAAGCAATCGAGAGAGCACCAAAACACAGTCTCAATGCAAGCCTATAATGAAGATGCAAGCCTAAGCTAAATGCAAGCCTAGGATGAAAATGCAAGCCCTAGGACTTGGTTATTGGACTCACCATATTTATCATCATCGAGTTCGTTTAAGCACGGGATGATCACAAGATGTCATACAATCCTCACTAACATTGCAATTACAAGAATATGAATATGACATAAGTCTTAGATTTGTCGGAATGAAGTGTAAGCATTAAGGCACAAGAAGCTAGAATGACCTGAACACCTATTCCTTTTGATTTAGCAAGTTAACATAAGCATCAAAGCACAATTGCTAGAATGACTTGAATGTTTCTTGCGAACAAACACACCAAACACGTAAGAGTTCCTTCTTTTTCCAAAGAGTGCTCGCAGTGATCCTTACGTTCACTTAGCAGGACAAGCGTTAGCGATTTTACTTGTAGTAGAAAGAATTCACTCAAAACAAGCAAGGAGAAGAACCAACCTCACCAAAGCATCCATATAAAAGGAGTCAAGGTACGCATGGCCATCCAATACAAGATGAAGGCTCTTACAGACGGACACCCCTCTTAGATAGATTCCTTGGATCATTGGAACTAAACCAGCAAACAGAAATCAAAGAAAAAGAACAAAGCAAGCAAACAAGCACTCAAAGAAAACAAAGCTCAGCATGCTTCAAAGGAACACAAAGTTAGTTTTCAGTTTTAGTTTACGTTGTGTTCAAGCGGATTGAAGTCGAATCGGAAGCAAAAAACCATTTGAAGTCTCAACGAGATAGCGATAGTAGGCAGACGTAGTGAGAACCATTGGTGACCGTCATGAGAGACAAAGTCTCAAGAAGATATCGAAAACTATACGAAGTATCGGTAGGCAAACGCAGCAAGAAATGCTGGTGACCAATACAAGAGAGATTATCAAGGTGAGAAATCTCAAAAGATACTAGCGAAACATCAGTAGGTAGACGTAGTGAGAACCATTGGTGACTGATGTAAAGAAGGGATCTCGAAAGAGAGAGGTTGAATGAAACCTAGGTATCAGTAGGCAGGCATAGTGAAAGACCACTGGCGACCGATACACGAGAGATCCTCAAGGAGAGAAATCTCACAAATAGCTAAGCATTAGTAGGCAGACACAGCAAGAATCGCTGGTGACTGATGCATGAACAAAACTTCCGAAAGCGATAGGACAATGCCCCCTACACCAAGAAGATGCCCCCAAGTGTGAACCAGTTCCAATCCATGACGAGTCGAGGAAAATCTCGCAGACAACAGAAAGCAAGTGCATAAGCTGGCAAACTAAAGAAGGGAACGAACTAAAGTAGGAAAGCGGGAAAGCAAACTAAAGTAGGAAAGCAAAGAGACTAAAGTGGGAAACTAAGAGCCAAGTGATGCTGAGATGAGATATAGCTTTAGGAAATAAGAGGCGCCTGTTTACCAGGTTTTCACCATCTTGGCAGAGATTCTATTTTTGCTACCATGACGCTTGTTTACCAGGTTTTCATCAATGGCACATTTTCTTCTTTTTCAATTTTTTTTTTTGAATATTATTATCAAGGCGCCTGTTTACTAGGTTTTCACCAAGATAATAGATACATCAAAGCGCCCGTTTACCAGGTTTTCACTAAGATGATCATTTTTTCAGGACATTTTGCAATTTTTAGGATTTTTGCAATATATCATTTTTAGGATTTTTTCAGGACCAATAAATATGTACATAAGCATGCCGAGAATGTCTCAACTGTAGAACTTCTTGAGATGAAGAGCGTTGATTGGCTCTTTGAGTTTCTCTCCTTCAGTGGTGGAGAGTCGATAAGCGTCAGACCCAAATGCTGCAATAATGACATACAGACCAAGCCAGTTTGGTTCAAATTTCCCTTTCTGGGCTCGTTGTTGCTGATTTTTGGGGTTCTCTCTCAGGACGAGATCACCCACTTGGAATTCTCTTTGTCTAACTTTCTTATTATAGGCTTTTGACATTCTCTTTTGATATGCTCGGAGATGATCGAACGCCACCTTCCGGTGTTCATCAAGTAACTCAAGCTCTTGAAGTCAGGATATTCTGTTATCTTCATCAGTGATGAGGCCCCTTAGAGAGATTCACAATGTCAGAATCTCGACCTCAATAGGTAATACTACCTCTACTCCATAAACCAGGGCAAAAGGAGTGGCCCCTGTTGGTGTTCGGATACTTATCCTGTAGGCCCACAATGCCAGATTAATCTAGAGATGCCAATCTCTACCAGATTTATGAACTGTTCGGTGCAAGATTTTTAGAATTGTCTTATTAGAAGCTTCTTCTTGTCCATTACCCTGAGGATAATAGATAGATGACCAATGCTGAATAATTCTAAATTTAGTGCATAAGTCTGTTAGGTCCTTATTTTTGAATTGTCCCCCATTGTCAGTGATAATAGATGAGGGTATGCCATATCTGTAAATGATATAGTTTAGTATGAACATAGCAATAGTCTTGCCATTAGCTACAGCGAGAGGCACTGCCTCAACCCACTTGGTAAAGTAATCAGTAGCTGTAATAATAAACTTGTGCCCCCTGGAAGATGAAGGATGTATTTGACCAACCAAGTCGAAGGCCCATTGCTGAAATGGCCAGAAACTAATGAGAGGACTAAGTTCATGAGCAGGAGCATGAATCAAGTTTCCATGAAATTGGCATTGCTTGTAGGTCTTGGCATATTGACTAGCTTCTTTTTCCATATCCGGCCAATAATATTCAGCTCTAATAAGTTTTCGAGCTAATGTCAGACCGCTAGAATGAGACCCACAAATACCTTCATGTACCTCAGCCAATGCACGTTTGGACTCATCGGGTTCTAAGCACCTAAGAAGAGTATCGTCTAAACCTCATCTATACAAGTCATTTTCTATGAGAACATACCGTGAAGCAGTACAAATGAGATGACGTTTCTCATTTCGGGTATAGGTATCAGGAATGATCTGGTCACGGAGATAGGAAAAGATATGGTGGTAGTAGGATGAATCATGTCCAATGACTGAACAGATCATCCTAGATTCAAGATTATCATAAGCAGGGTAGTGTAATGTCTCCACCAGGAACTTGTGTCTGAAATTATTTTCCAGCATTTGTAACATTGAGGCTAGAGTGGCCATAGCATCAGCTGCTTTATTGTCTATCCTTGGAACCTGCTGGAAAGAAATATGTGCAAAGTATTGCTTGAGATCATCTACCATTCTTTTGTAAGGTATTAGCTTGTCATCTTTTGTTTGGTAGACATCATTGACTTGATTGATAATTAACTGAGAATCCCCAAAGACTTTGAGCTCATCAACATGCCATTCAAGGGCTATCTTCATTCCATTAATAAGAGCTTCATATTCAGCTATGTTGTTCGTGTAAGGAAACAACATTTTATATGCCTTTGGCAATGAGTATCTTTGAGGTGTAACAAATAGAATGCCCGCACCGGACCCTTGTTGAGTGAAAGATCCATCAAAGAACATGCTCCAAGATTGATGTGTGAGAAGCATGATGGATTCATTTGGAAACTCAATACTCAAAGGTTGGTGATCTTTCAAAGGAGCCTCCACCAGCTGATCAGCAATCACCTATCCCTTAATGGCTTTTCTTTCCACATATTCAATGTTAAATTCACTAAGGATCATTACCCATTTCGCTAACCTACCCGTGAGGGCAGCTTTGCTCAACAAGTACTTCAATGGATCAATTTTTGCAATAAGCCTGGTGGTATGGGCTAGCATATAATGCCACAATTTCTGAGAAGCAAATACCATTGCTAAACAAGCCTTTTCAATGATTAAGTAGTTCATTTCATAGGCAACCAATGTTCTGCTGATATAGTATATAGCTCTCTCTTTGTTGTTATGATCTTCTTGAGCTAGGAGAGCGCCCAAAGATGTATTTGTTGCTGATATGTACAGTATAAGCGGCTTCCCATGAATAGGAGGCATCAGAATTGGGGGGTTAGCAAGATATTGTTTTATTTGAGCAAGGCTTTTGTCACACTCCTCATTCCATTCATAGGTCACATTCTTATGCAAAGTTTTAGTAAATGGTTGTGACTTGTCGGCCAATTGTGAAATAAAGCACCGGATAGATTGTATTTTTGGGTGGAGGCATGTCCATAATAGCTTGTACCTTTTCAGGATCTACTTCTATGCCTTTAGCTGAAATAATATAGCCCAAGAGTTTCCCAGAAGTGACACCAAAAGCACATTTCTTCGGATTAAGCCTAAGACTAAATTGTTCCATACGGTCAAGAATGGGACCCAAATCTATGAGGTGAGTTGTTCACTGCATGCTTTTGGCTAAAGTATCATCCACATAATCCTCCATTTTTTTATGCATCATATCATGGAAGATAGTAGTAACATCTCTCTGGTATGTTGCTCCAGCATTTTTAAGCCCAAAAGGCATGACATTCTAGCAAAAGGTGCCCCAAGCACATGTAAAAGCGGTCTTTTCTTGATCCTCTGGCGCAATTTTGATTTGATTATAGCTAGAAAAGCCATCCATTAATGAATACATCTCATACCCTGCTGTCATGTCAACTATCATATCAATATTAGGCAGTGGGAAGTCATCTTTTGAACATGCCTTATTGAGATCTCTGAAATCTGTACACACCTGAATGGATTTGTTGTGTTTAGTGACTGGAAAAATGTTTGAAATCCATTCTACATAATCAATAATTCTTATGAAGCCTGCCTTAAGGAGTTTTTCAAGTTCTGCTTTGACCAAAAGTGCTACATGAGGATGCATTTTTCGCAGCTTCTATTTAACAGGTTTGATACCTGGTGCAATGGACAAATGATGCATGATTAGTTTGGGATCTAATCCAGGCATGTCAGAATAGGTCCATGCAAAGTTTATTTTCTTGCTCTGAAAGAATTTTGTGAACTCTTCTTTTTCTTCAGCAGACAATGATTGTGCTAGGTGAATGATTTGTGGAGTAGTTTCTGTACCCAAATTGACCGGTTGTGTCAGCTCAGTCAATACTAATGACCTCTCTTGGAAGTGGCTCAGAAGAGCATCAAGTATCTCATCCTTGGGCACCTCAGAGAGGTTTTCACTCGTGGATACATCTTTTATTTTTACTATTTTTGGCTCTGATACTACCACAAAGTGGTTTTCACCATCAGAGCATCTATTTTTTCTTCTTTTAATTTTTTGACTAAGATACTTGATATCCACCTCTGTCATGCTGACACTGCTCTCACTGGTGGAGGACATCACAGGCTCAATTGCATGGAGGTAACATGCTAGATCATAATCAGTCTGGAATGTTAGGACTTCATTGGATTAAAAAGGGGAGTTCTAGTTTATTAGATCGGGATGGCAGAGTGAAAGGGAAGTAGTGACTGGTTCAACTGCGTTCATAGTATAACCCTCAAAAGCGCTAACGAGCAAGTCAAGGCCTAAAGCGATCTCGTCCAAAGGAACGTTTGAATCCCTATAAGACCTTATGTCAGAGGTAGAGGACATGTTAACATTAGTGGCATCTAATTCGTGCGGCCTAGCGCTAGACCCTTCACCTACTTCGAGGAGTCTTTCATACACATGAACAATATCTATTTCTACATCATAAGTGGCATCAAACAAAGAGTCAAACTCATATTCATGTGAGTTTGTACTTGATGTAGGAATTTCATTAGCAGCATCATCAGTCTCATTATTATCCCTTGTGGCATTGATAGCTTGCTGAAGTGTTCTTGTTCATAGTACTTTTGAAAATATGGTGGCCTATATCGTTCACTTGTAAAATTGGGATCATCATTTAGTGCTGCTTTCCATTCCTCATATGTAACTTGATGTACTAAAGAGGTTTTATCAGAATCAGCCTTAGAACAAGTATCAGTATCAGACTCTACCATATGAATAGGTATGATAGGCTCATTAGGTTCAGCAAGGAGTGCCGCAAGATCTGGAGGGATAGGATATGGAAATGTATCCTCATTGGAGCTATTCTCTGATTTCACTTCTGGAGTGGTATCTTCAATTTCTTGTTCATGTTCAGGTTTAGGCTTAGGATCAGGTGCAAGAGCCGACATAAATTTCTTGGTCCCCAAATGAAAGGGAGTCTTCTTAAAGTCTAAGCCACTAATATCTTTTGTGCGGAGGCCTATAGCTTCAATAGGTTTTAGCAAGCCATTATCATTTTTTCCTATGGGACCACTCCCCTTATAACCAAAGCGCTTCATGATCTTGAAAGCTTCATTGTATGGTTCTTACTCTAAATTTGGAGTGGTTGTTTCAGCTGTCTCTTTTTCTTTGTAGATCTAAGCTTTGATAGCTCTTTCTTCATCCTCATCTTCTAAAGGTATGGAGGCCCTCAAAAAGGCACCATCATAAACTGTTTGAGGAAGAACATTAGGGACTTTGTTGTCTTCAGAAGGTCTCCCATAATAATGTGGAGACAAAGGTAAAGCAGCAAGAGATAGCACAGGCTCCATTCGGTATTCTCCCATGCCTGTATCCTCAAGTCTCAAAGTTTGTTCCATCTCTTTCAGCTTAGCCTGATAGAACTCAGTGGATTCCCTATTTGCTGGAACAAAACTATCTGTAGTTGTCATAAGAGTATTGCAAGAGAAGTTGGTATTTGTAGGTACAGTGACTTCTACCCCATGAAATGGGAACTTGATGCATTGATGGTATGTGGATGGAACAGCCTGCATCTCATGAATCCAAGGCCTACCCAACAAGATGTTGTAGGCAAGAGGAATATCGAGCACTTGGAAAGTAACATCTCTGTCAACAAGACCTACGTGGATAGGTAGCACAACTAAGCCCTGGGACTTGCGTTCTTCCTCATCATAAGCTTTTATGGTAATCTTTTTGCAAGGATATATGCAGTTCTCATCATATCCTAGCTGAGTGAGCAGTTTAGCGAAATAGATATTAAGGCCAACACCATTATCTATGAGCACACGGTGGACACGCTTAGGACCTATCATGACCTCTATGTGCAAGGGAGCATTATGCGGGTGACTTAAAGAATGGTCATCTTCTTCAGAAAAAGATAGATAATGAGGTGAAGTCAAATGACCCACCATAGATTGGAACCGGTTGAGATCAAGATCGTAGGGAACATTAGCTTCAGCAAGAGCCCTATCCAAAATTTTCTTGTGAGCAGGTGAGATCTTCAGCAACTCAAAAATGGTAATCTGGGCGTTAGTTCGCTGAAGTTGGTCTAAAATACTATAACTAGCCAACCCAACTATGGGAATAGTTTTCGTATTCTTGTTGGCAGGGCCAATAGCAGCTTTATCTGCATTTTGCTTAGTAGCGGATGTAGAAATATCAGGTCTCTTATCCGCTGTTTGCTTAGGAGCAGATGTAGAAGTATTAGGACCTTTCAACACAACTCTTCCTCATGATCGAGTGACAACATTAGCACAACCTTGGGATTGTTTAGATTTGGACGAACAAGATGTAGAACTATGCAAAACAAAAGGTGTCTTAGATTTTGGAGCGTCATCACTCCCCCTTAGAAGTAATCATATCACAATATTCCACCTCGACAGGCTTCGATCATACCAATGACATTGTCATTATTAGTGTATGTGTAATTGACTTTAGGATTGGTATTCTTAGTGTTTGAAGACTTTCCCTTCTCATGAGGAGGAAAAGGATCCTTGAAAGCTTGGTGGTCCAAATTCTTATTATGGTTCTCCACAATGATGTCACCATTGTTAATGAGATCTTGCACTTTATGCCCCAGTTGGAGACAAGTAGAAGTTTTATGACCAATATTCTGATGATAGTCACAATAATCATTATCATTCCACCAGTAAGGTCATGGTTGTGGGTCATAAGTACATTTTTCCAAAGGAGTAAGAACCTGATTTTTGTACAAGAGTCTTGTAGACCACATCAAGAGGCTCTCCCAAAGGGGTGAAATCACGCTTGGGTCATTTGGACCAAGTTTTGTTCTTAGAAAACTTTGAAGGTTACTGATTATCAGTTGTGGTATTTTTGGTAGCCTTAGCTACTTGTATACTAGAAGTAAGATTAAAAACAGGCTTTGAAGGCTTCGTAGTAACATTATCCACCACTCCATCATTTACCACATCTCGGTTCTTATTGACAGTCTTTCCTTTATCCTTGTTTGTGGAGAATCCTTATTTATTGTCCTTATTCAAAGTTAGGCTACTCCTTTCTTGATCATAAAGGCCTCTATTCACACTGCTTGTCTGATCATGCTATCAAAAGTAAGAGGACCTTGCAATTGCACTTGGTATCCAAAATCGGGGACAAGATTGTCCAAGAAAATGTCAAGTCTCTTAGACTCTGGTAATTTATGAGGACACTTCGTGCATAACTGTCTCCACCTTTGGAGAAAGGTTAGGAAAGGTTCTCCCTATCACTATTTTAAGTTGCAAAGATCTCAGATGTTGACCGGATGTTGAATGTTATGCGAGTAGTGTTGGAGAAAAAGATTTTCCATTTCATCAAAAGTTTTGATACCAATAGGCAATCTAGAGAACCCATTCCATAGCAGGTCCGCCCAAACTTCGAGGAAATAGATGCATAATATATGTCTGATCATGCATGAATTCCATAGACAATGCACCAAATTCCCTTAAGTGATCTTGGGGATCGGTTGTACCCAAGTATTTGTCATATTTGGGGAGTTCTACACCTCTAGGAAAAGGTGGCATATGAATGCTTCTGTCAAAAGGAAAAGGACAAATACTTTCCATTGTAAATTGTTGAGGGGGTTGACCTCTATTCCTCGCAAGTTGACTAATCTAATCTTGCATTTCTCAGACCATCTTTTGCAACTTTGCAGTCTTAGTTTCTTCTTCCTTAGCTACAAGTGTTTCAACGTGATAGTCTCGGGGTAACTTTGGCCCCTTGTTTAGCTAGCTCAAGGAAGTACTTTTCTTTCTCTTCTAAAAGAAGGATCTCCATCATCCTAATGAGACCTTTATTAGCTTTGGCAACATCTATATCTTGTTGAGTTATCACTTCAGGTTCAGTCCCAAGGATCTCATAAATACTTTGAGCCTGATCTTGTTGCTGATCATCTTGGTTTTGATCAAATGGAGGAGGACAATAGAAGTAGGCAGGTTGTTGACCCGCTTTGAGGTTTTCTTTGAGATTGATCATCATGGTGGAATGGATTTTGGTTATATTGAGATTGACCATGAGGTTGCTCATTCCTAGGAAGAGCATGACATGGTTCATTAGAAGATTGACCCTGATATTGATTGTTTTGAGATTGATCAGAGTTTTGACAATACTTGCCCGGTTGGAAATCAAATGAATTTTCCATCATGTCGTAGACTTGCACAGTATCTGGGGACTTGATAAAGTGATGTGAATGAGATCAACAAGGTACAACCAAGGTAACCTTTGGTGAATGAATAAGATCAAAAGATTTAACCAATTCTGGTGGAAAAATATCTTCAACGGTACCACCTAGGTTCAATGATAGGACTATTCTCAATAGGATTAATTGGCACAATAATAGGACTAGTTTGTTTAAGAGATCTTCCAAAGTTGTGGAACAATGATTTGTCTTGGAAGTACGAGTTATCTTGGTCTTGAAACAAGAAACTAGGTTGAGCTTCAAACAATGGGTTGAAGCACTCTTGAAACACCCGAAGGTGACGGTTGAGATGGACTACTTTTCAAAGTGCTCAATGAGGAAAGCGAGGATGTCTCACAAAGTTCAAATTTCACAATGGATTCAGGAGGATCTATCTCTTGATTAGGAGATTCACTTCTATCTTGATCAGGATTCTGAATAGGATAAGTCTTGCCACTTCTAGTCGTGATAGTCATAGACAAAGATGAAATGAGAGAGGATTCGAGACAAAGCTAGACTCAGTCTCTAAGAACAATGCAAAAGAGAGGAAGGCTAGGACAACCAAGATGCGAGATGGATCTGGTACGAATCATCAAAAGAGGTGGCTAGAACAGCCGAGGTAAGACTATCGTAACACAAGATACAAAAGGCATAAAGAGATAAGGTAAAACAACAAGAGACGACACGAGTCAAAGTGAAGATCGATCGATTCCTAACTCAAAACAACTTAGTTTTCTGACAGTGAACGATAGGAAAGCAGAAAAATAGATCTCAGACAAAAAGTAGATCAAATAAAAAGTCAAACAGTCAATGGCAAATAAGTCTCTATTTTTGCAAACTGTACTACAATCTCATGCGAGAGAGTACCAGGCCGCACGAGAGAACACCAGTCTTCATGCGAGAAAAAAAAGGTCTCACACGAGAAAGTGCTCTGAAGTGTGAAACCTCATGTGAGAAAGGTACAAAATCTGATAATTAGGCATAGTTTTTGAGATAAAAGTTGAATCTTGAAGTACAGTCTAAACTGATGTCTGACAGAAAATCTAGTTTCCTGACAGGTTTGAAGAACAGTTTAATCAACAAGATCATTTTAGGATTTCAAGCATTCGTTTAAAGACACAAAGGTTCAAATCAAGCAGTTGTGAAACAGGAAGTAGTCATTAACAGACCTATCAAGGACAAAGCAAATTGATAGCATTAGGGGAGTCTTTGTTCGATAATGAATTGGACAATGTTTAAGACTTGATAACAAACACATAGCTTAGTCATACAAAGAAAATGGTGAGAAGCCAAAACCTTTGCCCCATTGCTTGAATGCATACATGCACCTCACATAGCCATGTCACCCCCTAGAGGGCGCCCATGTTTTTGGTGTTTCCAAGGACTCAACAGTGTACATTCAAAGGTTACCCTTGTAGCAGGGGCCAGTGTCGCAACTGCCTCCAAACGTCCAGGTGTATGCTTATGATGGGAATCTACGAGAGAGATTCTTCCCCCTCCCCTACGCAAAGATTATGACTCCTTTCGGAGGTGAACTGAGTAGGCCACTAGCTATGACAAGTTCTTAGTAGGCTTCCGTTCATGCTAACCTTTGGTGCCCCTGATATAGGGTTGAGGCCTCGCAGCCACACCAACACCCAAAAGTCATACACCCCCTGCAAGCAGGGCTAGGAGCGGTGCCGCTCAGTATAAAAAATGGAGCCTTCTCAAGATGATAGACAAAGTCTCGAGAAGGAAGCTAACATGGTTTTGGAGTCTTTAGACTCAACAAAACATTCTTTATTAGAGTGAGGTGGAATCACTAGCGATAGGTGTGTACTCACTTGGGTCATTCCCGGAGGTTCAATACCGGCAGGCCCTCTAAAGGTGACACTGGACTTGGTTTAGATTCGGGGGTCGGATTTTCTGGTTCTCCCAAAGGGAGAAGAGCATACTTCTCTATCCCGTTTCCTCACCCAAACACATCAAGAAGATTCATCATTGAGTTAGCTTCACTCCACCACAACTATAAGCTTTTGGGTTTCTATTTCTCTCAAAGAGAGAAGAGCATAATCACCTTGGCTAATAGAAGCATAAAGATTCACTACCTTTCTCCGCTTTCTCCAAGAATTTGTCATACTAGTAAGGATCATTAGGATTTCGGGTTCATTCATGGTCATCACCTCCATGTAATGAAGAGCCAAAGTCCCTACTCACTATCAAAATCCTCAAAGAAATTTTAACGGAGCCCTATTTAGACTATGTGAATAAAAGCAGGAAACAAACACAATGTTTTTAGAAATCTTCGACTATTGGCCTGCAATCAAACCATTAGCATGTTTTAGTTCTTGGTCAAACATCCTGCAGAAAACTGTTATGCTGTGAAAATGATAGAAAATACTAAGCAACAACAAGTAGAAAACTGTTAGAAATCTGAAACAAAAAGATAGAAAGTAGGAAAATTTAAGGCCACTATCTTGGAATCTCGCACGAGGAAGTACTCCTTGGTGCGCGAGGAAACATAGGTGCCACATGAGGAAACACAGGTGCTGTGCGAGGAAACACAGGCTGCCACGCAAGGCCGCACACTCTCGCGCGAGGAAGTTGCTACAGGGAGCAGAATCTTGCACAGGATGCTCTAGATTCTTGCACGAAGATCCGTACATAGGCAGTACGGACGCATGACAGAGCATGAATTTTTATCAGAAAAATATGAGAATGAGGCCAAAAATCAGATTTTCTACCCCACGGTGGTCGCCCAAAATGCGTGTGTCTGAATGTGGACCTCTAAATCAGGCACAAACGCAACATAGTCATTGCTCAATCATGAGATGGCAAGTATGAACATGAATTATCTATCTCACAACATTCGATTGAATCGACCTGTTGCCTCCTATGTGGATGGGGTGTATAATTACTCTCAGAACGAGAGCCAACAACCATAGACCAATACCCACAATGAAGGATTTTCAAAACTATGATGATATGAAAAGATGAAATTAAACTAAGATGAATGCCATCAATCTAGAAATGCTTTTGAAATAAATATGAAATGCAGATTTATTTTAGAGCACTTGAAATAAAGATGATGTTATTCTAAGAAACAAATAAGCAAATTTAATCTAATATGATATGCAATTATACTAAAATGAGATATGAGCTTAATTATGTAATGAAAAAAGCTTTTTGAAGTAAAATGAGACTAAAAAATGCTATAGTAAGGATGCTCTCACAAATTGCCTTCCTCAAATGAGGAAAAGAGGTCCATTAAATAGAAAAGCCAGAAGAGGAATGAAGAGTTTCTTGATTTGAAACTCTTGACCCTTCATTCCCAATTTGAGACAAAAAAGCATGATTTATTTAATTAAAAGAATGGAATTTGCCACATGTGGGGAGGTGACCTTTCGAGTAATTCAAATTGTTAAATTCAAATAAAGAGGCGTCCATTCAATTAACTAAATATTTATTAATTCCTTTTATGGGTAATTAGCCAAATGGGGTGGATTTAATTGAATTCTAAGCACTTAGGATTTAGGATTAAATTAATTATCATAGGGGTAATTTAGCTAATTAAAGTCAAGGACTTTAGGAATTAATTTTGATATTTGATTAATGCAATTTATGGTCTTTGCAATTGACATCAAGTCAAATTAAGTTAGGTAGAAGAGAGAAAATTGCTTAGGGAACTAGGACTTTGAAGATGTAAAATTGTCGAAAATGCATCGAAATTAATTGAATTTAATAGGTGCCCAATTTTAGGGTATTAACATATCTCACATACAAATCCATAAATGAAAAATGCAGATGGAGAATTTTAGGAAAAAATAAATTCTAGTTGGCACACATATTAGATATGGTGCGACAAGAATCTTTTTGACTTTCTTTACAAGGAATTATGGGTAGAACAACTCTTCAATGGTCTTGTGGCATGGTTGAAAAGTTTGCACACCTACAACATCTAGACATAGTTTGGACCAAAGTAGTAGATAGTTTTATGAAAGGAATTATAATTAGATATATATTGTAGTATATCATTTTGACATTCAATTGATTTGATGAAACCTTATATTTTATCTTTATGCTGGAATCAAAGGAACTTGTTGTATCAAGTAGTTTTTTGGAAGAATATGTTGCTTTTGAAGAGAACATGTCTAACGCCTTGCAATGGATTAATCAAGTCTTGCACATCTAAATTGTGTGGTAGAAATAGATGATCATTTCATAGTTGTAGAATATCATAGTGTAGGAATGATAAAATTAGTTTAAGTGAAACATGATTGGAATATAAATGGAGGTGGAATGAAGAAAATAAATTTACAATCAAGACTATGTAAGATAAGTAATATTAGAAGGGCACAATACTTGTGAAAGAGGTGATAAGGTTTGGGGTGTTGATAGAAGAGATCACACAGATATGCTAGTAGTAGATACTGCGGGATATGCATATAAACCATAGAGGAAAGATACTACGATAAATGGATACTTATCAATGTTTCAATGGTTAACTATTGATAGTTATGTAGACTTCACAACCTCAATAACACCATTTGGTGCAAATTTACATTATTTTATTATTAGTTAGAAAGAAATTTTTGTTTGAAAAGATGGAAGGAATAAATAATATAGTGGATAGATGATTTAGTGAAGTAGAATTTGATTTAATTATAGCATAGTTAAAGTATTATTCACACAATAGTGATAGAGCTATTTATTAACAATAGTTGAGAAATTTACAATGGAGCTAGAAGTTCCTCAACATAAAAAAAATTGTGAGATAGCTTGGTGAGAAAATATCACTAAAATTATGCACAAGATAAGCCTCTTTGTGGCCACATTGCGATACCACTTGTAGGATTGGTTTTAAAAGTACAGTCTACATGCCTTTAAGTTCAAATTGGTAAAAGAATGAGGCCTCACAAAGCGGCTCATAGCTCTCTATGCATGGAGTTGCAAGGGACTATGAGTTTTGCTCTCAGCTAGAGCTACAAGAAGGTGACCTTGCTAGTCAACCATACAATGAGAGATTCAAGTGAAGACAAGGGCAAGAGTGCCAATATCTCGAAGAATCCAATATGAAATGCAATGCAAGCTATATGAGAATGCAATCTAAGCTATGGAAATGAAAGTACAATGCAACTAATCTATGAAAGGAAATAGCAATGGATTACAATGCTTCCTATTTAGACTATGTGAGATTATTCTATTGCATAAAAGGAAACTAAACTAAGAATGCCATGATCATGTAACTATGAGAGCAAATATGCAACTAAGTGATGAAATGAAGCAAGTCTTCAATGTCTTCAAAAGCTCCAAATGTACCTAGAAAACCTGCAGCATAACATTAGCATAAAACATGGATATCCAAATGAAGGAGAGAGCTCTCCTTTTATAAGAAATGAGGTGAAATGGACCATTGAGATTAAGAGGCAAAAAGTCTTAATCAGCGGTGGAGCTTGAAAGAGGAGCAATCCATGTGCACAAACATCCTCCAATGAGAGTGAAGTGTTGACTTTTGAGCCTCACGTGAGACAAAAAGTGCTTTTTCCCTTTTTATAAAATAGGAATAATGTTTTATTTGTGCAACTTAGGATAAGAGGAAAGGGTGGGCTTTTTATTTAATTGAAAGGGGAGGAAATATTCCTTTTAATTAAATAAAGACTTAGGATAAATGATTAGCCCATAGGATAAAAATCCAATATATGATCGAAATTAAGACTTGATCAAGAGATTGATATTGTTGAAAATATTGATTATTGATAAAATTGATTCAGGGTTGATAAATCAAATAAATGGGGCCCAAAGTCTAGGCGACCATTTTAGGGTGCATACAATATGTATATATACATATATATATATATATGTATATATACATATATATATATATATATATATCTGTGTGTGTGTGTGTGTGTGTGTGTATGTATGTATGTATGTATGTATGTACATACATACATATATACATACATATACATACACACACACACACACATACATACATACATATGTGTGTGTGTGTGTGTGTGTGTGTGTGTGCACATATATATGTGTAATGTCCCCATTTTCGTGAGCAACAGAGTTTAAGGGATTAGCCTATTAATTGACCCTCGTAGGCTAATGAGGTTGGATAAAGGGTCTCTCGAGAGATGCAACTTCTTCAAAGACCTGAGCTTTGTAGGATTGGTGTTTGTTTGAGGTCTCTAGGACTCCGTATGCAGTGATTTCTATTTATAGTGAGTTTATTGCTATTTATAGAAATTTTTGGAGTGATAGAGATGGACCCTTTCTATTTTTAGAAATGGTATTTGGTCACATGGGGAATTACAGGATGAACTCCCAGTTCAGACGACAAAGTGAAATAATAAGCGGTTTGAGAGTTATTAATAATTTTGTGGCCAAAATGATATTAAATTATAAAAATAGTTTATTATAAAGTTATAACATAACTTTATAATTTCACTTAAGTTGAGGGTCTATTCATCATTAGAAGGGGACCAGTTGAGTAATTAATTATAAAGGCCAGAATTAATGAATTATTAAAAGATTTCCTAAGTTGAAATGAAATAACATTTAAAAAGTTATTTAAAATGCTTTTTGGGGAAATTGCACTTCTTGAAGGTATTTAATAGTTGCAAGAGAAATCGAATTCATTATGTTGATTTCTTGATTTGATATCCTTTCTCTGGAGCATTGGAGTTTGTGAGAAACCAAGGGTTTCAACAGAAATTCTAAGCTTATCGACATTGGAGAGCGTTGTTTCTTCTTTGTAGCAGCAGTTAGAGGGTGTGAAATATTCACCTGATATTGCTTATTGGGTTGGCTTCATATAGAGGTCAACATTGTACTGATTGGAGAAATAAATTTTAGAATTTATTGATAGATTGAAGGCATATTTTATGGCAGTTTGAGGGCATTAGTTTGAGAAGCTATTGGTTGTTTATAGTGGTTTGAAATCATTATTTTTGCTGGTTCTTCACGTGCCTTACCTACTCTTCCATATACAGTATGGTTTTGTTGAAAGAGGCACCAAAAAATTCAATAAAAATCATAAGAAGGAATGCCCAGGGCTACAACAGGGTTTGACATCATCTCTTGAAGTTTTGTTGCTGATTGGTGAAGGGTTTTATATTCTTGACTTGCTTTTTTGGCCAACACTTAATAAAAGGGCTTCTTCCACTATCTGGGTATTCCATTTGATTGTAACAAGTTTTTGCTCTATCAAATAATGAAGAATAATAATTGAAATCTTTTGTTTCATTCCTTAGTACTTAGTTTACAAATTTCAGAAGTTTTATTTCAACATATGTATTGCTTTTTATGTTAAACCATCTCAAAAACACAAAAAATTTGGAAAGCAATAAAACTGAAAAACAAGCATAGTTAGTTCAATAGTTAGAGTTTTGAAGGGTTCTTACAACATATGTATACACATATATATATGTGTAAAAATATATATACATGTATACATATATACATATGTATGTATATATATGTATATGTATATATACGTGTGTGTATACACACACACACACACACACACCCCAATCTACCCGCCCCTTCTATAGATTCTTAGAATGTTCCCAGTATATGTACACACACACACACACACACACACATGAGATACTCTAAAGGATTTTCAGACTTTAGAAAGCTACGATAGAGGCAACCTTTTTCCTTGAACTGCTAGTTGAGTCACATTAGTATAGGTAATGTGGTTGGGAGAGAATACACATATCATGGTCATGCAAATGAAGAAACTAGAAAGTTTCCACATGATACTAAACATAGTACATGATGCGTAGAATTACTCTCAGAGGAGAACATACCAAATAAATATTCAATTTTGGGAGCTTTTGAGGTTAACACTACTTAATGATCCCAAAGGTCCAAGTCTATTTTGTATGTCATGAGTGACATGACACCTCATCACGTGTCTTATTAGAGAAGATGAAATACATTATTATGATTGGTGTGAAATATGTAAGAGCCCTAAGCATGACCAACACTTGTAGGGTAGTGCACAGCTTACACAAATATGGAGTAGAGTAGGTGGTGAATGCTAATAAATAAATCCCATGCTTGCAAAAAAATATGCACCCAAACAATAATACATGCCACCTTCATATGTAAAATATAAGTAGACGTGCTTCGACAATAATACATGCCTAAATGACAAGAGAGAGGTGACAACCAATAGGGCCATAATATTGAAATGAATCATTGTAGTCGATGATTCAAATGTTTCAAGTTTAGAGAAATTTTTCATGGCCTATGTAAATGCACCATATTTTTGAATTTTAGATTTTGTAATACATCACATAGAATAGAGGATTTCCTTGCCCAATTATAGACTTTCGAGTTGCATAAGGAGACTATAGATGATCTATACTAAGTGCAACATTCTTGAAAAATATCATGCCATGATTGCTTGATTTGTTGATGAAAAATGTGACCCAAATTAGCTACTTGTGATTAATAACAATCTTTAATTCTTCCATGCAACTAGGAGAGAAAAGGGCACTATATAGAACCTTTAAGGGGCACATGTATACATTTCAAGAATCTTATCTACACTAAACTTACTCTAAATTTCCTTGTGTCCCAATATTAGGGCAATATCATTTAACATAATTTATTGATGCAATAAGTTGTAACAACTTTAAGAAACCACTTGAAACACACTTCTAATTTACTAATGCAAATCTGGTTCGAGAAAAACAAAACTAGAGATTTTCTAATGAAATTTAAGCAACTTTTCATTACATCAATCCAAGCTTATTGACTTCACATTCTACCATGCCAATATTATTTAGGTCTAAATATAAACCTACAACAAAATGTTTTACCAGTGGCAAGTTGCTTCTCAAAAGCCTTGCTTCTATATCTACTCCAAAATTTCACCTACAACAAAAGTGATTCAATTTTCCACACCAAAACTACACTCAAATCTTGGTATTTTCATCTACAATCTAGGGCTTCTTTTTCTTTTAAAAAAACCTCGCCCCTGAAATAAGAGACGAGATCCAAAAATCTCTTCCTAAAAAATGCTACCCAACCTAAAAAAAACCACTCCAAAAACTACGTTGAACCTCCTTAATGAAGCACCCACACAAAAATATTAAATGTGAATCAATAAATTCTCATACGTTACTTTCCAAACCACTAACATTTTTATAATATTAGAAGCATACTACCCCAACACAAGCATTAAATACTATCACATAAGATCATGAAAGTTTAAATTTAAAATTTAGGATTCCCTCTAACTTGGATGCCCTGCATTAGACACCCATGGTAGATAGAAATGTTCTTGGAGTGAAAAAAATATTTATAAATTTTGTACTTAATCTAAATACACTTCTCTATCTTATCTATCTGAATACACTTTATTAGTTTTCTTTGCAATTTGATGTCTCTTCCATCCTTCATTTTCCCTTTCTTTCTCCCTCTCTTCACATAATCCAACTTCCACCAATACACACTAGGAAACTCTAGATAATCATAAGCTTCAATGTCATCCTCTTTAGTAAAATAATCAACTTTATGCATTACCTCTTTCTTTGATACTGCTGCGATAATTTGTCCATCATCCTCCTCTTTTGTAACATTGTGTCCCTCTTTGTTCACACCTTCCAAAAGGCAACATTGTGTTTTTCTCTTTTTATTCACATCAATGCAAGGAAAACAACCAAGGGATTCTTCTTTCCCAACTTGCAGCAAACTATTAGTTTCAAAAATTTCAACTTCAACAATCTTTTTTTCAAGTAGGGGATCATCTATCAGTCCACCCTTCACCTGTCCATCTTCATCTTCATTTATAACTTAATATTTCTATGTATTCTTTGCTACAACATTCTCTCCTATACCAATATTATCATCCTTAAATGGATAAGATTCATCAATGTTCTAACAAAAATAAAATTTTACCTCTTTTTCCTTCCCCACTAGAATTGTCATTATGCCCTTCTACAATACACTACTACAAATTGCATGAGAAAATCATAGTCTTCATCTTCATCCTCTTTGAATAATTATTTATCTCTATTAATCAAACATTTACCAGTGCTATTATATATCTTTTCGTCATTCTTACTCAAGGGTTTCTATTTGTGTCAAACTCCATCCTTCATTAATGTGTATGTGCTTGCATAACCATTGTGCATTGTATTCCTATCAAACTACCATGGTCTTCCCAATAACATATGAAAAAAAATCATTGACACTATATCACATAAGACCTTGTCATGGTAATCTCCTATCTTAAATTTAACTGAACATTTTTCACTCACCAAAACTTTTTGATCATCCCACAATCAAGCAATATGATATTGATCCAAGTGACTTCTTTCTAACTACAACTTTCTTACCATTTCTTCTGAAAAAATATATTTTTTACTTCCACCATCAATAATGTTATTGCATACCTTATGATGCAAAGTGGCTCAAAGTGTCTAAACTTTCCCTTTCGCCTATCAATTTTCTCAATTAGACACCCCCTTATACTTTCCAAAGGATTTCCTTCTTATCTCCCCCCTGTCCTAAGAGCCACTTGCAGACTCAAAGCCTCCTACATGTCCCTTCTGTTGGGGCTCGAAAATGCTGATCATTTTGAGACCAACTAACAGGCACAGTAGATGCCTCTGTAATTCTGGTTCGATTGAACCAAGGCTGGTAGGCCTAAATTGAATATACTGTCTAACTGCACAAACTACGTGCATAAACAAAAAAATCTCTTCCAAAGGGGTTACTGATCCTTAGAAGATAAAGTAACCTAATATCCTAATATTCAGATAGTTTGAAATCTAAACTATGGCTAAGAATTAATGCTAGACCTAATTTAATGCTTGATAAATAAGATAACAGATTAGAAATGTACTTCATAAAAAGAAATAAATGACAAAATCAAATAAACGAATAGACCAGTGGCTAATGCCAAATTGAAAATAGAGTTAGATACATTCAATACTACATGTAACTGGAGACAGTTTTAAGATAACTCATTTCTGTAGAACGAGACCATCACCCTACAAGCTCCTATTTAAACAAAACTTTTCCAAAAATTCATACAATAGGTCCTATGGTTTTTAACTCAACTTAAGAGCCCGAAAGGAAACAACAACAGGTTCTTAGACCATGCTATCATTATTCAAATTGTACAAACTGATCATAAATGAATGCATAAAATAGAAAGCATAATAGGATACCTTGGTTAGAGAGTAATCTGAGAAACTGATCGAACGTAAGAAACTATATTAACAGTAGGGTATAAACACTTATTAGATATCCGTGCATAAGATCTTGAGACATTAAATTCTAGTTCGTGAGAAGGTAGGTTTTTTTTTGATGTGATCGAATTGTGTTCTTGTTTATAGTATGAACTATTATAAATATATTTGCCAATGGTTCCCTATGAAAGGACATGCCCTTTCACAGGACCTAATCATATCAACTACCCTAAAAATGTACATAACAAACCATAACAATGGTTGTTCGTGAAAATCTCCCTTATAAATATATTAATTTATTATTCTTTTGTGTTCTGTGCATAATAATCTAATATTTAATTTCCTGCACAAAAACACCTATCATTAGATAGTCATAAAACCTAAAATAAAAAATCATCATATTCATAATGTATTAGGTTTTTATAAAGACCACTATCATTCATTTATTAATTAATAATAAACTCATGCCATAATCTATAAATGTATTTTGATAAATAAAGTGGGGCATAAAAATTAAACATTAGTCATAAGTTGCCCATATTAATTATCAAAACATAGGAAATTTTATTAATAAGACAATACTTAAAACATTTATAAATTATGACCTTGTGTTTTAGAATTTTACTTTTATGTTTAAAATAAGACATGATGCATTTATATTAAAAATATTCATTTCTCAAACATAATGCAATAGAATTATTTTAAAAAACATTAGGGTAGAGAGTTTTATAATTCACCCTTAAAAGGGGGCATTTACCCTAAATTTATAATAATATTTAAATAACATCACATAGGGCAAGTGCATTGTTTTTACAAAATAGCCACCCTAATATTACAAAATATTTCTAATGTAAAATAATTCTACAACCAGTATATATATAAAAATACATATAGTTTTGGAAATCTAAAATAATCTCACCTTCTAAATAAAAATTCTAAAATGTTCATATTAACAAATCACTTAATTTACAAAAAGTTAAAGTCAAATTAAAGAAAAGTAAAAACATTAATACCCATTTTACCCTAAAATCAAAATAAAAGGAAAAGATGAAAAAATTACACTTAGGGATTTGAAACTAAAAAGGAAATATCAATTAATCATTATTCAAACCCTAAATATATATGAAAAATCAACTTACATTATACACAACTAAAATTTGATAATAATGCAATAACACTAAAATCTTTCATCTTAAAAATATTAAATATAACCAAGGTGAAAATATTTAATCACATGTAGGGATATGAAAATTAGAAAGTGATATGAAATTACATCAAAACCCTAAGCAAATTAATATCTATCAAATAATACATTTACTTCATCATATATTTTTAACTTTTAGGGTAAAACACAAATTAGAAATAAAATAATTATTAGTGATTATAATATACAAAATTTCTATCTAATAAACCATATTTATTTTAATAATTTATTTTAAAGGGGATAGGATTATCTTAAATTTATACATTTATTTACATACACACTCTCGAAGAATAATATAGAGCAATTGGTAGGGGTAGGGTCGGGTAGTTAGGTAGGAAAAGGAATGGGTCGAGAGGTCGAGTGTTCAACTCCCTCTCCCTGTTCTTTTTCCTAAAATTAGAAAAATAGGTAAATACATAAATAAAATAATAATCACATTATTTAAATTACAAAAGATAATTAAGGAAGAGATAACTCCTTGTGTAAGAGGTTGTTTTTATTTCTCACCTACACATAAACAAAGATAAATAAGTATTTTCTCCTAACCCTCTTGAAGAAAACAAGTAGACTAACTGGTTAGGGGGTAGGAGGGTAGATAGGTAGGAAAAAGGTCAGCTTGAGAGGTCGAGTGTTCAACTCCCTTTCGCCACCTTTTGTTCAACCTATTTATTTTTATTTTTAGAATTATTATTATCTAAAACAAATATGCATAAAATAAAACAATTTACAACCTAAAAATAAAAAACACACTCGCCTTTTATCCATTTTAAATTTTTATCAAAGGAAATCTATAAAATATGACAAATATGTATTATACTTCCCTGACGTCCTATTCCTTTAGGAGCTGAAATTTTCGGTATTAACAGTGGCTCTTATTGGGGATGTGCATTTGCGCCTGGATGCAGCGAGATCCAAGTTATCTCTGGAGAAGCAGACCATAGTGAAAAAAGAAACACGATGCTTAAACGAAATAAAAATAGTAATATACAAGTTAAAGAATACTTCCTATTTTAAGAGAAAAATGGCTTCAAATATTGACCGTGAGTAGGGAATTCCTTAATGACTTCATCGGTGTCCTGTAGATAATATGAATTCTCACCTACTTTAGAGACTACCATGTAAGGTCCCAGCCATAATGCCTCGAACTTACCATGTTTTCCTTTGTCTTGGTCTTTTGCATTCCATTTCAATACCCAATCACCCTCTCTGAAAGGTCTATCTGATGCTCTTTTATCACATAGGGTTTTAATTTGTCGTTGTTGATGAAGATTCTTTTCTTGTGCTATTCTCCTTGTTTTATCTAACTCTGATAACTGACTCAATCGGTCTTCCATAAAGTTTACATCCTCAAGCTCTTCTTCCTGAATGAGTTTGTATATTGGCAAGAGATTATTCAATGGTAACCTCGCTTATTTTCCATAAACCAACTCATAAGTAGAAAAACCTGTTGATCTCTTCACTGTTACTCTGTCCGCCCATAAAGCTAGATTTAGCTTAGAGTCCTAGGCTTTTTTATTGTTACTCAACATTCTTCTGATAATCTTCAGTATGTTCTTATTGCTTGATTATGCCTGACCATTCCCTTGAGGATGATATGGAGATGAGTATGATAAGTTGATGCCATATTTTTCACAAAATTCTAAAAATTCTTTAGATCTGAAACACATGCCATTGTCACAAAGAATCTTATAAGGTACTCCGAATCTGGTAAGTATATTGTCGGTCAAAAACTTGATGACCACCTTGCTTGTGGCTTGCCTTGTGGGTATAGCTTCAACCCACTTTGTAAAGTAGTCTGTCGCAACCAATATCCATTTGTGTCCTCCACTCAAAGCATCTGCAATTTACCCGATAAAGTCTATTCCCCACATTTTGAAAGGTTCCTCAGTCTGTAATGGAATAAGGGGTAAAGCACCATTGTACTTCAGTTTCCCAGAGAAATTTTGACAGGACTCACACTTTCTAACATAATCATAACAATCCTTGAAAACATGAGGCCATTAATACCCGGCTTTCAATATCTTGTGAGCTATTATCTTAGCCAAAAAATGACCGCCGCATACCCCATCATGTAAATCTTTAATAATTGACTTGGCCTGATAGGTGTCTAGACAAAATAAGAGGACACCATCATTATTTTTCCAATATAGGTCTCCTTGAATTAGCACATATCTGGATGCTTGTAACCTTATAGTTCTTTTCTAATTATCGTTTAGACCTTCTCGACACTTCATATGCTTTAAGAAGTATACTATGTTTGTGTACCATGGATAATGTTTGATACTCATCTCTGCCCTTTCTAAATCTACTTGGTTTACTTGTGCTGCATCCAAATTTGTTTTCGCCATAAGCTTAGCCAATCCTTGTCCTCTGATTAACTTAGTGATCTGAATTTCAATGTCTAACTCTTGAATCTGATTTATCCATCGACATCTTTTTCCTGTAACCTCTGATTGCCTCAAGATATCCTTAGTTGCTACATTCGGTACGTATGCCACGATCTTGGCCCCAACCAGATAAGATCTGAATGATTTCATTGATTTAACCAATGCATAAGCTTGTTTTTCATGTATGTCACAACTCAGCTCAGAAAGTTGTAGAGTTTTACTGAAGAATGTTATTGGTTGTTCATATCCTTCATCATTCTTCTGTAACAAGACTGCCGCTATGGTGTGGAAAGAAGCAAAGGAGAACAACTGAAATGGTTTTGAAAAATCAAGAGACTTCAAAACTGGCACTTCTCTGATTGCTTTCTTAATATTGGCAAATGCTTCTAAGGCCTCATCTGTCCAATTTATAATTGCATCTTTCTTTAACATCCTTGCAATAGGTTTTATGATTTTTGAAAAATGTGGGACAAACCGTCTTACAAAGTTGATTTGTTTAAGGAAAGATTGTATTCCCTTAACATTTTTAGGGATCTGAACCCTATTAATTGCTTCAATTCTTTCTAGATCTATTCTGACTCCTTCCTTGGAAACAATATGACCAAGGAGTTTACCCTCGGTTACCCTGAAATGACACTTCGTCGGGTTTAAGGATACTCCATATTCAAGGGCTCTTTTGAAGATTTTTTCTAGATGCTTGCAATGATTTGCTTTCTTTGAATAAGCTGTGATGTCATCCTAATATATTACCATGATAATATCAATGAAATCCTCAAAAGCCACATCCATGGCCCTCTGAAAAGTAGCTCCTACGTTCGTAAGTCCAAATGGAATTCTTGCATAAACATATGTACCCCATGGTGTAGTGAATGTTGTTTTGTATTATTCTTCCTCTTTAACTTTAACCTGATTGTACCTAGAGAACCCATCCATCATGGACAATAACTCATTTCCTGTAACCTTCTGTAATAATGCTTCCATGTTTGGTAATGCATAATTGTCCTTTAACGAAGATATGTTTAGATTTTTGATGTCCACACAAAGCCTAATATCTCCGTTCTTCTTCCTAACAGGTACCGAATTTGAAACCCAAGTAGAGTTTCTAATTGGTTTTATGATACCAGCATCCCTCATCTTAATAAGTTCCTCCTTCATCTTAGGAGCCAAAGTTGGATTGATCGGTCTTTGCCTTTGTCTAAAAGGTTTTGCATCAGGTCTTAAGGGTATTTCATGTTGGAACAAGTCTTCTCTATAAGCCTTAAGATCATCATAGGACCAAGCAAACATGTGTCTATACTTTCTTAACAAACTAACAATATCAGATCTAATTTTAGGAGTTAACTTTTTACCAATGAAAATTTCTTTAGGAGTATGTTCATTTCCTAAATTTATCTTTTCCACTTCCTCTATATTAGTATTTTCCAATTTAACCTCATTACTAGAATCTCTACTATCAAACATTTTTTCTAGTGTAACAAGCCCCTTAGGAATTTTATTAGTTTTAAGTTGAATTACATCTTTTCCAAATAAAATATCCTTTTCATCTATCGTTTCAACATAAGCATTTAAATCAATGAGTTGATCTTCGTACCTTTCCTCACATGCAAGGAACTTTATGATGTCTCTATCATTATCAAAGATTTGCCAATTATGAATGTTATCAGGTATTGATGGCCTTGGTTTGATCTCTACCTGTATAATATCCTCACATGGGATATCATTATGCTTAACTACTAGGTTAGCCATGAAGTCAACAAGAATATTATCAAATCTATTTATCCATGTTATCGAAAAAGCATAAAAAACTTCTATGGAATCCAACACTTCATTCTTGTACCTTTTTAGGGTATGATTCTTAGTAATAAACTTATCCCTAATTTGAGATACAATTAATTTAGAGTCACCATAAATAGAAAGAATTTTAATACCATGCTTACTTGCTATTTTGAGACCTAGTAGGAGCGCTTCGTATTCTGCAGTGTTGTTAGTACATTCAAATGCTAACAAAAAGGAATATTTAAAAGATTTCCCATTTGGGGATATAAACACTACACCTGCTCCATTACCATTTTTACTACATGATCCATCAAAAAACATTTTCCAAATGAGATCATTATTTTCCTTAGCACATATTTCAATAGGACTAGTATTTTTGATGAGATTTTTATGAATTCTTACTTGAAAATTCTCCATGTCGGTGTGGCAAAAGTGCGTAACCTGGCTTGGATCAACATCTTCGATGATGTAAGTAGATCTTGGTTCTCTATCGATCCTTACAACCCTATCATTCACTAGGATATAAGCATAAGATAGATCTAATTGAATATTTCCACCTACTAAATTAGACCACTGTCTAGATAATAGCATTCCATAACTAGGTGGTACTTCTACAACAGTAATGACTATTTTATAAGATTTTTCAGGACATGAAGGGAACTTAAACTCAACATTTTTCATTATTCCAATAACTGGAACTGACCTATTTTCCATAGCATAACACTTTCCATAAGTAGTATCCACATTCATTCCTAACTCTTTCATTACCCCATGAGGCATAATATTAACCACTGCCCTAGAGTCTAACATACAATTTTCAACCAATTTATTGTTTATCAATAAAGTTAGAAAGAAAGGATCTACTTTAGTAGCATCTTCATTAACAGAAGTTCCTAGGTAAATAACTGGTAATTCTTCATTGTCTTTTATGTTCCTTTGCATCTTTTTTAACAACATCATTTATTAACTTGATCGTTTCATTCTTGCAATCAATTAATTTAACTATTTCCATTAGAGGGATAGAAAGTTTCACCTGAGATAATGCTTGAGACATAAATGAAGTACAGTTTGAAATTTCCTTACCATTGCTCTATTTGTCCATGGGTTTTCTTATCTTTGATGTTTGATCAACCTGACTTTTAGGGGCATCTGTCTTTGCTTTCTTTATCTCAACATTCTTGTTCAAAATTTTGTACATCCCTGCTGCTTGTTCATTTCCTGAGTTCACATTCCTGTTCCTCAAGTGATATTTGCTAAGCACTTGTTCCATCGCTGCTACAGTGTAAGCCTCTCTTTCCTCTCTTGTTTTCCTCCTAATAACCAGACTCTTATCATCATCTGAGAAGACTTTTTTCTCCCGTTGGTATCCCAACCTCATGTAGCTTTCGTCTAGCATGTATTCCCCATCTGAATCATCACTATCTCTTGACCAAAAGGGTGTGGATGAAAGAGTGTTTATCACGGGCCTCTCTTCATATCCCTGGTTTTCTTCCTCCATAATCTTTTGTGCTATAAGGCATTGATCCTGAGGGTGAGGCATTTTACAAATTTCACACCACAACTCATCCCCTATGAAATGATTATTTTTCTTGAGAGGATCTGGAGTGTCTGTCTACTTTTTTAGAGGCTTTCCATCTTTCCATTATGTATGATAAGGCATGTCTTGTAACCTGTACCTATCATTTCTATTGAAATTTCTATCCTGTCTTCCTGCTTGAAAATGAATTTTGTTTGGATGCAAATTCTTCATTAAACTTACTAATTCATCCATTTTATCACTTTCACTATTCTTTTTCAGGACTGGAGGATTGAGTAGCTTAGGATCACTTCTTTTATCAATTCTTCCGGTAGCTATTCTATTGTTTTCGATATTCAGTGTAATTTTGAAAGCTCATTGTAAGGTTGTTGGGTTATGAGACCTTATCTCATAATTCATCTTGACATCAAAAGCTTTCAAATAAAAAGTAATTAGAAAAGGGTCAACAGGACGAATATCTTTTGGAATCTTATTCAACACCCTGTTAAATTTTTTATTAAACTCCTTTACCGTTTCATTCACATTTTTCCTCATAGTTGTTAATTCGTGAGTTGCAAAGGATGGATCTCTGTGATCCCTAAATTCTTCTATAAACTGATCAACAAAGGTTTGCCAACTAGTAATTGATCTATCTGGCAAATTTCTGTACCATTCATCTGCACTATCCTTGAGTGAAAGAACTAACATTTTCATACGCACATCTTCATGAATAATGTCAAATTCATAAACAATATTTTTGACATTAATGACATGCTGTTCTACTAATTGAGATCCATCGCCAGTAAACTTGGGAATAACAGTCTTTAATTTATTTGGTATAGGATCAGGACAACACATTACATTTGAAAAATCTAATGGTTTATATCTCTCATTTACTTCCTGAAATCTGGCATCAAATAAATTTCTATTATTGTTATTCTAAAAATATCAATTCTGGGGCATAGGATTACCTCTCTGGTATTGATTTTCCAGATTACCATATTGGGCACCGTGATGCTGTTGAGCCACATTCATTTGATTCAACATCCCTCCTTGATACTGTTGATTTTTTTGTTGTGCAAGGTTTCGAGGTTGCCAATTTGTACCCCTGCCATATTGCTGTGTATAGTTCTGGCCTCCACTCGGATGTGTTGAAACCTACATTGGGTGTGCACAATTTTTCTGTGTAGGATTCCCCCCAGGCTGACAAAAATGAGTATACTCATTCTGCATATCATGATAATTAGGGATATTATCTGTCACTTTATAATTTACAATATTTGGTTCACTCTCATTACAACCTCTCTGTGCATCAAAAATTTGATTCTCTCGGTGAACATATTCTGGTACTCTATGATTATGGTTATGCATATTATTTATACCCTTTGTATTAAAATAATCTGACCTCTTCTGATTATAAAAATCATGAGTGTTAATGCATTTCTGTTCACTGTATTTCCCCCAATCATGCTGAGCATCATTATTATTCATATAGATTCTTCCAGGTTGAGAACAAATTTCTCCTCCTTCCTGCATATAATCTCCATTCTGCTGCAAACTTTCATTTTTCAAATCATCTGTAAAGGTATTAAAGACCTGTGCACCATTTCCCGGATATGCATATTGTCTAGTTTTTTGACCATGTTCATATTTATTTTCATTTTCAATATATTGACTATATACTCACTCTCTCCTAGCATTAATATTTCCATTATACAAATAATTACTTTCTTGCGGGGAAACATCTTTATTTACTTTTCCAAAATTAAAGTGAATATTATTTTCACCATAATCATTTTGATCATTCTCGGTAATTGGATAATAATTACCTTGCCGGTAATGCTGCTCACCACCTTTTATTCCATCCTAACTATGGTGAACATTATATTCGTATTCCCATTGATACTGTTGATTGCTATTATTTACTTTTATTCGATCTTTATTTTGTGCAAGTTTTGGATTATACTATGCAAACTAGTCTTGGCTTCTTGGCACATTGTTATCATAACACTCACAGTTTGTATCTTCATTTTCACGATCCCTCTTTCGCAAAATTTGATGGCCATGATTATTTATATTTATTTTACCCGCACACCCAATCATCGACGCCATGTTTTGTATTTCATGCTGCTCATGTTTTTTGCTACTGTCACGGGGCTGGGCATATTCATTTAGTTGTTCATTAAAACTAACATCATATTCATTTTGAGCAATTTTAAAAACATTGTGCTTGCCACACTCTCCACCGTAAAGGTTAGGTTTCGGATAATGCATGTTTTTATATTTCTTATTGTCACCACCTTCCACCTCTTCCTTTTGTGCCAATTGAGGAAATGTATGTAAGCAAGTTTGCTGATGTTTGTGAATGTCTTGCATAAGGCATTGCTGGGGCTGCATCAAAGCTTCTTGCTGCAAATCATTTTGTGCAAGCTTGTAATGCTACTCATGCTTTCTACTATCTCCATGGAGTTGGGCGTATTCATTTTGCTGGTTTCTTACGCAATTATTTTGTTGTATACGATATTCATTTCCATATTGCTTAGTATTATCATATTCTTCCTCCCCATGATGCGCTTGTTGGCACATGATATTGTATTTTTTCTCAACTTTATACATATCTTGTGTCTGTGCAAATTCAGGCTCGTTTGGTTGCTGATAATACGTTTGCTGCTCCTTACAACTTCGGCCTTGCCAAAAACAACATGGTTGCTCATCTCCATGCCATGACTCCAAGAAGACGTGCTAGTCATGTTGACAAGCATTTGGTTGCGTATTCGAACGTGTTTCAATGTACTAGTCATGTTCTCTAGTGTAGGAAATAGGGTTTTTGCATTGGTCATTACAGATTGGCTAGCTGGGAGCAGATTCCCCCTTTTGCATGAAGTAATAGTTGTTATTACCTTTATTATTCTCAGCACCCTCATAGCCTTGCGCAGGGTCATGAAACTGCTTACATAAGCTAGCTGATTGCTGTTCATTAATTCTTTGTTGTATATTTTGACTACACATATCTGACATATGTATGCTCAGATAAATAATATGGGGCACTTGCAATTTCTCATCACGCGAACCCTGTTTGTATTGTTTACCTGCTAACTCTTCATTTGCATGAATATGTTTGTTTTTATTGTAAGTTTTGAGTTGCAGATCCATTACATTTTCCTGTTGAGAACATTGTGCTTTATATTATTCTTTTGCATATTCTTCTCTTGCCCATGATGCATGCTATACAAATCATGCCACTGTTTGTGTTCATGACTTTGCCCAACCTGAGAGTCATTTAGTTGCCCATGTAGGTATTGATTTTGACAATATAAATTATCATTTTATTTTTCATATATATGCACTTTAGGATAATATTTATCCTGTATTTGATGGTGGCTAATATTTTCATCAGTTTGATAATTATTAACATGCTGGTCATGTGAATAATTAAAAACTTCATTATCACTTGTATAAACTTTATTCTCACCATGCTTGCTCTTATTTTGCACAGGTAAATGCATGTTATTTTTTCGATAGTGATCTAGTTGCATATGGTTTTGAACAACATCTTCTTCACGATCACCCTGCACATTGTCATAATGTTTTTCACAAAAACTTTTAAAATTATTGCCGAAATAGTCATTATTTTCCCTTTGATATTTTGAACTTTCACCATACTGGAGGTGATCAGTATTATCAAATAAACTGTATATTTTTCCATTACGCACAAGCTATCTCTGTACATCATTCAAATCATGTTCATTACTCTGATTTCTATTTTGATCACTGTCACTGCCTCTTTTCAAATGACTTTCACTTCTCTGATTGTTTCCATCTTTTCTTCCCCCATTGTTCTAGTTTCCACAGGAATCATTAGTATGCTCCTGCTTGCTATTCAGGTTGACATTGGATTATCAAAAACTTTGAACAATTCATTGTCACCTCCTGTGGTTTTCCCTTCTTTGTTTGTTTTGAACATAGGATTGGTAGAATCATTTTGAGCATTATGCCCACTATTCTTTCTATGAGGAGGAGTGTAAACTTCACTTCTTTTAGCCCTAAAAGCCATCATCACTCTAGGTGATTAGATTTGATCTCTCGCTACTCCCATTCCCCTCAATACTTCCTCTGGTTGTCTCTCGAGGGCCACAACCATTTCCTCTTCTGGTTCAGTCATCTAACGAAATACATCCATCCACTTATTTATATTTTCCTCTCTTCAAACCTTTTCCTGATTTTGATCTTCCTGAGGATCATGTATCCCATTATTATCTTCAGGGAAAGGATTAAAACTTTCATCATTTCCCTCCTTTCTTGGATCAGGAAACTGTTCACAAGCAAGCCCTAACCATCTTTGTCAGGCCGCTTCTCAAGGGACACATATAACATTTTCCTTTTTGACTTCTTATTTTTCCTATTCAGTTTCGATTCAGCAAATGAATTGTTTTTTAGGGATCTTCTCCCTAACATAGATTTCACCTAATACTGTATTCTAGAGACGCCACCTCACTTCCTGTGAGGAATCAATAACTGTTCTGAATCCTTCTTCCTAGTAGAGTCTGTACAACACTAACCAGATATTCTGAAACAAATTTCACTGATAGGTTTCCCCAGTAGAGTCACCAATTTCTTGGGGCTTGAAAACACTGATCATTTTGAGACCAACTAACAGGCATAGTAGATGCCTCTGCAATTCTGGTTTGATTGAACCAAGGCTGGTAGGCCTAAATTGAATATACTGTCTAACTACATAAACTACATGTGTAAACAAAAAAATCTCTTCCAAATGGGTTACTAATCCTTGGAAGATAAAGTAACCTAATATCCTAATATTCAGATAGTTTGAAATCTAAACTATAGCTAAGAATTAATGCTAGACCTAATTTAATGCTTGATAAATAAGATAGCAGAATAGAAATGTACTTCACAAAAAGAAATAAATGACAAAATCAAATAAACGAATAGACCAGTGACTGATGCCAAATTGAAAATAGGGTTAGATACATTCGATACTACACGTAACTGGAGATGGTTTTAAGATAACTCATTTTTGCAGAACGAGACCATCCCCCTACAAGCTCCTATTTAAACAAAACTTTTACAAAAATTCATACAATAGGTCCTATGGTTTTTAACTCAACTTAAGAGCCCGAAAGGAAACAACAACAGGTTCTTAGACCATGCTATCATTATTCAAATTGTACAAACTGATCATAAATGAATGCATAAAATAGAAAGCATAATAGGATACCCTGGTTAGAGAGTAATCTGAGAAACTGATCGAACGTAAGAAACTATATTAACAGTAGGGTATAAACACTTATTAGATATCCGTGCATAAGATCTTGAGACATTAAATTCTAGTTCGTGAGAAGGTAGGTTTTTTTTTGATGTGATCGAATTGTGTTCTTGTTTATAGTATGAACTATTATAAATATATTTGCCAATGGTTCCCTATGAAAGGACATGCCCTTTCACAGGACCTAATCATATCAACTACCCTAAAAATGTACATAACAAACCATAACAATGGTTGTTCGTGAAAATCTCCCTTATAAATATATTAATTTATTATTCTTTTGTGTTTCGTGCATAATAATCTAATATTTAATTTCCTGCACAAAAACACCTATCATTAGATAGTCATAAAACCTAAAATAAAAAATCATCATATTCATAATGTATTAGGTTTTTATAAAGACCACTATCATTCATTTATTAATTAATAATAAACTCATGCCATAATCTATAAATGTATTTTGATAAATAAAGTGGGGCATAAAAATTAAACATTAGTCATAAGTTGCCCATATTAATTATCAAAACATAGGAAATTTTATTAATAAGACAATACTTAAAACATTTATAAATTATGACCTTGTGTTTTAGAATTTTACTTTTATGTTTAAAATAAGACATGATGCATTTATATTAAAAATATTCATTTCTCAAACATAATGCAATAGAATTATTTTAAAAAACATTAGGGTAGAGAGTTTTATAATTCACCCTTAAAAGGGGGCATTTACCCTAAATTTATAATAATATTTAAATAACATCACATAGGGCAAGTGCATTGTTTTTACAAAATAGCCACCCTAATATTACAAAATATTTCTAATGTAAAATAATTCTACAACCAGTATATATATAAAAATACATATAGTTTTGGAAATCTAAAATAATCTCACCTTCTAAATAAAAATTCTAAAATGTTCATATTAACAAATCACTTAATTTACAAAAAGTTAAAGTCAAATTAAAGAAAAGTAAAAACATTAATACCCATTTTACCCTAAAATCAAAATAAAAGGAAAAGATGAAAAAATTACACTTAGGGATTTGAAACTAAAAAGGAAATATCAATTAATCATTATTCAAACCCTAAATATATATGAAAAATCAACTTACATTATACACAACTAAAATTTGATAATAATGCAATAACACTAAAATCTTTCATCTTAAAAATATTAAATATAACCAAGGTGAAAATATTTAATCACATGTAGGGATATGAAAATTAGAAAGTGATATGAAATTACATCAAAACCCTAAGCAAATTAATATCTATCAAATAATACATTTACTTCATCATATATTTTTAACTTTTAGGGTAAAACACAAATTAGAAATAAAATAATTATTAGTGATTATAATATACAAAATTTCTATCTAATAAACCATATTTATTTTAATAATTTATTTTAAAGTGGATAGGATTATCTTAAATTTATACATTTATTTACATACACATTCTCGAAGAATAATATAGAGCAATTGGTAGGGGTAGGGTCGGGTAGTTAGGTAGGAAAAGGAATGGGTCGAGAGGTCGAGTGTTCAACTCCCTCTCCCTGTTCTTTTTCCTAAAATTAGAAAAATAGGTAAATACATAAATAAAATAATAATCACATTATTTAAATTACAAAAGATAATTAAGGAAGAGATAACTCCCTGTGTAAGAGGTTGTTTTTATTTCTCACCTGCACATAAACAAAGATAAATAAGTATTTTCTCCTAACCCTCTCGAAGAAAACAAGTAGACTAACTGGTTAGGGGGTAGGAGGGTAGATAGGTAGGAAAAAGGTTGGCTTGAGAGGTCAAGCGTTCAACTCCCTCTCGCCGCCTTTTGTTCAATCTATTTATTTTTATTTTTAGAATTATTATTATCTAAAACAAATATGCATAAAATAAAACAATTTACAACCTAAAAAAAAAAAACACACTCGCCTTTTATCCATTCTAAATTTTTATCAAAGGAAATCTATAAAATATGACAAATATGTATTATACTTCCCTGACGTCCTATTCCTTTAGGAGCTGAAATTTTTAGTGTCAACACCCTCTTTGGTGTCACTATTCAATTTGGATCATCCTTAATCCAAGAACACACCTTCCTTCTTGTTTACTTTAACCAAGGCATTGAATAGGGTCCTTAGTATTGATTAGACAAGGTATTCCTCTCCTATGCTTCCAAAGGATGAGTTTGACTTCCCCTTGCACATTGTTTTGGCATAAGAAGTAGGGTTTGAACAAATTTCATGAGCCCAATAATTCTGCCTTAACACTTGAGTTAATTAGCATTCAATCAAGCCTAGTTCCTACTAGGTTTCCCAACTTGATTTTTCCCCTTTTTCTCTGAATTTTCCCAAATGACGCAGGGACTAGATCATAGTTTTAGATACCCTTTTTGGGCCCTTGACAACATACCCCAAATTGGGTTCCTAATCACTAAATTAGACACCTTTCCATTGACTGTCTCCTTAGGCCTAATTGCCCAATTAGCCCTACTCCTCAAAGAAAACACTAATGGAAGGATTGTTCCCACTTCACCAACCATCTACACACTTTAGTCCTTATGCTAAACCCCCAAATCCATTGTCAAACTTTGACCAACTCACCCTTGGATACCTCTGTACCACTCATTTTCTCTTACTGATTAACTTGTCACATTGAGATGCCTAGTTAGGGATTTCCCATTCTTCCAAATCCCTTCATCTCCTAGTCCCAAACTAATTGAATCTTATGATACATACAAGGTGTATCATCTTAAAATGGAAGCACTTCCATGTTAAGAGTGTTTAGCCCTCCGAGTAGGTGGTCTGGGGGTCATGTTTGGCACCTTGATTGGGTCTTTGCATGTATTCAACTTTCTCCTCACTTGATTCCTTCATTCTAGGTGAAATTAGGGTTAAGGTCCTGAGGACTTTTCCTAATTTTTCCTCTTCCATGACTCTATTTTCTAGGTAGGATTCAGAAATGAGACCTCCTAGTCCTTCATCACATAAAATAGAGGATTTTCTATCTATTCCAGACATCTAGTCCTGTTCAGATATCAATCTCTAGGTTTCTGACATCTTTGGGACCTCTACTATAGAACCTGACAAAGTTAGGGTCTGAGGTCAAAGTCAACCTCGACCCTGACCAGGTCAAGGTCGACCTTGACCTTGACCTCTTCCTGCTAGGATTTCAAATTTTCATTTGTCGACAGTTTGGCTTTTGGGAAAATTATTTCTCCGCCTCCGGGTCAGCTGTTTCGGGTTTTGAAATGGTAAATCCTTTAATTGTATTTAATTGTGGTATATTTTCTAAAGGTGAGGACCTAATTGGGATTTAATTCTCCAAGGTGGCCCATCTAGAGGAGTGTGCCCTAGATCACTATAAAAGGAGGCCTTCCTCTCTCATTTTCTCCATCTTTCAATCAAGTGTTTACACTCAAGCTCTCAAGGTGATCAAGCAAGTATTCTATTCAAGCATTCAAGTCTTCTTCTCCATCCAAGTTCTCCATTGAAGGTCAAGGATTCAAGTGTTCAAGCTATTGAAGGGATTTGGCTCAAGCATTCAAGATCTATCATTCAAACCCTAGATCTAGCCACCATGGTGGTGTGATCTTCCTTCAAGATCCTTTGTTCATCTTCAAGATCCATATCATTGTTTCTTCAAGGTGGATTTCAAGCATACAATCATGGAGGTTTGATGATGTTATGTTCAAGCTTTCACATCAATATATTTGATTACATTCCAATTACATTAGCATATCTATTGAATTGCATAGCTTCATTGTTAGATTCATTTCTACTACTTGCTAGCATTCTCCTATTTCAATTTCAATATTAAGGTTGATTCCAAACCAGGGTTTGACCAAGGCAAACCCCCCCCCCAAACAAACAAAACACCATTTTTCTTGTAGGTACAGGTGCAAAATCTCAAATCTGAGAGTGAATTTGGATACCCTTTTCGACAATCTTTCAAGATCTGTGAACAAAATTGGAATCAGACTTCAAATAAATAATGTGGTCTTTGACCTTTTAAAAGGTCAAAGTCGACCTGTGTGAATTTAGAGAAAATATTTCTGGGTTTTGTCTGCCTTGACATTTCCAGTCCAGAACAAGTGACAAAATCTTCAGAAAGTTCATACAGAAGCCAGAATTCAGCATTTTCCAAATCTGCCCTAATTCAAGGTTAGTATTTGCACTTCAATTATTTCAATATCAAACATAATACATTCTACCTAGGGGAAACATTAGATTTGTTCTTTCTTCCATATTTTCCATCAAATTGATCCGGTTCTGCATTAGCCTTTTAGGTTGATCAAATTGGATCTCCTTGGTGGAAATTTGGGTTTTGAGAATAGATCCCTTTTTCCCCTTAACATTTTAAATAGGGTTGAATATATTTTAACACTATATACAAGGAATTCACTTTCCACCAAAGGTCATGATTTTCCTATGGTGGAAAGTGGAAATAATTACATTTCAATCCCAAACCCTAGGTACTTGAGGGTTTCTTGGTCTGTTTCAAAATAAGGGATGAAAGTCTCGATAAAAAAGTGGTATCAACCTTAGATCAATTTAATTTGAAGGATAATTCACTACTCTATTCATTCATGAACATTTCACCCTTGTATCAGTTTGTACAAAGCCGTACAATCACATAAAACAAAGATGTAAACTAGGAAACAGTGAGATTTTATGGTTTTCTCTTCACAAAACTTCAAAAACCATTTTCTCTCAACCAAGGAAGGAATATATTGAGTTAAAAGAATCCCCTAGATAGTTCCTAACTATCATTTGAACCAAAGTGACCTTTAGGACTGAAATGTAAAAACTGCTCAAATGTTGTCATGACAACATTGACAACTTTTGTCATCCTGTACCTTCTTAACCTTCCCCATGCAAGGAACTCATTCTAATGACCATAATTTGTCCAAAACACCATATCATCCTTATCATACCCTTTCCTAGACCCCTAGTGATGCTTTGACCAGATTTGACCAATAGGCTTATAAATGCCTTATTGGGTCAATGGCCTTACAAATGGGTCCAATTGATTCCCAAAGTTCCCCAAATGGTCCATAGACCTTATTACATTTCATTATGATTTTAGAACCTTCAAATGGTCCTAGATGTTCCAAAAGGTACCCCTGCACCGTACTCCCTAGGTAGAAAGATCTCAAGCTCCCTTTAAGATGAGGTCCTATAAGGTAGTGCCATATTTGATGATGTCCTGTTCATCCATCCAAACTGCTTCATAATTAGGAAAACCTCTCCATTTAACCATGTAATTATTGTACTCATTCCTCCTTATCTTTATGACCACCTTGGTATCGAAAACACACTCCAAATCCATTGGTTGAGTGAGAGGCAATTCCTGCTTCCATTCCTCTTCACCATCTGTATCCTGCTCACTTTGTCCACCTGCAGAGACATCACCCTTAAATGGTAAAAGATCAAACACATTAAAAATTGGAGAAATCCCTATATCTGATGGGGGATGATAGGAAAAATTAAAGGATATGTTTGTTCCTAAATGCCTCCAAAAAGTTCTCCAAAAGTGACCTACAAATTTCACATCCTTGTCTGAGATTATGCTAGAAGAAAACCCATGAATCTTGACTACTTCCTTAAAGAAAATATTTTCTATGTGGGATGTATCAATAGTACTTTTACATGGAAAAAAGTGTGTTATTTTACTTAACCGATCTATGACAAAAAAAAACACTATGATGTCCCTTTTGTGTTCTTGGGAGTCCTATTACAAAGTCCATACTTATACTATCCCATGACCTATAAGGAATAGGAAATGGTTTGTACAACCTTGCATTGGTGGTTCTCCTCTTACCCCTTTGGTAGATCACACAAGTATCCACATATTTTCTAATGGCAGATTACATCTTGGGCTAGTAATAGTGCCTCCTCACCTATTCAAGGGTCTTATCCAATCCGAAGTGACCCCCCAAAATTCCATAATGTTTCTCTTTAATGATGTTATCCCTTATTGAACATCTTGGAACACATTATTGGCACCCTTTGAAAAGTAATCCTTCCTACACCAATTTTTTTTGAATATTCCACATTACATGAATTAGACAAATTAGCAAAAGCTTTGTAAATATCATTGAAATATTCATCTCCTTCATACATGGATTGCAAGGACTCCACCCCCACACTTCGTAACTATATTTCTTGGACTATCATCACCCTCCTACTTAAGGCATCATCTACCTTGTAACTTACCCCATTTTTGTGTTTTATGGTGAAGGTATAGGCTTGTATAGACTCCACCCACTCCATATGCCTATGGCTCAACTTGTCCCGACTGTTTAGAAAGCTCAATGCATGATTATCTGTGTAGACAATGAATTCCTTAGGAAGGAGATAATGTCTCCACTTCTTAAGGGCCTGTACTAAAGTATACATCTCCAGATCATAGGATGAGTACTTTCTTTTAGCCTCATTCAACCTTTCACTAAAAAATGCTACTGGCATACCTTCCTAGCTCAATACGGTCCCTATCCCCACATTTATTACATCACATTCAATTTTGAATAACTTATTAAAATTTGGTAGAACAAGTAAAGGTTGTTGAGATACTTTTACCCTCAATGTCTCAAAAGCCTTGTTTTCTACCTCTGTCCATGCAAACTTGCATTTCTGCCCTCCTTTAATGGTGTCCAACATTGGCGCACATACTTGACTGAAGTTTCTTATAAATTTCCTATAAAATGTTGTGAGTCCATGAAAACTCCTCACTTCCCCCATGCTCCTTGGTGTAGGCCAACTTAATATGGCTTTTGTCTTTGTAGGATCCATTTTAAGACTTCTCTTTCAAATGACTTATCCCAAATAGACCAATTATTGTTTCAAAAACTCACATTTGAAAAGGTTAATAAGAAATTTTACCTCATGAAGTCTCCTCAACACCAAATCCAAATGTTCAAGTTGCTCTTCCCTAGTTTTACTGAAGATGGGGATATCATCTAGATAAACTACTACAAACTTCCCAATGAAAGGCTTCAACACTTCTGTGTGTGTATGCTAAACACCTTCATGAAATTAGGATATTTAACTATCAAATCAAAGTAAATGAAATACAAATTTAACTAAGAAATGAAACTAAAATCCATGACATCTAATGGTTCTCTAATCAGATGTGGTAAGTGAAGCTCTCAGCTCAATCTCCACTAGTGACACTTCTAAAATGAGAAAATATGATGCTACAAATGCTTATTCTAGCTCACTAACTCTCAAATTGATACAAAGATAATTCAAATGCTCTCAAATGCTTTTGATTTCTATGAAATTGTCTATAATAAGGATGCTTTGCAAATGAATTTCTAAGATGATTATTGCTCTCAAAATGCCTCATACTTATAGTAAATTCCCAAGGGTAGGGGGTAGAGTGAATTAACCATGATTTACCTTTGGTTGAGTCAAAAACTTTGCATTATTCATAAATGGGGGGACAATATAAATGTTTGTCTCAAAGCTTTGGACAAAAGGACAAAATTGCGTGGATGAGATTGAAACTTTAAAATGAGTGATTGAGATTCATTCTTTTTGAGTGATTTGTGTCTTTTTGTCCTCAATTTTCATTGGTTGCTCAACTTTGTTGAAAGATATTAGGATTAATTAAATTCAATTAATTAATTAAATTTAGCCATGTAAGGGACCATGTTCATTTTGATTTTTGATTTAACAACTATACAACTAATTGATTAAAATCAATTATATAATGTTTTTCACCCCTTTAAGCTTTTGATTTAATTATTTAATGTCATCATTTAATTTTTCCTTTGATTTTAATGATTTTGTCCAATTTGATTTAATAAATGTCCATTTTGATTTGATCCTTTTTTATGAGAATTAGTGCATTTTGATAATTTTGAGCCATTTTGTGATTTAAAAGCACTTGTCCATTTTTAAGTGTCTACAAATGCCCCTCTTTGAATTGATGTATGAAGAACATTGATTCAAAGATTCTCTTAGTCCTGATTCCTTTTAGGTCCTAATTTATTGATTCTGATACACTGATATGAGATTGATATGCTGCCTGATATGATATGCCTCTGATCTGATTTGATAAACTGGCATTATTCATAAATGGGGGGACAATATAAATGTTTGTCTCAAAGCTTTGGACAAAAGGACAAAATTGCGTGGATGAGATTGAAACTTTAAAATGAGTGATTGAGATTCATTCTTTTTGAGTGATTTGTGTCTTTTTGTCCTCAATTTTCATTGGTTGCTCAACTTTGTTGAAAGATATTAGGATTAATTAAATTCAATTAATTAATTAAATTTAGCCATGTAAGGGACCATGTTCATTTTGATTTTTGATTTAACAACTATACAACTAATTGATTAAAATCAATTATATAATGTTTTTCACCCCTTTAAGCTTTTGATTTAATTATTTAATGTCATCATTTGATTTTTCCTTTGATTTTAATGATTTTGTCCAATTTGATTTAATAAATGTCCATTTTGATTTGATCCTTTTTTATGAGAATTAGTGCATTTTGATAATTTTGAGCCATTTTGTGATTTAAAAGCACTTGTCCATTTTTAAGTGTCTACAAATGCCCCTCTTTGAATTGATGTATGAAGAACATTGATTCAAAGATTCTCTTAGTCCTGATTCCTTTTAGGTCCTAATTTATTGATTCTGATACACTGATATGAGATTGATATGCTGCCTGATATGATATGCCTCTGATCTGATTTGATAAACTGATATGCCACTAATAATGATTCCAAAAATTTTGATACCCCAGATTTCATTGATGTTTGATGCCAATTTGATACTTTGCCGCCCCCTCATGAATAAAACATATTGATTTCTTGCTTTGAAAAATTTGATGATGATTGATCCAAATATGTTTTCATTTTCTGAAAAACATTGATGATATGCTATGATTTACAATTTTCCCTGATTGATTTGATAGGTTAATATAGGTCAAAGTCAAAATTTCACCTCTAAATTAGGTTAAATTAGCTTAAATGGGTTGAAAAACCTTGATTTACTATTCATTTTCACTTTTGACTGTTGAGATTTTGCTCTGGTTCTGCTTTGATTTTCGTGATGGATGTGCCTATCAGGGAGCATCGGTTCGAGAGGAGTCGTCGGTATCAAAGACCACCTGACTATGGAGCTCCTGTGAGTCATTGCTAACTTTCTTTTTGCATTTATTACTCGTTTATAGCATTTATTGCATTTTTTCCATGTTCTTGCACTTTTGATTTTTGCAAAATCACGCCTAGGAATAGTTAAATGCCGCGTAGTCTCTCTAAGTCACACATCCACACTTTTTACTCATGCCTCCACGTAGTAAAGTGTCACCTAAGAATAGTAAACTCTTGCCTGATAAAAATGTTTTTCTGCGTAACAGTAGAATTTCCATGCCAATTTCCAATTAGTTTTCCGCTTAGGAAACCCTAGTTTTAAAATGACACCTAGGCTCCTTAAGATTCCGCCTAGCATTGTAAAGTGACGGGTATTCTGTTAAATGATGCGTGGTAAGAATAAAGCACCTCGTGGTAGATGTTCTGCACTACGTAAGATAAAATGCCGCCTGGTAATAGGCAAATGATGCCTGCAGGTTTTTTTTTTGAAATTTTTTTAAATTTTTCAAGTTGATTTTTTTGATTAAAAATTTGATGTCGTTGACTGATCGTTTGAATTCCAAGATAGTTTAGGTCTGTTGTAGTTTATCAAAACAATTGATTAGGATATCAGGATAGTGATACCAATGAATGTTTGATTATGTTAATCTGATAGAATAGATCTGATAGGTAGGACTTGATTAATCAGTGTGAAAACTGATATTGATAGGTAGGATTAATGCTTTGTTCTTAGGATACAGAGACATGAACAAATAGTATTGGGTTTGATTACTTTGATTCTGATTGACTTAGGATAACTCATTGATATGGTACATTGATATGATTCCTTTGATTTGTAAAATAGGCACATTTTCGTAGGTTATATATACAGACCATAGCGTCTTGGGTGATTGATTTAGGTCAGGCTTTGACTCCTATAGAGTATCGAGTTATTGAGATGTGCAGCCTTAGCTTCCTCCTGGACATCTCATGGTTTACTTACCACAGTGGCAGAGCGATGGCACTCTGACTACAACACATTTCACCTTCCTTTCAGAGAGATGACCATCACTCTGGAGGATGTATATAGATTGTTGCACATTCCTTGCCATGGTGAGATGGTCTATTATGATTATGTCTATGATAGCACAGTCTGTAGATGAGTTTTTGGAGACAACACTATTGATCATGATACTATCACTTGGGCTCAGTTTTCTTCATTCCCCACATTACCAGTGGTACTTGGTGCTTTGATCGGTGGTTTACTACTTCTCGACTGTTGAGGTTGTGGCTTCTTAGTTGGATGGGGTAGGATACTAGAGGATCTGCTTACATAGCCTCGGTGCTTCAATTAGGGCTCATGTGTGTTGGCACAACTTTACCATGATTTACATAAGGTTGTTTACAGAGAGAGTGCTTCATTGTCGGCAGGTGTAGTGATTTTGTAGTTATGGGTATGGGAGCATCTTCCCATCACTAGACCAATTTTAGATCAGATTCAACGACGTGGTTTTCCTTATGCTTTTCTGTATAGCGACATGGTTTTCCAGCATCATCTAGGAAAGACCGAGTATTGGCACTGACAGATAGATGATCTTGATCAGGTTCAGTAGTGGCCATACATAGGATGTGAGTGATAGAGGGAGGATGATGATGAGCTCCCCTATATGTTTTCTCCTCGATGGATGATTGGCAGGTCTACTACTATTATTGAGCATTTATGCTTTGGCCGAGTTTCTCTTCAGTATGAAAAAGTACAAGATATGCCACAAGGCATGGCGTTATATGCTTGAGTTCAGGCAGAGAGATCCATGTGGGGTGCACAGATTGATTATCAATTTTTCTGTGATCAGATTGCTGGTTTGGCATATTACAGATGGGAGATGTTGGGAGGTGTTGCTGATGCTAGTATGTCCCATGATTTTTGAGAGTGGTGGGCTCGAAATAGATTTCCTAGATTTATAGATCCAGTAGAACCTATCCCAGGTCATGATGAGAGATCTGAGGATGATGATGATGATAGATATGATGGGGATGGTGGGGGTGGTGGTAGGAGGAGACATTAGAGGCGATGAGCACAAAGAGCTCCTAGAGCTATTGCTGGTGGATGAGATGGACCACAGGTGAGAGGCGAGCATGCTAGGGATAGAGAAAGAGGACATGTTTGACAAGACCAGGCACCTAGAGTAGCAGTTGATAGGCAATAGAGATGCCAGAGATAGCAGAGATAGTAGAGACAGGTTCATGTAGAGGCTGCTAGATAGATTCCTAGTGGTACGGATCCATTAGTTCAGTTACAGAGAGTTGCCTTAGCACAGCAGGATCAAGATCAGGTACAATAGGATTAGGTTCCAGCACAACAGGTGCCTTCACAGGTTCAACAATCACAAGATATGGGCTAGAGTTCACAGGCTACTCCTAGTATTGATAGTGTAGCATGGGAGGTGTAGTCACTGAGGACAGATGTATCTACTATTGTGGGCATATTGGATCAGGTAGCTGCCTTGATGCAATAGTTCATGATGATGATGGCACAGAGCCATAGTCTAGCGAGCACTTCTCAGGCTCCTCCTTCATAGGATAGATAGGATGACAGAGGTCTAGATGGATCAGATGCTGGGGATGGATTGGGTGCTGCTATGGGTTCTTGATGATTTGATGATAGATTTGCTCATTGTTGATGTCCCTTGTATCATGTTATTGATGTGATCGGAACATTGATGTATCACTTTCGTGACATTGTATCTTGATATACTAATGTACTGGATCATTTGATGTTTGAGGAACACTTATATGATGATATACTTCCTTGGTTCTCTTGATGAGTTTTGTTATGCGATTATCTTTATATGCAGCTATATGATGTTTATGATGCATTTACTTTTGATTATGCTATGGCTGCAACGTATCTCATTTATGATATAGATAGATGAATGAATTGATGTATGAATTTATGAGATGGTTTCTTTTTTGTTTTTCAATGTATGGATGCAGAGTGTTTTATGGAATATGAATATGAATGCCCCTATGTTTTTGATTTTTTGATGTGTGCAGTTCTATCCTTAATTGTATGTATGCAAATGATGTATGAGTAATGATCTTTTCCTTTTGCTTTTCTGATATATGGATAATGAATAATGATTAATGCTATGCATGAATTCAAAAAGATAACCTCACTTTTATTGATTGATATTCAAGGAAAAAAAATGTTTGATTTGAACCCCCTCATTTCTTTAATGTTTTGACTAACCAAGATTATTAATATACCCCCTTGTCCTTGGAAAATAACCAAAAATAAATGCAACTAATCTAACATGATAATGCAATGCAATGCAACTAAGTGTCACTAGCTTTTAGTAAAGAAATGCAATAGAGATAAATTTTCATCATTGAGCAATTTTGGGACCGAAAAGCAAGTACAACCATCACTGACCACATCATGATGATATGAATACCACTTTTTATTGCTTTTGGTAACCTCTTTGGAAACTAGTACAACCCTCACTAGTTGGATGACCAAACTATGGGAGTATGAATACTGGTTTCAATGGATTTAATGTTGCAAGTAAATTTTGGTATTAAGATATAGAAGATCTAAATAGCCAAGGTATCTATTTGTGTAAACAAGCAAAGGTCAATCCTTCATCTTATGTGATAGTCCTCGATGGTTCTTTGATGACCATGTCATTAGATGAATTCTCATAGGTTGATGAATCTTCCTTAAAATAGTCACTCAAAGGAAAGAAAATATCATGTCTCTATCATCGCCAATCTAGTCGAAACATCATTGATTAGCTAAAAAGATGTGATAAAAGTCAATTCTATAAAGATTATCAAAAGAAAGCTTCAAGTGTTTTGCAATGTATCATGATTTTCAAAAAGAATTTCCAAGTATCCTGATCTTTAAAGTGTTTGTCAATTTTTAATCCCGAATAATAAAGTCAATGAAGGCTCAAGGATCGCATTGTAGGATCAAATACTTAGGTGTGAACAATGATATCCTATCAAAGGTTCAAAAAAATCTCTCTCTCTGAAGCTCTAATAAGTCTCTCTCTGATATGACCAAATGTAGCACTATTGAATCCGTTTGGTACCAAATTTCCAATCCTCTTCTACCCCCAAGTGATAAATGTGATCGTGTAACAAACTTAGGGCCATAGGAAATGCAATGATGTAACTGAAAGGCTTTATTATGACTATTTACAAATGACGGATACAATGAAGGTTTACAAGTGAGATGATGGAAATGCAATATGTACACATGCGACTTGAAGGAAAGACTTAAGGGAACAAAAGGTGCTTGATTGCCAAGTTTTCGCCTTTTGGGTTTATTGCTTTTTTTTCTTTTTTTCAAAATTTTCAATTTTTTTGCTACCAAGGCGCCTATTGCTAGGTTTTCACCAAGGCACTTTTTTCTTTTTCAATTTTTTTTCTTTTGTTCTTTTTTCAAATGTTTTTGGTATTTTCAAGATCTCTTTGACTATGTACAATAAATATGATGCTCCTCATTTGATACTCTTGATACTCTTTCATCTACCTCATGTATAGAACCTCTTTAGATGAATGCTATTGATAGGTTCTTGTAGCTCTTCTCCTTCACAATCTGCTAACTTATAAGTTCCCATTCCAAATGAAGAAACAATGATGAATGGACCAAGCCAATTAGCCTCCCATTTTCCTTTCTTTTCTCTTTCAACTTGATTCTTTGGGTTTTCTCTTAACACTAAATCTCCTACTTGAAAGGTTCTCAGTTTGATATGCTTATTGTAGTTCCTTGAGATTCTATTCTGATATACTTTGAAGTGTTCATAGGCTTGTGTTTGGTGTTCTTCTAACAATTCTAATTGTTGAAGTCTAGCAATGCTATAATCCTCATCTGTTATTAGGCCTTACAGTGATACTTGTAAAGATGGGATTTCAACCTCCAAAGGTAGAACACCTTCGGCTCCATAGACTAATGAAAATGGTGTAGCTCCCGTAGGTGTTCGAATACTAGTTCTATAGGTCCATAATGCTGGATTAATTTGCACATGCCAATCACTTCCTGATTTATTTACTGATCTCTTCAAGATTTTGAGGATGTTCTTATTTGTAGCTTCGGCTTGTCCATTTCCTTGAGGATAATAAATGGATGAAGCGTGATGTGTGATATGAAATGTGCCACAAAGTTCATCCACATCTTTGTTTTTGAATTGCTTTCCATTGTCTGTGATTATGGCATGAGGGATACCATATCGACAAATGATGTGGTTCAAGATGAACATGGAAATTTGTTTATCCGTGGTCATGATCAAAGGAACCACTTCTACCCACTTAGTGAAATACTCTATTGCGGTGATGATGTACTTGTGCCCATTGGAAGAAGGTGGATAGATGATGTTGATCAATTCAAATCCCCATTGGTAGAATGACCATGGTGTAACAAAGGGATGTAACTCTTGTGCCGGTGCATGTATCATGTCGCCGTGGTATTGACATTTGCTGCATATTTTGACAAATTGACAAGCATCTTTCTCTAAGGTTTTCCAGAAATACCCCATACGAAGGATATTCTTGGCTAGGTTTAATCCACTTGAGTGCAACCCACAAATGCCCTCGTGAACCTCACGTAAAGTTAACTTAGACTCCTCTTCCTCTAGACATCTAAGTAACGTCCTGTCAAGACCCTTACGATACAATGTTTCAGAAAGGATTATGTAGCGGGCTGATTGGCGTATGAAATTTCATTTTTGGTCTTATGATTGGTCTAAAGGTAGCACTTGGTCTTTGAGATAGGTATATATAGGGCCGTACCAAGGTGAGTCATGTCCATGAAGTAGGGCAAAAATTTGGGTGTCGGGAAGGTCAAATGTCTTTGCTTCTGTGTTTACAATTGCGAAATCCGGGAATTCCACTTGAATGGTTTGTGTACAAGTCAATGGATTTTCAGCTAAGTGATCTGCTATCACTTGTCCTTTTATTTCCTTCCTATCCACATACTCAATGTCAAACTCACTTAATACCATGACCCATTTTGCTATCCTACCTATTAAGGCAGTTTTGCTTAGCAAATACTTTAGAGGATCAATTTTTGCAATTAGTTTCACCTTGTGCATCAACATATAATGTCTCAAATTTTGGGATGCAAAGACAACCGCTAAACAAGCTCTCTCCATGAATGTGTAGTTAAGTTCATATTTGATCAATGTTCTACTCAAGTAGTAGATTGCTCTTTCTTTTCCTTGCTCATCTTCTTGCGCCAAAAGAACTCGTAGAGACCTTTCGGTAGTGGATATTTATAGCAGCAATGGTTTTCCCTTGATTGGTGGCATTAGGATAGGTGGATTTATTAGATAAGTCTTCAATAAAGTGAAGGCTTGATCACATTCTTCATCCCACATGAAAATAGTATCTTTGTGTAGCAACCTTGTGAATGAATGACATTTTTCGGCCAATTGAGAAATGAACCTTCTTATGGATTGTATTTTGCCTTGGAGGGACCTCATTTGGCTTATGTTCTTTGGGATTTCCATATCCATTATTGCTTGTACTTTTTTCAGATCCACTTCATTCCCTTTTGCTGAAACTATATAGCCTAGCAATTTGTCGGATTGGACACCAAAGGCACATTTTTTTTGATTTAGCCTTACTTTGAATTGCTCCAACCGGGTGAATATCCTTTTCAAAATTTGTGGGTGATCTTCTCTTTTGTGTTACTTTGCCAATATGTCATCCACATAATCTTCTAGAAATGTGTGCATCATATTGTGGAAGATAGTTGTCATTGCCCTTTGATATGTGGCTCCATCATTTTTAAGGCCGAAGGGCATGACGTTCCAACAAAAGGTGCCCCAAGGGCATGTAAAGGCTGTCCTCTCTTGGTCTTCGGGTGCAATTTTTGTCTGATTATATCCGCTGAAACCATCCATCAATGAGTACATGGAGTGACCCGCTGTCAAGTCGACTATTGCATCAATGCTTGGAAGTGGGAAGTCATCCTTAGGACATGCAAGATTCAAGTCTCTAAAATCTGTGCATACATGAATGGATTTGTCATGCTTGGTGATCGACACAATATTAGATATCCATTCAGCATAGGCTATTTCTCTTATAAATCCCACTTTCAACAATTTTTCTAATTCTGCCTTGACTAGGAGAGCTACATATGGGTGCATCTTTCTCAACTTTTGCTTGACGGGCTTAACCCCTGGTTTAACATTCAAATGGTGCATAATGAAGTCGGGATCCAATCCGGGCATGTCAACATAGGACCATGCAAAGTTCACTTGTTGTTCTTGGAAGAACTTGATAAAATCCTTTCTTTCTAAAGGTGTAAGTGATGTTGCCAAGTGTATAAATTTTGGATCCAATTCTGTCCCAATGTTGACCTTTTCTGTCGGCTCTATGAGAATAGGTGACCTTTCTTCCTAATGTTTGGGTAGGGTATCCAACCTCTCTTCCTTTGGTGCCACAGTTGGGTTTTCACCATAGGAACCATCCTTTATCTTTACTTTTTTTGGTTCTAGTGCTGTCACATAGTAGTTTTCATCACTAGAACTTTTCAATTTATTATTTTTTTTCATTTTTTTCTTTGGATTAAGAGATTGGACCCTCGCTACTTCCATCATGTTCGGTTCAAATTCATTGGTGAAAGAGGGCTCAACCACATTAAGGTATTGGGCCATTGCTTGGTCATTTGGGAAATAGAGTAAGTCACTTGGCTTGGTTAGGTCCCAGTCAATAAGTTTAGGGTTTATCAAGGATAAGGTTTCATTTGGCAAAGTGTCATCAATTAGGTTTATGGACATGACTTCATTGGAGGGTTCATACATTGTATCATTTAGATCTATAACATGAGATTCCTTGAGATGGTCCATGGAAGAAGGATCAAAGTCCTCTTCACTTGAGTCCTCTAAGACCTCTATGGGAAATAGCATTGAAAATGCAATAGGCGGAGTAAAAATAGCGTTTGAATCACCCCCTGATGAAGGTACCCAAGGTTCACCTATCCATGGTTGACTAGTCGGTACTTGCCCTATGTTAAGTTCTCTTATATTAGGCTCTTCATTAGCTTGAGTTTGTTGCTTTGGAACCTTAACATAAGTATGTATGGTGACTAGCTCTTTATCATGACATCATTCTTCGGATAAAGTGTCCCACTCATAGTCTTGGGAGTCATCACTATCAAAATTAGATTCCAACATGTTCACTTGAGGATATGAATCATGCATTGTGCTAGAGCTTTCTCCTTTGTATTGGTAGCCTACCCCTGATATTTCTTCTTTTTCCCTCCAAGAAGGTTCAATGGGCTCTAGTAAACCTCTATTTCTTCAGCCTAAGGGTCCTCTTCCCTTGTACCCCATTTTTTGCATTATCTCAAATCCTTTCCCATATTGATCAGTTTGAATGTTAATGTGCTGGATTATTTCTACAGGAGTACTTGAGGTGTCATCTTCATCATGAAAAAACCATTGAAGGACTTCATCTTTTTCTTTATCGAATGCGGCTTTGTCACTTTCTCTCACGAAGTAAGAGTTATACTTATGAGGGAGATGTTCTTTTGATGGTTTCCCATGCATTCTTGGAAATGTGGGCAAGTCGAATAGGGAAACAAAATATTCCCCTACTCCTTTGGAATTGATTTTACATTGTTTTTCAAATGTATGCATCATCTCACTCATTTTATTGTAATGCTCTTCTTTAACTTTATCTTTTTCTTCTTTTGTGGGTTTGAAAAGTACTAGCTCTGATTTAGGCACTTGATCTAAATCTTCATTTGACGTTGAACCCTTGTAACTCACTTTCTCCTTTCCTTTAGTTGATGTTGTTGAGCTATCTTGAGGATGGTTTGAAGTAGCACTTAATGTTAACATAGGATCATCCATTTTGGCATCTTCAATGGTGGCTCTTTGGATAATTCCTTCTCAGTTATGGGGAATAAATAACTCATGGAGGGGTTTAAGTGCATTGCAATATTGGAATGGATTTGAGTCCCCTCCAACCATGATTTCCTCATCCATGTATGGAAATTTTATGCATTGACGATACATGGATGAAACTGCTTGCATCTCGTGGATCCACGGTCTCCCCAATAAAATGTTATAAGTTAGTTTCATGTCTAATACTTGGCAATTTATGTCCTTTTTGATAGGTCCCACTTGAATGGGAAATACAATCATGCCTTTGGAGGCCCTTTCAACTTCATCATAGGCCTTTATGGTGATTCTTTTCGTAGGATCAATGCAGGACTCGGATAGTCCTAGGGATTTGACAAGACTCAATGTGCAGATGTTAAGACCAGCTCCCCCATCTATGAGAGCTCTTTTGACCCTATGTCTTTCAATCAAGACCTCTATATGCAATGGTAGATTTTGGGGATGAGTAATAGACATGTCATCATGGTCTAAAAATGAAAGGCAATGAGGTGCAATGAGATGCCCTACCATGTTTTGAAACTTCTCCTCTTCTAAGTTAGTAGGAACATTAGTCTCTACTAGAGATTTCTCTAAAATTTCCTTGTGGTTGGGAGATAGCTTTAATAGCTCCAAGATAGAGATTTGTGCTAGAGTCCTTTGTAGCTAATCTACCAAACTATACGGTTTTACTGTTGTAGAAGATTGCTTGATCACAATGTTGGATTGCGGAGGGCCAATAGGTTTTGGATCAACCCCTTGTAGGGTAATCCTTGAAGTCTCCCCCCTAGTGATAACATTAGATGTCTCTTTTTGGGGCTGTTCTTTGATCACTATAGCATTCACAACATTATCATAGGGTGGCGCAAAATTGATGTTATTGCTACTTTGTTTCTTTCCATTGGACAATTCAACTTTGTCATGTTTATAGAAAGGTTGTTTGAAAGCCATGTGGTCTTCATTGCTTTGAGGTTTGTCAATAGTGATCATACCACTACCAATCAAGTCTTGCACCACATTCTTTAGCTGCAAGAAATCATTTGTCGTGTGCCCTCAAATTCTATGGTATTCACAATGGCTATTTGCACTCCACCAGCTAGGCTTCTTTTGTGGCTCATAAGGTTGAAGCTAGGTAGATTAATGATGTTGTTAGCCATGAGGGTCTTTAATGATTTTTCGAGGGGTTCACCCAAAGGTGTGAAGTTCCTCTTAGGAGTTGGTACCAAGAATTTATCAAATTTGTTACTCCTTTGATTATTCCCTTGGTTGCCACTATTAGCATTATTGTTAAAAGGTGCCTTGGAGGCCTGGTTTGCATTGTTCACCTGATTAGGTGTTCTTGTGAGAGAAAATGGAGTCACCTTCAAATTACTAGAATCAACAACCCCGTCATTGACTACTCCCTTATTGTTGTTCTTCAATCCAAACTGATTATAGCTATTGGACCAATTGTTATTCTAATTGTTGTTATTATTGGAGTTATTCTTGTTATCTTTATACAATTTCAACTCTCCACTCTTAACCAAAAATTCTTCCGTTGTTACTCCATTCTCTATAAGGTCTTGGAAGGTTTTGAGGCATTGCATTCTCAATCAGTAGTTCATCTCGTAGCTCAAGCTATTGATGAATATATCCATCTTCTCCTTTTCGGGCACACTCCTAGGATACCTAGCAAATACCATCCTCCATCTTTGTAGGAAGATGAGGAATGCTTCTCCATCCTTTTGTTTGGTGTTACATAACGTTATCATTGTGACCTCATTCTTGATGTTGTATGAGTAATGTGCCACAAATTTTGAAGCTAGTTCTTCAAATGTTTTAATGCCAGATGGTAGTTTAGAAAACCACTCCATGGCCATACCCCCTAAGCTTCTTGGGAATAGTCTCATTAAATAGGTGGTATCGTGCATGAACTCCAAGCTCAATGAAAAAAATTCCCGTAGGTGATCTTGTGGATTCAACGTTCCTTCGTATTTGTTATACTTGGGAAACACTACATTGATCGGGAACGGTACCATGACTAAACTTTTATCAAACGGGAATGGACACAATACTTCGATAGAAAAGGGTTTAGGAGCCCTGCTTTGCTTGCTTATATCTTGTTGCATTTCAAATATCTTAAACTACTTGTTCATGATGTCAATGGGACTCTCTTCAACTTCTGGCAGTCTAAGTTGATTAATGTCATAGTCACGGGGAAGCTTAAGACCTGCCCGAGCTAGATCTAAAAAGTATTTTTCTTTATCTCTTGCCATTGCTTTTTCCATGAGTTTTATGAAATAGGGGCACTGAATGGCTTCATCAACCTTGTCATTAGTTGCATCTTTGGCAGTTGGTTTGGCATTAGTTCTATGGTTAGTGGTATCAATCCCTTGAGTGTTTTGATCCATCCCTCCACTATTGGTATTACCCTAATTATTCAGGTCAATACCTCCATTATTTGCATCACCTTGATTGTTTGGATCGATGCCACTATTGCTGTCATTACTCAAGCCACCGTAGTACATCATGTTGTCTTCCACTTCTTGAACGGGTGATTTTTGGGGTACTCTTGGAGTGGTAGAAGTGTCACCTAGGTAAGGGAGCTCTTGTTTCAAATAAGTCCCATCTGCTTGCAAGGTTTTCTTGAGGTAGTATGATCTAGTAAAAGCAGGCATGAACAAACCACTTGGAAAATAAGGTTCGATCGTGCCCATGGCCAAATCCTTGTGAAATTCTCAAAAATTGTGTAGAACCAGGACTTTCGACTGGGCTAGATGTTGGAACAGTAAGAACATGGAAAAGGGTATCTAAATATGTAATCAAATTTTTTTGAACCCCTTGGTAAGTACTCACTTTTTTCCCTTTTGTGTGTCTAGGCATCACTTTCATGAGTGTAGGTGTGACTTAAAAATTTATACGCGTCGATTGGAATTGAGTTAGGTGGCACACTGCAGGTGTGCAGGCGGCACTTTACTAGACATTTTTCTAGTTTTTATAGGTGTCACTTAATATGTCTCAGGCATGACTTCACAATTAATACACATTTTCTAAATAGTCATAGGTGTGACTTTACTGCTGATAGGCGGTATTTCTCTGTGCACAGGCGGCACTTTGCTGACCAAGTTGTGAATTTTAGATTTTAAAAATTTCAAGATCAGTTTTATGGAATTTCTTTGTTTGAAAATGGAACACAATAGAAACACACACATCAATGTTTAATCGTGCCCCTAAAACACACTAAAGTGTATATTCTCGATCGTTTTCCACAAGTATTGGACAAGAAAGAATTCCAAGCAATCGACCTATAGTCAAATTTGGCTTTTAACATTTTGGCTCTATGAGGTAGCTTGCTATTTATCAGGTTTTTATTGAATAATTCCATTCTAAATTATGTCAAGTTCTTATACCCACTTGTGGCCTTCCCACACGCACAAAAGCACAATTTGGCACAATCCGTGAGGACTACTAGAGGAAGTGAAGACACTTGTACACAATATAGCCACTTCCCTTTTAAGGAAAAGTGTATTTTTATTATAGTGGGTTGGATATTACCGTAGCAAAGGTGGTTGTCTCCCACTTGGGTCGTTCCCTCTCACCGCCCTCATTAAGGCAATTTCTTAGGAGGCAAGCCCTCTAGTGTTCTAGCATGTTCATGTTTAAAACAAGGAAATGGAGTTAAGAAGAAGTTTTTGGGAATTTGGTTCACCAAAAGGTGAAGAGCATATCCCTAACTTTTCCTTAGTTTCCCAAACACAATTAGCAATGTTCAATTTCTTTCACCCACTAACTATATGGATTTGAGTATTTCTACTCTCTTCCAAAAACAAAGGGGCTTTGATTTTTATGTGTTTGATTCCTCAACCTTTCTTATTAATCAAAAATTTCAACACCTTTGGTATTTTGATTCACTAGAAGAAGTGAAGAGCATAGGCCTAAATGCTAAACTTTCCAAACAAAGAGAGGCCATTTGTAATTACTAGATTTTGGAAATGCTTTAATGCCACAATCTAAGGGAAAATATTGACTAGTTTTAAGGCTTACCTCTCCTTGTAGGTAGCATAAGCTAGGGGCATTTTTGAGTGATTTTATCATTTTTCACCTTATCTTGGCAATAGAGTTCCTTTCCAAATGTGCTTATCCACCAGCAAGTTAGTCAACACAAACAATCACAATGAGGGAAACCAAATCAAATTTGAAGAAGCAAACTTTTATGTTGAATCTTAAAACCTTATTTGCAAATTTTGATGAAAAACTTGAACTAAGGAGAGAAAATCCAGTTGAGAGATACAAATTTATTTTTGTAAGCTTCTACAATTTTGAGATAGTTCTGATATACCTTGTTTTCTTCTTCTTGTGACTCCTCAAGGATTGATTTGATGTGCTCAACGTTTTCCTTCTTGATCTTCCTAGCCAAAGCCTTGTTTTCTTGGTTGAACCTGCTCTCTGTCTTTTGAACCTTTCTGTGCCTACTCATTTATAGTAAAAACATACAGATAGAGAGTAAGATAATTGAATTTATCAATCTGACAACAAATTAAAACAACAGACAACAGGTGTCATTGTCTAGCTAATACGTGTAATTAAACTGTTAGCAGGCGTAACTTTAACAATAGAGAGTGTCACTTTCCAGTGGCTCAAGCGTTATTTAAAGTTACTGAGGCGTGACAATTTATTTACTAAGTGTAAAAATTAATGTAAAATGTGTAAAATGAGCTATTAAAAGTGGCAATTCGCAAAAACTAAGTGTCGGTTAGAAGATACTAGGCGTGACTGCCTGTGTAAATTGTGTTGTAAAGTCTGTGACAGGCGGTAAAAGTCAGCTAACACACGACACTTCTCTAGTCGCAGGCATTTCTTTGCAGTCCTGAGCGTGACAATTTATCTCCCAGGTGCAACAATTTATCTAGTAGGCGTCAGATAACTACTTTGAAGCAACAGAACAATAAGCACAAGCGTTAGTTAATACTTTGTACGCACCATTTTACCTATTTTATGCAAAAAATTCATGTAAAAGTGAAGATACAACACACACAAAAATGATAGAAATGTTAGAAATGAGGCTTAGAGCCCCACGGTGGGTGCCATTTGTGTGTGTATGCTAAACACCTTCATGAAATTAGGATATTTAACTATCAAATCAAAGTAAATGCAATACAAATTTAACTAAGAAATGAAACTAAAATCCATGACATCTGATGGTTCTCTAATCAGATGTTGTAAGTGAAGCTCTCAGCTCAATCTCCACTAGTGACACTTCTAAAATGAGTAAATATGATGCTACAAATGCTCATTCTATCTCACTAACTCTCAAATTGATACAAAGATAATTCAAATGCTCTCAAATGCTCTTGATTGCTATGAAATTGTCTATAATAAGGATGCTTTGCAAATGAATTTCTAAGATGATTATTGCTCTCAAAATGTCTCATACTTATAGTAAATTCCCAAGGGTAGGGGGTAGAGTGAATTAACCATGATTTACCTTTAGTTGAGTCAAAAAAATTTCAATGTTCATAAATGGGGGGACAATTTAAATGTTTGTCTCAAAGCTTTGGACAAAAGGACAAAATTGAGTGGGTGAGATTGAAACTTTAAAATGAGTGATTGAGATTCATTCTTTTTGAGTGATTTGTGTCTTTTTGTCCTCAATTTTCATTGGTTGCTCAACTTTGTTGAAAGATATTAGGATTAATTAAATTCAATTAATTAATTAAATTTAGCCATGTAAGGGAATAGGTTCATTTTGATTTTTGATTTAACAACTATACAACTAATTGATTAAAATCAATTATATAGTGTTTTTCACCACTTTAAGCCTTTGATTTAATTATTTAATGTCACCATTTGATTTTTCTTTTGATTTTAATGATTTTGTCCAATTTGATTTAATAAATGTCCATTTTGATTTGATCCTTTTTTATGAGAATTAGTGCATTTTGATAATTTTGAGCCATTTTGTGATTTAAAAGCACTTGTCCATTTTTAAGTTTCTACAATTTCATTCATCAGTCTCATGAAAGTGCTTGGGGTATTACTTAGCCCAAATGGCATCACCATTCATTCATACAGTCCCTTTCTAGTTTTAAGGCTATCTTCCACTCATCCCCCTCCCTAATCCTAATATGATGATATCCACTTTTTAAATCAGTTTTAAAAAAGTAACAAGCCCCCCCTAAATAATCTATTAAATCCTCAATCCTTGGCATTGGAAACCTAAACCTGATTTTAATTTTGTTGATGGCCCTTGAGTCTGTACAAAGTCTCCATTTTTCTCCTTTCTTGGGTGCAAGAACTGTTGGGACAACACAAGGGCCGAGACTCTTCCTAATGAGTCCTTTGTCCAAAAACTCTTGGATTTATTTTTTAATCTCCTCATTTTGTGTAGGAGTCATCTTGTATGAAACCTTGTTTGGAAAGGTTTCTCTAGGAATGAAGTTAATATGGTGACTAACATCCCTAACTGTTGGTAATGAATTAGGTATCTCCTCCTTCAAAACCCCTTCATATCTTTGCAATAATTATTTCACCTCCAATGGTGGGTATTCCTTATAAATATTAGATAGATTAGACTTGTTCTTTGGTCTTACTATCAAGGCATACCCCATATTTTATTCCTTCAAAGCTTGAATCATCTCCTTCTCCCACACCAAAAGTACTCCTAGTTTAGATTTGTCTTCTCCTCCATCAGACAGTGGCTTCATTATGTACCTTATACCCTCCTTGGTGATCCTATAAATATTCCTCTTGTCATCATGTTGAGCATTGACATCATACTACCATGGTCTGCCAAGTAAGAGGTGATAAACATCCATACTAAAAATATCACATAATAACTTGTCCTTATACTCCCCAATTTGAAAATCCACCCATGCTTGTTCATCCATAATACTTTGTTGTACGTGTTAACCAAGAAACCATAGAAGGAAAAGGATGTGGAATCTTCTTCAACTACAACTTTTCAACCATTTCAGTAGATACTAAGTTATCAGTAGACCCTAAATCCACAATTACCTTGCACACTTTGCCTCCAGACTTACATGATGTCCTGAAGAGGTTCTTCCTCTAGGGTGGTTCTTTGTGTGTAGGTCCTGTTGGAGCTCTAAATTTTGGGCATAATTTGGAGTCCTATATAGTGATAAAAACCTAAAAAATGGCCTCTTAAACTCCATGCCCAATAATTAATGATGGAGTACATGAAATGGGATAAAATATTACATTAATTTTCAATTAAAAAGTTGAGATATTATGGAAGGAAGCTCTGTGACAAGAACAATCAAAATTCTATGATCAAAGCCTTCAGAAAATGCTGGAATTTCGACCTGCTGCAAAGATGATGTCGACAGAGGTAGAAAATGGTCGAATTTTAAAAATCTAAAAAAGACCCAGTTTGGGAAATCAAATTTACTATCTCCTGTAAAAATATTAGCTTTCCATGAGGTGTTTTGTTTTTTCAACCAAGCCCAAATCCGAAAGTTAGGTAATTATTTTTTAGTTAGTTTATCATTTTTTCAAAACAATTTGTAATAAGGGTGTGTCTTTTCACCCTAAAGAGGTGTGAAATCCACTCAAACATGTATATATACATAATGTAAAATGTAAAGAGAGACAATAAAATACAAGGAAGATTTTCATAGAATAGAATTTGATCACAACTACAATATGAACTCTAATGTACTATTTTTTCAACTTTAATAAAGATAAGTGCTCTTCTTTTTATTTGTGGTTATAAGTTATATGTTTTCAATTAGTCTTTTAGATTACTCTATGAACCAGGGTATCCTACTATGTTTTCTATTTTATGCATTCATTTATGATCAGTTTGTACAATTTGAATAATGATAGCATGGTCTAGGAACCTGTTGTTGTTTCCTTTTGGGCTCTTAAGTTGAGTTAAAAACCATAGGACCTATTGTATGAATTATTGTAAAGTTTTGTTTCAATAGAAGCTTGTAGGGTGATGGTCTCACTTTACAGGAGTGAGTTACCTTAAAACCGTCTCTAATTGTACATAGGATTGAAAGTTTTATGACTCTATAACCCAAGTATTGAGAAGGCACTGATCTAACTATAATTTGGAAATTGTCATTTGGTTCATACTTTGTGGTTTGTAGATTATATAATTATTATTTCAAAAATATTACTTTTGAGTCCTTAGTTTAAACTACTTTAGTCAAGATTTATAGAATAGAGATTATTAGAGGATTTGTTTCTTTCCTCCAAGGATCATTCACCACCTTGGGAGGAACTTTGTTTATTTATGTACGTAGTTGTGCAACATAGAGAATTTGATAGTTTAAAGTGAATTTAGGCCTACCAGCCTTGGCTTGATTAAGCTAGAATTGCAGAGGTATTAGTGTGTACCTGTCAAATGGCCAAAAGTGATCCATCATTTTTGGGTACCATTTGAGAAATATTCTTCTCATCATAATGTTCTCTCCAAATTCTTGATCTGTAGGTCTTGACATGGATTGTGTTGGAAATTTGGATAGGTATGATATCATGATGTTGTCATTTATGGCAACATATTATCAGTATTAAGTCAACAAGACTTAAGGATGAAGTTTTGGGATAAGGACTCATAAAATTGTCTAAGTATCACAAGATTTATCTGTTAACACAAAAAATATTTTGGTTAGCGTAGTTCACAAAGATATTTTTAGAATGTGCACACTTGGGTACAAATAGTACAAAGTGTGTAGATCCTATAGCTAAAAGTGCACAACTGTATGACACGTATAGACATAGTTATTATCATTTTACAAAAATAATGTTGAGTCGACATAACAAAGTAACAACTAGTAAATGTATATTTTGGGTTAAGGGATTATTTTATTTACCAAAATAATGACTTACCTAATTAGGGACAACATCCTAGATGTTAACCCTAAGTAAGAAAGAAGTAACTTTATGTTTTGGGAAGTGGGTAGTAAAGTAAAGGTTGACTGAAAGGTTATTTTGTAAATAGCTTGTATAAAGGAAGTGAACTTGTAATGAGAAGTAGTAGAAAGTTATGGTATTGATGTATATTGTTGTATTATGAAAATTCTGATGTATGATCAAAGAAGTGTGAGTTTATGATAAGTTTTGTAAAGAGAATCAAAGGAAAATCATAATATTGAAGATATTCAACAAAGTAAGAGGTTTTGTTTATTATTTTTTGTATTGAAGATTATCATTGTACATTGCATGTTTGGGCAGTGAGCTCATCTTGCATACATTCTATTGTATTTTGTAATACCAACTCCTAATAGGGTTGAGGCTTCTAACAAGGCCTAAGTCCTCTAACAAGGATTGAGAAACTATACAGATGTAATAGAATCCTCACAGGGTCAATATCTTTCACAAGATACTTTTGCTTAGTGGATAATTTGTGGGTACCATCCCCATTGGGGTTTTCCCTTGGCTAGGGTTTCCTTGATAACAAATATGGTGTTATGAGTTCCATTGTTTTATGGTTGTGTTTACTATTCAGTTTATTCAATTTAGTTCCTTATGCAAGTTACAAGTTAATTAATAATATCCATACTTGGGCAAAATTTAAAATTTTTGACCCCCTCTCAGTATTTCCTATGTATAACAGAATGTACACTGCGAGAATCATCCTCTTGGACTAGATGAGTCCTTCTTTCTCCCTCTTGATTCTGATTTTCCACAGGAAATATCTTGGTAGAGTTTCCTTCTTGCTCATAATTGAAGCATTTTCCATAGAAAGTAACTTCTCCCCTTCCTAATCCTCTAATCCCACCTCTGTGATTAGGCCTCCTCCCCCTAAAGTTACATCTAGGATTTGAACTCTTAGAGGAGTCACCCTAACTGGTTTCTCCTTGAGGTTTGTGTGGCTGATTCCTACCACCCAAACCCCCTCTTCCTTTGAAACCTCTTCCTCCTCTACCCCTATTATTTTGATCACCCTTCCTCTTCAACTTGTCCTCTAGCCTCAAAGCTAACTGTATACACTTGTTTACTGTATTAGGGGCCAATATACTGATTTCATCTTGAATATTCATCCTCAAATCATTCAGATACCTAGCCACTTTATCAGGCTCCTCGTCATGTCTCTTGGTTCTGAGACTTAGCCGATGAAACTCCTCTGCATAGGCATTCACATCAAGATCTCTCTCACTCAAATTTTGTAACCTCCTATACATCTGTACCTCATAATTAGGTGGAAGAAATTGAGTCCTAATCCTTGCACTCATCCTTCCCCATGAGGATATCATATTCCTTCCCTCCTTAACTCTTTCTCCTTGTATATAATTACACCATGAACGTGCAAGTCCTCTTATCTTATCTTTCTCTATTTTAATGCTCTTATCCTCTGGAGCTTCCTTACACTCAAAATAATTGATCAAATCCTCCATCCGTTCCAATACTTCCTCTCCATCCAAGCTTTCCCCAAGCATGGGTAGACTGCCCATATTATCCCTACTAATTGACTTCAAGACATCCACAAATGCTCTTTGATCTATCAGTAATGCCACTTCCTACATTGGGGATTCCTCCTCCTTTTCTTCCCCTTCCTCGTCAGATTCATATTCATCCTCCCTTTTGTTACCCTTAGTCTTGTTCATTTTTTTAAAATCTGGCTTCAAACATCTCTTCAAAAATATTCTTGACCACATCATGTGACATGCTCTTTGGAGGAATGGTATTGGCTTCTCCTTCTTCTCCTTCCACTGACATACACTAAGACCAAAACACCCAAGTGATCCTAATCCTTCTCTGATACCATTTATGATTCAGAGTGGCTCAAAGGGTTTAAACATTCCCTTTCACCTATCAATATTCTTAATTAGACACTACCCTATCCTTTCCAAAGGATTTCCTTCTTATCTCCTCCCTGTCCTAAGAGCCACTTGTAGACTCAAAGTCTCCTACATGTTCCCTCTTTGGTGTCACTATTCAATTTTGATCATCCTTAATCCAATAACACACCTTCTTTCTTGTTTACTTCAACCAAGCCCTTGAATAAGGTCCTTAGTCTTGATTGGACAAGGTATTCCTCTCTTATGCTTCCAAAGGATGATTTATACTTCCCCTTGCACCTTGTTCTGGCATAAGAACTAGGGTTTGAACCAATTTTATGACCCCAACAAGTCTATCTTGACACTTGAGTTAATTAGCACTCAATTAGGCCTAGTTCCTACTAGGTCTCCCAACCCGATTTTCCCCCTTTTTTCTAACTTTTCCCAAACGAACTAGGGATTAGATCATAGTTTTAGATACCCTTTTTGGGCCCTTGACAATATATCCCAAATTAGGTTCCTAATCACATATATCAGACACCTTTGTATTGACTGTCTCCTTAGGCCTAATTGCCCAATTATCCCTACTCAAAGAAACTACTAATGGATGGATTGTTCCCACTTCACTAACCATCTACACACTTCAGTCCTTATACCAAATTCCCAAGTCCACCATTATACTTCAACCAAATCACCCTTGGATACCTCTATACCACTCATTTTCTCTTATTTATTAACCAGTCACTTTGAGATGTCTGGTTAGGGCTTTCCCATTCTCCCAACTCCCTTCATCTCCTGGTCCCACAAACCAATTTTATCTTACTAATTTTCTCTTACTAATTAACCAGTCACATTGAGATGCCTGGTTAGGGATTTCCCATTCTCCCAACTCCCTTCATCTCCTGGTCCCAAACTAATTGAATCTTATGATATATACATTGACCTCACTTTCTACCAAAGGTCATGATTTTCCCACAGTGGAAAGTGGAAATAATTACATTTCAATCTCAAACCCTAGGTACTTGAGGGTTTCTCAGTTTGTTTCATAACAATGGATGCAACATTTGAAGGCTAATTCACTACTCTATTTGTTCATGAACATTTCAACCTTGTATTAGTCCGTACATAGCCGTACAATCACAAAAAACATAGATTTAAACTAGGAAATAATGAGATTTTATTGTTTTCTCTTCACAAAAATTCAGCAAACCTTTTCCCTCGACCATGGAAGGCATAGATTGAGTTTAAAACATTCCCATATGGTTCCTATCTATCATTTGAACTAAAGTGACTGTTAGGACTGAAATGCAAACAATGCTCAAATGTTGTCAATGTTGTCATGACAACATTGACAACTTTTGTCATCATGTACCTTCCTAACCTTCCCCATGCCAGGAACTCATTCTATTGACCATAATTGGTCCAAAAAACCATATCATCCCTATCCTACCCTTTCCTAGACCCCTAGTGACCCTTTGACCAAATTTGACCAATAGGCTTATATATGCCTTATTGGGTCAATGGCCTTACAAATGGGTCTAATTGATTCCCAAAGTTCACCAAATGGTCCTTCAAATGGCCCTAGATGTTCCAAAAGGTTCCCCTACACCACCTTACCTTCACTTTTACATCTTGTCTGAAATAAACTTTTCCTTTGAACTAATTCATGTCCTACATTCATCAATACTCTTCTTGAGACAAGTATTTCTCCATTTTCTCCATCTTTTGATTGTGATGACTTAGAATCTTCCTCATTCACATTTTAAAATCTCTCTTTGTCTTCATTTAATTGTTTTCGGTGTTTACATGATCTAGACATTTATAGGCCTTGTTTCCTTCACATTCAAAACAAGTTATCTTGTAATATCCTCTCCAAAAATGCTACCTGATCTTCCTCTACCTCTTGAACTTTGATATAAAAGACCATGCAAATCCTTATATCTTTGATTATTGCTTCCTTGGTCTTCATTTTTTTTATTTTCCCAATTTCTATCTTCATCCCAATATCCATATGATCTTTTCTCTTTCTTTTCATCTTGACCTCTTCTTCTTTTCTTGTTTTGAAATTTCTTGTTCAATCTCTCTTCAATATTCAAGACAAACTAGTAAGAATCTTCTATTTTGTAAAGTCTCACCAAAGCCATCTCTTCTTGTATACTTGGCTTGAACCCACTAATATAACAATCTACCTTATATTTTCTAGCCTTTGCATGGCTAGTCTAAATCAAAATCACATGAAACTCCTTTGTATATTCTTTCACCATTTTTCCTCCTTGTTTGAGAGTTTGCATCTTCTTTAACAAGTTTAATTCATAGTTTACTGGGATAAATTGCCTTTTGATTTTCTCAATTTTCCGATCCCATCTTTTAACCTTGTCTTTTGCCTCTTCTTCCTCTTACAAGATGCGCCTCCTTCCACCAAATAGATGCATGTCCCTTTAATCTAGTCTATGCAAATCTCACTTTGTCAGGGTTCGTGAATTCAAAATATTCTTCAATGTCATTTACCCAATCAACTAACTCTTTAAGATTTAAATTTCCACTGAATGTAGGGACATCAATCTTTGGTTTCTTTCCTATTTTTGACAATACCCCTACCAACATATCATTCACAACCATTTCCATTACTGCATCTTCTTCACCACTTGCATCATTGTCATTTTTTGCATATTTTTCTTCTTCACTCTCAGGTTCTCTCCTTCAAGCAAAAACTCTTCTAATTTCTTCTTTTAATGCTTCAATTTTCCTTCTCAAGGCTTTGAAATCATCACCATGAACAATATTTGGAGGATTTCTTCATCCACTTCTAACTCCATCTCTATCCCAACCACACATGACTCCTCTTGAATGTATTTTCACAATACCCAAAAACTCAATCCTAATGCAAACTACCTCCCTCCAACTAATCTACCTACACGCTCAGATTCTTCTAGGTCTAATACGATTGATGCATTAAGATGCAACAACCTTCAACAATCACCTGAAACACGCTTCTAAAACTAATGCAAATATGGTTTGAGCAAAATAAAACTAGAAAATTTCTATTGAAATTTAAACAACTTTTCATTACATCAATCTAAGCTTATTGACTTTGCATTTGTCTGTACCAATCTAATTTAGGTTTGAATATAGACCTACAACAAAATATTTTGCCAATGGAAAATTGCTTCTCAAAAGCTTTCCTTCTATATTTACTCCCAAATTTCACTGGCAATAAACAAGTTATTCAACTTTCCACACCAAAACTACATCCAGCTCTTTGTCTTTCCTTCTACAATCTAGGTCTTTTTTTTCTTTTCAGAAAACTATGCCCTTGAAATTAAAAAAAACAAAGTCTAAAAATCTTTTCCTAAAAAATGCTACCCCAACCTCCAAAAAAAACACCACTTCAAAAACTACGTTCAACCTCCTTAAAGAATTACCAACACAAAAACCTTAAATGTAAATCTATTTTTTCTCATATGTTACTTTCCAAATCACTAACAAATCACTAAGATTAGAAGCATACTATCCTAGCACAAGCATTAAATATCTAACGAATAGGATAAAGGAAGTTTGAATTTAAAATTTAGGATACCCTCCCAATGTGGATGCCCAACATCATTTATCAATTCAAAATATAACACATTAGTGGGACAAGGGTTTATGGTTCCACCTATAAAATGGTTGAATTTAGATGCATATTTGAAGCTGGAATTAAAATAAAGATAAATGATTGAAATAAATGTGTACCTTATTTTTGTAGAAAATTAGATTACTTTGACTAATGCAAAATGACACCTATAATTTAAGATTGAATCTATAAATAAATGATTGTGATGAGTGTGTTATCTAAAATCTAGAACCATGCAAAGAGTTGAATCAAAGCAACATGGACTCCTTGTGTCCTAATATTAGCATATTTTATCAAATCAAAATATGGCACACAAGTGGGACAAGGATTTATGCTTGCACTTATAAAAGGGTTGAATTGATATGCATACTCGAATTAAGAATTAAAATAAAGATAAATGATTAAAATAAATGTGTGTCTTGATCTTGTAGAAAATTAAATTAGGTTGAATGCCATGAGAAATGATACCTCTAATTTACGACCAAATCTAGAAATAAATGATTGTGATGAATGTGCTATCTAAAATCTAGAACCATGCAAAGGGTTGAATCAAAGGAACATGGACAACCTTGAACCTCCTAAGCATGACCCTAACCTTGAAATGGTAGCTTTAAACTTTCTTGATAGCTCTAACCTCTAACAAATAAGGATTTAATGATTACACAAGTTATTTAGTTATCTAGCATATAAAGAACTTGGTGGCATTAATAGACAATATTATAACTTTGTGGTAATGAAAGTTTTAAGAAATCCTTGACTACATTGAAGCTTCATTGATTGATTTAATAAGGCTATAACCAGTAGACAAATTGAGCAACATATGCATTGGATGTGTAAGTAGTTGGCAATAATGTAGTATGATGATGTAATGATTGCTTCAAACTTGATGCAATGGAAAAATGTAATGAATGCCTAAATAGTAAACTAAGTGCAAGAATTAGGGTTTGAAATTTGTTGATATAAGAGTTAATGTTGTTTTAGTTAATGAAAAATATAACTATAATATAGGTGATAGTGATTGATAATGGATCTTAATGACTAGTGAGAAATTTTGAATTGATTGGAATGAAGTAGGAATGATGTCTTTGATAAAGTCTTAGATGCACAATTTAAATTTGACGACATTGAAGTTTTATTGTTTGATTTAATAGATTGTAACAAGTTGGAAGAGACACCAAGCACCATATACATGGGATGTGTAAGTAGTTGACAATAATGTGGCATGATGATGTAATGATTACTTAATAAATGCCCAAATAGTAAACTAAGTGCAAGGAATATGGTTTGAAATTTGTTGATATAAGAGTTAATGTAGTTGTTATAATTGATGCAAAAATATGGCTACCGTAGAGATAAAAATGATTGACATGAATCTTGATGAGTAATGAGTAAATTCTAAATCGTTTGAAATAAAGTAAGAATTACTTCTTTCTATACAAATCTTAGATGGACAATTAAAATTTGACTTAAGATAAAACACAATAATAACATCAAATTATGCTAACCCAAGACAATAAATTTGACTATGAAATTGGAAGATCAAAACTACCATAAACCTTTCCCATCATGAAGAATTCATCCTGAAAATTTTGTAAAATTCCGCTGTGTTTTCCGAATTTCTAAAAAAGTCAAAAGGAGGATAGCCGCGTCCAGTGAAATTTGCCAATCAGAACAAATTTATGGGTGAGAGAGGGATAAGAAAAAGGGTTTAAATGAAATGTGCCAATGAGGACAAAATTATGTGTGGAAGAAGGGATTCACTTTTCTCTTTTACAATAAGAAAAAGGGTTTAGGCAACACGACCGAAAATCCAATTTCAACCAAAAGATATTTTGGATTCAATCCAACTCAATTCTGACAGTAAGCTCTATGTCAAAGATTTCTGAGAAACAGTCACAATTTTGAAAAACAAGAATGGAATACAGGCAACAAAATTATAAAAAGTCCATGTAGAGCAATCATGGCTGAGTACAAATACAAAAACGTCCATATCCCAATCCCCATAATTCTTTGCCCACACATGTGCAGGTATCATTTCACAACGCATTTTTTCACAACCTAATTCAAATTCAAGATGCGACTGCCTCTCATTTTCCACTCACGACGAGACACAAATTCAAACACCTTTAATCGTGCAGCCCCAATCGCGGAAAACTCATTTTCTACAAGTTCAAAATCATTACAAAAAAGTTGTACGCAGGGAATCCATCATCATTACAATTCTCTTTAAATCCCTTGATTTTTAAAAGAAATTGAGGGCAAATCAGGAATCCAATCCCCTGATTTTTGAAAGAAATTGAGGGCAAATCAGGAATCCGATAAGAAGAGCCAAAAAAATGCTGCTGGATTGGGTTCTGAAAGAGACATCCAGTGATCTGAATGGGGAATTCATAATTCTCTTTGAATCCCTTGCTATTTGAAAGAAGTTGAGGGGAAGGTAGGAATCTGATAAGAAGAGCCATGAAATGCTGCTGGAATCGGCTCTGAAAGAGCTATTCATCTATCTGAATGGGGAAATTTTGAAAGAAGTTGAGGGCAAGGTGGGAATCTGATAAGAAGAGCCCAAAAATGCTGCTGGAATAAGCTCTGAAAGAGCTATCCATCGTTCTCAATGGAGAAAGTTATAATTCTCTTTGAATCCCCTGCTTTTTGAAAGAAGTTGAGGGCGAGGCAGGAATCTGTTAAGAGCCCAAAAATGCTGCTGGAATCGGCTCTGAAAGAGCTATCCATTGATCTGAGAGGGGATATTTATAATTCTCCTTGAATCCCCTCCTATTCGAAAGAAGTTGAGGGCAAACCAGGAATCCGATAAGAACAGCCCCAAAAAATGTTGCTGGAATCGGCTCTGAAAGAGCTATCCATCGATCTGAATCGGGAAATCTATGTAGACAATGTGGTGCTTGAAATGTGCTCTCCCAGTGAGTCCTTGAGCCAGAGGACGACATCCAAAGAGAGCAGCAAGGACACTCAAACACCAGGGCCAGTGGAAGAACAGCCCTATATAACTCCAGGATCTGTGCCCTTCGGATGGGAGATCGAACCAGGAGTACCCAGAAAACCAAAATCTGAGAAATCTGAGTCCCATTCTCCCCTGAGGCTGCCGCCCAGCGCCTACACAAGCCCTAGCAGCAGCAGCAGCAGGGGCTACTTAACATGGAACATTTCTCCAGGGCGCCGCCATTTATCACTGGCTGCTTCAGCCCACAGGAAATCCCTAAACGAGTACGATGGGGACGATGAGAGCATTGAGATGGAGAGCAATGGGGAAGAATATGAGTACTCACCTGTGAGTACTCTGGACAGAATGTCAATGTCCCCAAACATTGGCAGCCTTCCTTCAATGGATTTGGCAGAGGAAACAACACATGATTCTCCTCCTCCTGGTGAGTTGGGTTCTTCTTCCAGTAGTGCAAAGAGCTGTGCTACTCTGCTCTGGGGAGTTTTCCCCTGTTCCAGCAAATGCTTCTTCGTCTCGTCTTGCAAGCAGAAGGAAAAGGCGAAGGGTTTGAGCAGGGCTAGTTCTGTTTCGAGTTCTGATCTGATGGGGATTGAGGGAGGCCATGAAAGGGAGAGGGAGAAGACTGGAGTGCCTGTGCCGAGTGCTCTGAAGAAGAAAAGTGGGTGTTCAGGTTGGGGTGGAATGAAACAGGTGCGATTTTCTGTTGAGGAGACGGCCAATTCAAATGGAGGGGCTTTGAGTTCTGCTGCTGCCCAGACTAATGAGCTTGAGTGGGCTTCTTATGGCCTTTTCTGAAACTGGAAAATGTTGTGAACAGGAGGGGAAAAAAAAGAATTTGATGATGAATCAAAGAGTTTAAGAGTTTGATTTGAAAATGTTGGCAAGAGAGTTGATGATGGATGATAAAATTAGATTTAAAAATGTTAGTAGGAAAAAATAAAATTTGATGATAGATCATAAAAAATGATCTTAAAATGTTGACCACAAAATAACATATATAATCAAATCTAGAAGCCAAATCTTGTTATCATTTAGACTAGAAATTTATTGTCCTTCAGCATTTTTTCATTATTTCCATTTCTCTGCTTATGGTTATTTACAACATAACCCCCCCCCTCTTTCCTCGTGTCTGATATTTGAGATGGGCCTCCTTTATTATCAATAAAGCTTCCATTAGATGTTTTCTTTTTACTTGGGTATGGAATGGATGGTTGTGTTTATCATCTAGTTTTGGAGTATGGTGGTAACAACTTAATCTTGGTAGGGTGGTAGTAATTTATAATCTCTTTTTTTTAAAATTCTTTTATTTCAATGATGGATCACATAGTGTGATTTGAAATGTTGATATAAAAAATTGATATACAATCAAATATAGAAACTAGTTAGTGAATTCTAATGAATTATAGAAATTTGATAACATTGAACTAAACTTAAATTATAAAAAATTGACACAAAATCAAAGCTAAAAGTCACTCAGTAAATTCAAATGGATTGTAGAAAACTGAAATATTTAATTGAACTTAAATTATGGAAATATGTGATGCACTCCAATGGGTATATGTGGTGTGTTGTTACCATTTCATACTTGGATCAAAACATATTCAATTTCATATCTTAAATTATTTGTTTTAACAATAAGTTACACATGCACTTCTGGATAAGATTAGGAATCAAGGAAGCAATATGTGAAAATAATTTTTTTGTGTGAGTTTAGAGATTTAAGTCTTATTTAATTCAAGATTATACAAAATTACATGTATAATTTAAAATGTATTAGGTTGATATATGTCCATCAAAATGCAATGGAGAATTCAAAAAAGGTAAAAGTATTTAATTAGATTACATATGCAATCACATTAAAAGGAAGGAAAGACAAATTATCTTGCCAAAAAACTACAATGGTGATTTCCTAAAGAGAGGATTAAGGCTCTTGTAGCTATTCTAAGAATCCTATAGGCTACATAGCAAGTGGAACCAACGTACCCTAGCTATGAGGTGAAGGTATACACTATGACCTCAACACCACTTGACACAAGACTATTAGATTTCCTTATGGGGAAGCAATCTAGCTCCTCCATTAAGGACCTAATGAGAAGACTCCTATTGTGAGGTCACTAAGAGTTGGAGGTGTCATTAATAGAAATTCAAAACTGCATAAATAAAGAAGACAAAAGAGAGAAACCATATGCTATATTTTATTGATCAAATCATACTTATTTATACAATCATGGAGACAAACCACTTCCCTATAAATATGCTAAATTAGCTAACAACAAACTATAGAGGAATAATAGCTAACTATGAGAAGGTAGAAAGATCTATTTTAGTCATTGTTTGCAACTCAAACTCTTTGCCACATTTGCAACACACACAATGATTCAATTTTGACTTATTCCAATAGTCATTTCCTACATAGAGCCTTCAAATGGAATTATAAATATAGTACATGATGCACTCTCCTAGTGGTTGAGAAGGTCTTTGTGATGCTAGAATTCTAGCATAAGTTTTGTGCCTATGAGTGGCAAAGATAAAATGCAAAGGTAAGTGTAGGAATTTTTTATTGAGGGAAAAATAATCAATCACAAGCATTATAAAAAATATTATTTTGAGATTTTAAAGGAAATAGATTTGAAGCTATAATTTTTCTAATTTATTTTTAGCTGTATATGATGACCAAGAAGCAAAATCTCTCAATTGAGTAGTTCTATGGGAAAAGAGCCTTGATGAAAAAAGGTGATAAAAAAGTATCTACTTTCAAGAACCTTGGGCTTGTATGAGAATCTTGAAAATATGCTTAAAGGTTTTTGATTCATAACAAGAAAGACATCTTGGATGATCTATCCCTATTTATGAAAATGTATTTCTATAATAAGAATTGTTTAGTAAACTAGACACCAAATAAAATAAGCTATTTTAGGATTTAGTATCGATTTCTACACATGTTTACATCAACTAAACCAAGTTTAAGGGGAGGAATTCAATACACACCTACTATAAAGCTTACATAGATTAGGAATGTGTTGATGGGTTTTTAACTACACCAACCTAGATAGGATATGAACCTACTTTGTCTCTCCTACAAAGAAATAAAATATCCCAAAGGACTATATTAGCAAGACTTGGTCATGTATGATAACCTAGATGCTAATGTGAATGATGTTTCAATCAAGGGGTCATAGTGAAGCAAGGTGAAAGAAATATTAATTCATATGCAAAATACACATAGGAAATTCCCTACACAATATTTGATGAATGCCAATTCACTTTATAACACCCAACAAATCATGCATAGTGTTCTTTGTAGACATGAATATACATATTTGTTTACTCAAGAATGCTTCAATAATTGCCACATTGTTGCATAGATAAATGCAACATATTCATCATTATCACATTGATCACAACCCATTTACAAGACCTTACATGTGTTGTATACAATTATAATCACTAGTAATATTACCTACTAATATGATGTAGTAATACAAGATAGGTGGTACAACCATCAATCAATTCTTGAATGATTATGTTGATGCATCAAAGGGTATACTCACTCATTGAGTGAATGGTGTTTTATATCTAGACCACTCTTATAGTTCTATGTAGCCTCACTAGGATGTTTATGTGACCTTTGAACTACCATAATGAGGGAAATTAGATAATGTGTTCTCCCATTTAAGTAAATAATGTTTGTGAAATATATAAATAAATACCCTAAGATATGCTTCATTTGGACATTATTATAGTTATAGGCATGCAATGAAATTATACTCATAACTAGAATTACAAATGGGGGAATTCTTAATCTTATATCTTGAAGTAGATTGCATATATTTTATAAACTACACTGGATCCCTATCACAATATTAGCACCACTAAAAGGATCAATCTCACAAAAAATTGGTGTAATGACTCCATTATTTTCTAGAGTAGCAAACAATGAACACAAAATTCATAACGAACACAAAATTCATAACTTTCACAAATGAATCAAGCACAATGCAATAACCAATAATCTATCATTAAACATTCAAATGCACAATGAAATCTTCTTGCATATATAAGCAAATGTGAAGACACGTGTCAATTGTATATGAAGTGAGGCAACTAAATAATATTGTGAGCTTAATCTAGTGTCCATAAGACTACTAAGTGTAGGAGCTAGAGATGAAATATTAGATGTAGAAAGACACTTTCACTAACACATCCCCTTTAGTGGTACCCGTTGGCCTCCTACAATGATTTAATAACTGGGCCCTAAAGCTATAACTCATAGATTGGATATCTAAACTGAATATTTATCTCACTCATCATGAAGGTTCATTTCTTTTATTAATCTAGGAATGTGTACTTGAAATGGGTCTGCATTGTTTGTGCACTAGGACTCATTTGTGGTCACTCAATCCTACAATTGGAAAGGAAATAGTATATAACGTAATGTACTTGAAAGGAAATGGATGAATTACAAAACATGAATCAACAACTAACTGAACTAAATAGGAAACCAAAAACATAAGTTTACTCTATCTGCCTTAGCTGCAAGAATAGACTCATAATAGAATTTCATTGGTTGCAGGAACAGGCAATTTGCTGAAAGTAAACTAATTACTAAACAAGAAAGTAACTGTGTGATAAAAAGTGTGACACACTTCTATGAACCATTACACTTCAGAGAATCCATGGAAGAGGAGATCTCAAGAAGAAGCTCATAGCTTCCTAGTTGAAGCGAGTTTAATCCTTCTCATGATGCTCATCAAATTGGCATAGAGGATTAGTGACTTGACTACTTCAAAATGGAAGATTCAAGTGCAAGAAGGAAGCTAAGATGAAAGAATGCAAGATAAGATGAAAGATTAAGATAAGAATGTATGCAAGGAATTAGTAATATAAAATGAGAATGCAAGAGCTAAATCTATGAAAAATGCAAGAAAGAAACTAGATTAACAATGCAAGAATAAGCTAGAAATGAAGCTAAACTAGGATTGAAACAAAAAGATCATTCTAAGAATGTAAGAGAGCTAAAATGCAAGATGCTTAAGATTAAAAAGAATTAGGGACTTAGAATATGCAAGATGGAACCCTTGATCCAAGGAAGAACTTCCTTTTAAAGGAATTTCCTCAAGAACAAAGGGCTAAGATTAAGAGGCAAAAGAATGAGTGGATGAGATGAAGAGGCAAAAGGAGATGCAAGGTTAGGTAGAGATGAGTGGTGAGGATTAAGAGGAAAAAGGGAGATGTTAGGTAGAATAAGAAAAAATAACATTTGAAAGCACAAATCCCTTTTAATTGTTAATTAATCAAGATTAAGTATGTGCACACATGTGAACGTGATCTTTTAACAAAAAGTGTAGAAACTTTATATTAAAAGTAAGGTTATAACAATTAAATAAATATGCAAGATCTAGAAATTAGACCATGGTATAAGCTTGATATAAGATTTTTTATTTAATTATGCAAAGGGGGTTTTAAGGGTTACTCTGCATAATGATGCTTAGCAAAGAGATGATTTGATCAAAAGGGGGCTCAAGCTCTACTAGACCAATTTTAGGTGATTACATTTGCCCCTCTTTGTCTAATGTGTGAGAAATATGGGAACACATTGAGTCAAAGAATGATGATGTCAAGGTAGTTGATATAGACCACACTTCAAACCTGATTGAACAAAGACCAATAAGCAAGACGAGAGTATCCAACCTGATATGAAGCGATGAGATTGAATATCTATCCAAGGAGATTGAGATAGCTAATTATTTGAGAGACAATACTAGATTGATATGGGTCCTAATGAACCTGATATGCCCCAAGTGATAAAAAAGATGCATGTCTGAGTGAACTGACATGAAGTGATGAGAACACTCTTTCAGAAAGGAGATGTGGAGAATCTCAATTTGATATGAAGCGATGAAGCTGAGATGCCCCAAGTGATGATGTTTAGTCCTGATTGACTTGATGGATTTAAGATTTGGTTTAATTACTATATTTGCAGATTAGGAGATTTGATCGATGAAAATATTTGCCATATTTTCATGCCCCCTTGGGATCGAAATTGAAACAAGGTATAAGGGGTGAAGATTAGCCCCAGAGATCTAGAAAAGAAAGCGAAAGTGAGAAAGAAGTGATAGCGTCAGCAATCAATTGCGTTAGAAGATTTGGAATTTTGATTTTGATCTTGAAAAATAGGATCAAAGATAAGGATTTACAGTTGAATACCTCAACAGAGAGAAAGGAAATGAATCATAGCTCAAGAGAACTAGAAATACAAAGCTAAATGTAGCCCTAGAATGAAATGCAGCCTAAGAATGACAATGCAACCTAAGACTTTTGGATTAGTCAAGTCACTGATCTAGTAGACTATTAGTTTTCATCATTTGAGCATTTGGGACATTGGAGGGCAGTACAACCTTCACCGGTGTGAGAGCAACTGTGAAAATATGAATACAATTGTATCAGATAAGATGTGGGAAACACACGTAAGCATTGAGACACAAGAGCCAAGATGAACTGAACATGGTTTCCAAGTTAATGTTGTAAGATTATACCAGTATCGAAGCATGAGAGCCAAGATAACCATGAGTACAGTCTTGCGTGCTACACACAAGCAATAGACAAGGAGATAATTCCAACCTCACCTAAGTGTCTGAATAAAGATGGTCAAGGTAAGTGTGGCGTTCCAATCATGATGGAGGCTCTTATCATAGACACCTAGTTTATTAGACAACTCAAGATCATTGAAATCACACCACTAGCAAAAATCAAAGAAAAATATGTTATGGCCCCAGTCGTGAGTCTCTAGTCAAGTAGACATCGTTGAGCGACCTTAGAAGACATAGGAAGCAAAAATCAATGATAATAGGCAACACACAAGAAAATAGTTTAGCATATCTCAATCATTTTCAATTTTCTAGGATGTAAGTTGGTGCTAGGTGTTAAGAAAACACCTTTGTGCTAGTATCAAAGTGCAAGTGTGCAATGAAAGATAGTGAAAGATCCGATATGTGTTAAGAAACACAATGAAGCCTAGTTGGGTAGTGTTAAGAAACACTAAAGGATTGGGGTGTTGAGAAACATCAATAAGTGTCAGTGATAAAGTGTCTATTGGGAAGGAATGATAAACTGACTCAAGTTAAGATCAAGAGGTTGACCAAGCGATAAAGCATTGGACAAGACTAAGACAAGTTTCATCCCATGATGACACAAGGAAATGAAAAGAAAGATGGATGAAGGGAGATAAGAGCTCAACCACGTGTTGATAGATGGAGCACTGATTCAAGTGATGCCTATTTTCCAGGTTTTCACCACTTGGAGTTATTGTTATTTTTTCTACCAAGTTGCCTGTTTCTAGGTTTTCAGCAAGGCACAATTTTTTCTTTTTCGATTTTTTTGTTCTTTTTCATTTTTTGTTTTTTTTGTATTTTTTTTTTATATTTGATTTTTTTGTGGATAGATCAAGGCGTTTGTTTCCAGGTTTTCACCAGGATGATCATTTTTTCAAAACATTTTACCATTTTTAGGATTTTTTTCAGGACTTATATGCTTTTTAGATTTTTTCAAGATCATAGATTATTGTACAGGAAGCATAATGCTTAGTTGGAGAGTTGCTACAAATGAATAGCGTTGAGAGGCTCTTTAAGATCATCATCATTTGTAGTAGCCAACTGATAAGTTGTAGAACCAAATGCTATAGTAGTTACAAGAGGATCTGACCAGTAGTGTCCAACCTTTAAGAGTTTCATAGCCAAGGAAAGATCATTCGAATGAGATCCACAAATATGATCATGGACTTATCTTAACACTTTGTCAGATTTCTCACATTCTAAACACCTAAGGAGACTACCGTTGAGGCGTTTCCGAAGCAAGTCATTAACGATGAGTGGATACCAATGTGCATTTCTGGGAAGGTGATGATGGTTTTGAGAGTGTGAAGTATGATAGGTAATGATGGTGAAGTGGAGTGAATCATAAGAAGGAGATGGAAGCATGGATGTCAACTTTGATTTTCCTTTTATATCCTAGCCTTTTAACTTGGGAATCCACATAGATTTTGTTTTTTCTTTTCTTTGAGATGCTTTTGATAATTATTTGATGATGGATTTAGGAATCCATATTTTCTTTGATTTTCTTCTTTTCTTGGAGGACCTTTGTGGTCTTTTGAATATTGTTTTTTTCTTTGTAGTCACATGTCGATTAGATGAGACATGGTGACCTTTAGATATAAGTGGATTCTTGTATTTATGATTTTTATGTTGAGTATCCAAGTTACTTCCAGAAGACTTGGGAATTATGGATGAACGAGGTTGATATGACTGGTTTAGATGGAGAGATGGATGAGAAGTGGGCCAGCCACTTGGCTCAAGAAGAATGAGGGAAAAGGTCTCAACAGGCTCAAGTGCAAATACACCGATATCATCCTCATCATTCATGAATGAATCAGATAGATCAAGAAAATAATCCTCCATAGAACTTTGTCGATCATGAGTCATCTTAGAAGATTTAGAGGAGTTTAGAGGAGTATTATGTGAGTCTAACTGAGATGGTCGATTCCTAGAACTAGGTCCCTCTTCAGGTGACACAAGTGCATGAATAGGAACCAACTCAATTCAAGATCTACCTATATTCCATGAAGTTGTGATAGGATGGGGTCTTATGTACTTGTGATTTTCTTGAGTAGTTGAAGCATTGCTTTGAGTAAATGGCCCAGGATCCATAGGAATGATTTCCATAGAAGGGTGGAAAGGATCATTATCACCAACTTGATCTAGAGAATTAGAGATTTCTCTTCTTCCAAAGTTTTTAGCAGGAGCATATCTATGTATAACGTCAACTGGTATTTCCATAGTAGAATCTGATAAGGAGTCCCACTCATATTCATTTGAGTTCATTTTATTGTTGCAATATTTCCTGATGTAGTTAGTTAGAGACATAGTAGGAGGTAGATTTTCTTCATCACCGTCATCTATCACAGGAAGTGTATTTTCAGTAGGAAGAGCAGTAGGGTAGTCTAGAATAGGCATACCCCAAGGCATATCCAAGATATGGGAGACGTCAAATAGTTGCCCCCAATTACGATGTGTGTGATAATAGTTAATAGTATGATCATTAGCAGTAGCAATAGTAGTCTATTTAGTAGAGTGGGTAAGATCCTCCTGGTTAGGACGAGGTTCATACCCTTGAGGAGATTGATAAGGTAGATAAGGCTCTCCCTAATAGTCTAGATTAGAGTTTTGAATATGCAAGAGCCTTTCATATGTCATAGGATGGATTTATGCTTCTTCCTCATCATTTGAGTCCTCATATGCATTTGTGCTGCTGCTAGATTTTCTAAGCCTATGTCCATGATAGCCAACACTAGTTTTGTCCTTAGGATCTCCAAATTCAACATGTAAAGGCTCAAGAAGACCTTTTCCTTTTCCAAGAGGATTTTTTCTATCATGTCCCAAATTCTGCATAAGTTGATAGCCCATACCATATTTTTTAGGTGAGATGTCAGTATGTTTGTCTTTCTATTTAGGTTCTTTTCTCTTGTAGAGTAAGGTAGAATTTTCATCTCTTTCCATCTGTAGAGGTATTGTATCTTTAATCATTCCAGTACCCTCATGAATAATGGGTGTTGTAGTTGATGGAGATGATTATCCATGAGATTTTGTAGAGAGTGGAAAAGTGTCCACTTGACAGGTTCCCATTCCAGTTGGTCTCATAAGTATTCTTTTTCCATGATTTGATATAGGTGCTTTTTCTAATTTTTCAGAAGGTGATCCTTCTTTGTTATGAGGCACCATTCGACCGGATTTCTTAGGACTGTTATAGGCACATGCTGAATCTACAGGAATAGTAATTTCAATTCCTTCATGAGGGAATTTTATGCAACAGTGATATGTCAAAGGCATTGCTTGCATGACATAGATCCAATGATGACCCAAATGTATATTGTATTCCAAGGGAATATCCAAAACTTGACAGATGACGTCCTGCTGAACAAGACTTGCCTGAATAGGAAAGACTACTAGGCCTTTAGAAGAACATTCCTCTTCATTGTATGATTTGATCATTATTTTTTGTCTGGAATTAACAACATGCTTTGAGGAGTCGAGAGCTTTAATCAGTTTAAAAGTACAAATGTTCAAACCCACCCCTCCATCTATCAAAACACACTTAACTTGAAATTGGTGGATGGAGACTTCAATATGGAGAGGCTGATTATGAGGATGACTAATAGATGTGTCATCATTTTCAGAGAAAGTGAGATAAGGAGGTGAAGTGAGGTGACCGATCATGGACTGGAACTTATCAACATCTAGGTCTTTAGGAACATTATCCGTAAGGAGGGATTGATCAATAATCTCCCTATGAGAAAGAGAGATTTGCAATAGCTCAAGTATAGAGATCTGAGATGAAGCGCGTTGAAGTTGGTTAATCAAATTAAGATCCTGTGCACTTGAAAGGGTAGCTAGTTGAGCTGTTGAAGTTGATATCTATTGAGGAGTAGAGGAGGAAGATGAAGCTTCTCCTGAAGGAGTGATTCTCTCTTGAGAGCGGATGACCACATTAGGCAATTTAGATTTACCTTTACCTTTAGCATGATTAGAAGATTCAAGCATGTGGATCACATTATCATTATTGGAATATGTGTAGGCAACCTTGTTATCCTTTGCCTTGGAAGATCCCCCTTTTTCAAATTTATGAAAAGGCTCTTTGAAAGCATTGTGATCATTATTATCTTGTAGGGATCTCCCCGCATCTTGGACATTTACCCAAGACCAATTGTAGGTGATCAAATAAGTAGGTTTAGATTTCTAATTTTCCAAGAGGAAAAGAGCATACTCTCCTACTACTCAACCAACCACAAAATAATAAGCCTTCCAGTTAAGCTAGGTGCCTAGAAATCAAATGTAAGGAAACACATAGTTTATTTGTATCTCCAAGGAAACCTACAAGACAAAAGCATTAGTAGTTTCAAGATGGAGTCTTTGAAAAGAATCCTACATCACAAAACATTTGTAGACATGAAGATATTGAGCTCTTTTGATAGGAAAACCCTACGAAAACCATAATTTAGGGCATAAAAAAGTATTCAAATAGAAGCAATAGCCTTGCAAGATCACTTGTTAGTCACTGTTAGAAGACCGAGAAATCATAAAATGCAAGAAAATAAAGTAAACTCGGCCTAAACCCAGACTGTGATAGAGATAAAATATAGGCGACAGTTAATTAGTCTGTTAGAAAATTGTACAATAGACCTTATAGATGCAGAACGATATTCTAGGTCTAGGCAATATACCTTATAAAGGCTGGGCAATATTTCACACTAAAGAAGGATGATATTTCTTTGTATAGAAGATCGATATTTTAGAAAATGTAGAGTTTCACCTGGTAGTAGAATGAAATTTATCCTAGGTATTGTATGAAATTTTGTACAACTTTTTAGCCTGCAAAAATAAAAGTGACGAACCTACGACAACAAACAATTGAAAGTGCAAGAAATGGAGCCAAAAATGAATTTCAAGCTCCACGGTGGGTGCCAAAGATGTGTGATAAAAAGTGTGACACACTTCTATGAACCATTACACTTGAGAGAATCCATGGAAGAGGATATCTCAAGTAGAGGCTCATAGCTTCCTAGTTGAAGCGAGTGTAATCCTTCTCATGATGCTCATCAAATTGGCATAGAGGATTAGTGACTGGAATGCTCCAAAATGGAAGATTCAAGTGCAAGAATGAAGCTACGATGAGAGATTAAGATAAGAATGTATGCAAGAAATTATTAATCTAAAATGAGAATGAAAGAACTAAATCTATGAAGCAATGCAAGAAAGAAACTAGATTAACAATGCAAGATAAAGCTAGAAATGAAACTAAACTAAGAATGAAACAACAAGATCATTCTAATAATGTAAGAGAGATAAAATGCAAGATGCTTAAGATTACCAAGAATTAGGGACTTAGAATATGCAAGATGGAATCCTTGAGCCAAGGAATAACTTCCTTTTAAAGGAATTGCCTCAAGAACGAAGGGCTAAGATTAAGAGGCAAAAGAATGAGTGGATGAGGTGAAGAGGAAAAAGGAGATGCAAGGAGATGAAATTTTAGGTAGAGATGAGTGGTGACGATTAAGAGGCAAAATGGAGATGTTAGGTAGAATAAGATAAAATAGTATTTGAATGTACAATTCCCTTTTAATTGCTAATTAATCAAGATTAAGTATGTGCACACATTTGAATGTGTTCTTTTAATAAAAAGTGTAGAAACTTTATATTAAAAGTAGGGTTATAGAAATTAAATAAATATGCAAGCTCTAGAAATTAGACCATGGTGTAAGCTTGATATAATATTTTTTATTTAATTATGCAAAGAGGATTTTAAGGGTTACTTTTCATAATGATGCTTAGCAAAGAGACGATTTGATCAAAAGGGGGCTCAAGTTCTACTAGACCAAGTTTAGGTGATTACATTAACTACTAAAGAAAATAGATGGAATTATCACCAAGGGCCCCCCCTTAGATGAGTCTTCCCAAAAACCAACTCAGATGAGTAAAACTAAAACACCATTCTATTCATTGAAAGTGTTGTTACAATATAATAATGATATATTTGTATTTCTTGAAAATTGAAAATAATCTAGTACAATACCAAAAAATATAACCTCCTAAAGAGGGATATCTAACTATTATTTATAGAAGGGAAACTTCTACCTAACTCTAACTAGCTAGGCTCTCAAATCCAACAAGCTAGGAGGATTCCATTTATTGAAAGCATAGAAAAAGGGTGGAAAGTTATACATGCATGAGAATTGGTCAAACCAATTCAGTCTCCACAAGGATATAGCAGAGCCATTCCTCCTAAATATTCTCAATGAATAGACATGAAATTTTTAGACTAAGTTATCACTTCATCACAAGCTGGAAGCTTTCAAATTTTGAGTTCTTCAATGTCCCTGTTACCTTGATTTCTTCAGCAACCAAAAAAATACCATGAACTTCTTTCATACGAAGAGCTCCATGTATTTCTACATCTTGTTTTGAACCCACACCCTGATATTAGTGTGCACAATACAATAGTATACCCATAATCACTTTAGAGTAACATTCATTCAAATACATGTAAAATTAATAAAAATATATCACATAGTAGGTTATATTTATAAAAAAAGGTATAAGGGTAAGTCCATGCCCAAGGTTCATAGGTTTTGAGAAAATAGCATGTAAAGTATCAACAACCAAGTGCTAAATCCCACAATATCATCAATAAAACATATAAAAAATCATAAAAAATATGATTCATTAATTGCACTCATCATCTTCTCCTAAACTAGTTATCTATTGGTCCTATAGTAGATGGAACTCTATGGATTTTCTTGGTTAAAGCTATGAAATCTGAAACACTTGTCTAGCCTTTATCTGGATCTCTAGTCTTTGAGTTTGGATTCTAATAAAAACCCTACTTATTGGCCAACATGCTCCACCTTGGCCTTTTTGCATTCTCATCATAATGAAAAAATCTATGATGTAGCATTGGCCATAGAAAGATGGGTGGTTGAAAAAGTAATGGAAACCAATATTGATTCATTGTTCTTCCAAGGTGCAAATACCTAATTTCTTGCCTACAATCTATATGATAATTTTGCAAAGAGTTAGGGTTAGCTTACATTGACTATTATGGGAGGTCATTCCATCTCTATGCCAAGCAACCCAATGTTCTATTCCCTATAGTAGTAGTTGCTTGCTCATATTCCAAGTATGTATCATCTCTAAGAGATGTAAGTCTTGGCTTGGACTTGGATTTCAGAAGAGTCCATGCCACATATAGAAAATAGGTGACGGATTGTGTGATTCATATATTAACAACATGGGAGTATTGATTTCCTTGTCCCTATATGCCTTGAATTTCTATCCAAAACTATTTTTATTTTGAGCCCATGAAATTAATGCCTTTAAATGGATATCCCCAACATACAATAAGGGATTCCAATCATGATCATTGGTAACAACATAATTGTACAGGTATAATTACCCTGAAATTACTCTTGAAAATAAGAAAAATCCCTCTCCCTCAAGTGTAATGCATATATTCTAGGAGGAGTTCTACATTCTAGAATACGTCGTACAAAAGGAACCACATTGTCCACTTTTTCTTTCAGTGCATTAATTTGGCATTCTTCTCCTCAAGCTCTGGATTTTTGTTAGTAATTTCTTCCTATAACTTGAGTTTTTCTTTGTTCTATTTTTCCTCTTTTTCTTATATCATTCCATATATCTAGGACTATTTATGCCCATGAAAAAGTAGGTGGCCTATGTTTTCTTACATATATTTTCCTTTGTTTTGGTTCTTTATGGTCAACCTATTCTACAACAACAACAAACTCTTCTAATCCCACGTTTTCATTTTCCTGGCCTTCTTCTAGCAATATTTACTGCACATCCTGAGAAAACTATCTCCTACGAGGTCTATTCATACCTTTCATCCTCAGACTCGTATGTGGGCATCATTTACCCACCTTGTTTCTTAGATGAAGAGGAAAAGTTTGGACTCTCCCTAGGAGGGCAATTTTTGATTATCATTTTCTCTTCGCTGAGAGAGGTATGAAATCGATTCCAAGGATTCAATTTCTATATTCACTTTCTTTTTAGGAACTTCTGTTCTCTTCCTAATTTTTACCTTAAGCCTATGAATTCTTATTGGGGTAACATTAGAAGGATTTGTTTTTTATTTTGGTCTCTTAGTAGGATTTTTGTCTTTCATAGAAGACACAAGAGGCTCTGTAGCTTCAACCTTCCATTTTCTAAGATTGGAGTTGAATTTTGTTGGTGTAATTAAATATTCACTAGTTACACTTTACTTAGGATAATGCATTTACATATTAGTTGTCATATAGATATCTGGGAGTTTTCATTTCATTTTAGCACATGGTGTAGGAGAATTTCCACTTTAGGTGTTAGATCTACCTTTAGTGGTCTTATCACATTATCATCCTCTCATTGTTGCACATATTTTTTTGTACAATGGAGGATGATCCACCTTTGGTGGACATGTGATTACACCTTGTCTAGTTGATAGGTTATCATTTGTATCTCTCCTAGTTATCATGCATTGCCTATATATTTAGGCAAATTAATTGGCCATTATCAATTGGGCATTATTCATTGTATTTCAATATTGATCAATATTGAATCATTCATTTGATCATTATTTTGCCTATCTCTCTTGTGATATCAATTGAGCTTCTAGATCTTGAAATTTTTATTCTTTTCCTTATGCAAATTCTTACATGGTATCCGAGCCATATGAGTATCATTGTATAGCCTATTTTGAAATTTTTTTGTTGTAGGTCAAAATTGGAGCTTGCTGGTACAAATTAGAGGTTGGTATCACATTGAGGAGGTCCACAAACCCCTAAATTGCATTTTGTTTCATCCAAATTGGGCATCTAAGGCCAAATCCAGAGCCATTTGAATTTTGAAAGTGCAGTGATGACAATTTAGAAAAAATAATTTCAGAGGCATTTTTCAAACAGTGATATCTCAGTCATCTGGACTCCTCTTTTCGAGCAATTTTTATTTTTATTTTGGGGTAGAATTTCATGATCTACATAATGGTATATGTGATTTTTGATATCTGTTCTTGATGTTTTTTGAAAATTTCAAATCCTTATTTTTGCAACTTTGGAGGCTTTGTTCGGGCTCATATGCACACATATTTGGGTGCCATTTTTTTTGAGACTGCATCATTTGTTTTGTCTACTTTCTAGATCTGTTATCAGTTTGGAGAAATTTTGAGTGGACATAGTACTTTCAATATTTGCTCTATATTTGGCACTTGTAATTTGTTGGATCCTTGAGTGGTCTTGTGTCTTATTTGTTTGAGTCTGCTATAGCCTTATTTCTATAGTTGTAATAATTGAAATCAGAAGTCCACTTTGGTCCATTTTGGCAAGTGGAAATTGTACACACGCTAAATATAAAGTGTTCAAATAATCTCTTTTGGGGGGTTCTTTGATTTATTGCATTGTGGGGGGTGCAATGATTTGTTGATCTCATTTTTTCACCAGGAAGAAGTGCATCATGGCTAGAGTCATAAAATATACAATTCATCTTGTTGTCGTATTTTTTAATGGGGATAATTATGCATCATGGGCAAAGGGTATCATCACATATTGTAGATGGGTAAAAACCCTGCCTAATATTTATGGAATTATTCCTAAGTCCAAGTTGAAAAAGTTATCTTGGAAGGAAAGGAATTCGAATGTCATGGGATTGATTTATTACAACATGGATACATCTTTATATCTTGAAGTCAAATCAAAGCATGAGGATATTAGAAGCCCATGTACATAATGGATCATTATTTGGGAATGCTTTGGAGATCCACATGTTCCTCCATTCCCAAAAGATCCAGTTTCAAATTGTCTCATTCCACTTGATGATGCAGATAACATTCCATATAATGAGACTATCTTAAATGAGATTGAACATCTTGCATTCCTTGAGAGCTATGTTGATTATTGGGCTCAACGTACAACTTCCACTTCTCCACTTGAGATCACTCCTACTATTTCTCTTGATTATTATTTCATTCCTACAACCATGGGTTCTAGTGATACAGTGCAACATGATATCCCTTGTCTTCCAAAAATAGTTCCTTGAGATGACTTCTTAGTAGAAATTACAAGTTTGTTTGTGGAGTTCTATCACTAGTAGAATTTGGCAAATAAATGACCAGGTGACTAAAATTTTTAGTCACGTGACTAAAATTGATCATGTTATACCATTGTTTTAGTCACGTGACTAAAACAGATCATGTTCTACAAATATAAATGACTAAATAAATGACCAATTTGTTCATCAGGTAAAATCATAACTAAAATGACTAAATAAATGACTAAATAATTAGTTTTTAGTGAAAGTGATTACAAGCCAACCACATACATGAAATTGATGAACAAGGTGATTAAATCCTTAAAAATAACTCCACTTTACTAGTTTTAGATAGTATTTTGACCTGTTCAAATAATGAATATGAGTATTTTCATCATCTATGTCCTGTTATGAAAAGTCTTAAAAAACATAAGTTGTTTAAAAAATGACCCAAACATGCACCCTTTCAAGGTGTATTAGACTAAAAGTCTGAAAATTATTCCCTACCACGCAAAAGTGAACTCTAAATGCTCAAGGTCAACCAATTTGCATATAAGATTTCAATTTTAATTAAGCGATTTACAACACCATCACTTAATTAAAGTTAATTACAATGTATACATCATGCAAATTTTTCTTCTATTATTTCATTTATTAATAAATAATATATTTAATATATATTAAATAATAGATATCATTATTTAATATATATTAAACATATCACAAAAGAAAAATATTAGTAAATAAAATAATATCCAAAATTTATGGAAAAACTCTTTATATGTAATAAGGTGGACTTGCAAAACTAGTGTTACATTATTCAATTATTTTAGAATGACATTTCTTGTGAATTACATATTTAGGATAAATTAATTTCATGATATATATAAAAATAATAGAATTGAGTTGTATAACATCAAATTTGAGTGCAATAACTATAATTTGGTTTATAGAAAATTTAATATATATAATATATTTAATTATGTATTTTATATGAAAAATTTATATTTTCTAAATGACCATTAGTGGTCCATAACAACATATCAATCCTATTCTACCCTTCCCTATATCTTTGATGACTTGTTGAGATTTGACCATGAGGACTTATAAATGCCTATCACGACAATATCTTACAAATGGGTCCAATTGATTCCCCAATCTTTCCAAATGGTCCATAAGACCTTATTACATCACATTATGATTCAAGAACCTTTTAATATTCCTAGATACTCCATGGGTGCCCCTCCACCAACAATTTAAGATATTTTTTAAAGAAGAATTTGATATTTTGTCTTAAATATTGAATTGTTATTTTCATTATTTTTAAATTAAAAATATTAAAAATGTCTTAAATTAAAAATTAAGACAAAATGAAAATAAAAATTATTTTGTTGTCTTAAATTAAAATTTAAGACAAAACGGCCATGTATTTACAACACGTTGGTAAGAGGCGGGAGGAAGAGGTAGAGTAGGGCGAGATGTATATTTTCGGAGGAAAAGCAGGAGATTTCAGAATAAACAAGGTGCTTTCCAAAACTCATCTGATTGCACGTCATAACGTCACGGGCAACTCCTAAAAAACACTGGTTTGATTTCCTCAGAGCCATTTCCATCGACAGGCTTGCAAAGGGATTTTGATCACCAATTTTCCCTCCTGCAATCTCATTTCTCCTTCATCTCGTGAACCAAGGAAAATTTTTGGTGGAATTTAAAGAAGAAAGGTTCGGATCAACAACTGCACAAATTGAGATGTAAAGAAAAAAGGTCAGATGCTAATTCTCTTCAACTCAAATGCTTTGTTTGGATTCAACTGTTGTTTTTTCCTTCTTATCCATATCTTTGTTTCTGGTTTCTATCTTTGTATTAATTTTTTAATATCTATCATTATTTTTTTTTCCCTTATCGTATCCTCTAGAAAATAATTCATTAAATTTTATTCATACAGGAGCATGGAGCTCATGAAATTTCATTCATAGAGGAACATAAAGCTATCTCGTATTTCAAAGATTGAAATTCGTTGGTAGAAAATCTCCAAAACAATAAAAGGATCTAGGTATATGTCGTAATTTGAGCAAGATATCAAATGAATTTTTATTGAATGATATGTATATTTTTGATAAATCTAGAAGTGGTCCAAGCATTTGTTAGGTTTTGAGAATTTTTTTCAACATGGCCATCCCTCTTTTATATAACTCTTCTCCAATCCTAAGTTTAAGCTTATTATCTCATCTGCAAGTTTGTAGATTTCTTGCTGGAATTCCTCAATGGTTTCCCTGCATATAAACAAAAACCCATTAATTTTCTTCTCAAAACTTTTGTTAAGACTCAATACCGATCTTGATTTCAAGAGATTAAAACACAATTGATGTATGGAGAAAAATTAGATGATCAGTATCCTTTTCCCCTCTGTTGTTGCTTTAGCTCCCTTGCGACTTTTGGTTTATTCTATTTTTTAACCTCCCATGAACTTTAAAACCCTGTGAACTCTATGAATATGATCTTATGTCTACCCATTTTTGGGTCTCCAAATTTTGCTGTTGTATGAGGAAAATCAAATGATCCAAATCTTCCTCTCCCCTCTCCCCAGTTGCTTTAGTCTCATCCTCCTCCCTTCTCTTTAAGACTCCCATTAACTTTAAGAATGTGATTTAGCCTCTTTCCCCTCCCTTCTATGCTACTGTTTAAGCCACCTCTCAATATTGGATTTATTCTATGTTTCATGCTATATTGGACTCTAACCTCCTATAAAATTTAATATGTAATATTATTTTTTAAATGATAATCTAGACAATTCCCATAAAAAAATAGTAAAGAATAAACCAAAGTGTACTTCAAATTGCTGGGCTCTGTTGGCCTGGAACTTGTCTTTTGGAGATCGCTAATCATGGAAATGTCTTTCCAATAAACATCACCAATATCAGATTGTTCAGCCTTTTCACCATGGGAGACTTGTTGAAGCTTTCCTCTTTGTTAAGTGTGTAGTCCTCTTTGTACAATTTCTTGACATGATCCACGAGACTATGACTTGTGCCATGGTTCAAAAGCTGAGAAAGCCAAACGTGACATGAAATCATGGATTCCTAACAACTTCATGACTTATATATGCCATAATGCTGGGCTCCTATGGAGACTTTGACCCAGCTTCCAATATTTTCAGTCACCGTAGACTCATCTGAAGCCCCATCCTGCACTAACCCAATATTTTGTATGACTTGACCAGAGTAAAATGAGACTTTGTGGAGTGCCTCCTTCCACTCCTCAAGCATTTCTAGGTTGTATCTGGCCTTCCACTCATGGTCCTTGAAGGCCTGGGCGTATATTCCTTTCTCTACCCATCTAAGGCATATCTATGGCCTATTGCAAATCTCCTATTTTAGGAAAGTTTGGTAGGATGCTAAAAGAGGTTGTAGAGATTGGCTTTACACCTACCAAGTACATTTTCTTTAAAGTTTTCAAGGCCTCCATCTGAGAATGAAAGGAAATTATTTGAACCTTGCTTGCTAGCCATGAAACTTCCTAGCTAGAGCAAACAACTGCTTTGTTCCTTTCTAAGTTCTTTGACCCTCTATTTCATAATGGCTACTCAGACTGAGCTAAATTTTTTGTCTATTGTGCTTCATGGACACCTTGCTTGACTCTGCAATTTATGTATTGTTTTGTACTTATTGACAATAAACATCATATTTACTGGTAAGCACAAAAATAAACTTCTGAGGCTACATTCTATTTGAATGCCTTTGTTTTATTTCCATAAAGTTTTTAAGGTTAGCTAGTAAACTATTTCATGATTAATCAATAGCTCTCAATTTTGAGGATTAATGTTGCAAAATTTCTTTTTGACGAGCTTCTTTATTTCATCTAGCATTTCAGGGTAATTAGTCTACTCATTCTTGTGATTGTGAAACAAACATTTTTTGGATGACCAACTGTTCAACCAGAAAAATAATTGACAGATGTCAGCTGAGTCAATGTTTGTAAACTGAACAAAGCTGAAAATACAATATTCTATGGGACCATTTCACTGCAAATGGGTCCTTCATTAACACTGTAATGCTTGGAATGAAAAATTTAAGAAGCTTCAAAATTTTCTCTCAATAGTAAGTTGATAAAACTCTATATGGACAGGTACAAATTCACAATAATCCCCAACCCTTACCCTCCCCCTCAATAACCAACCATACAGTACGTACCTAGTCTGTAACTTCAGAAGGAGAATATTATGTTCTATTTACTAAAATTAATCAAACAAGAATGGACAGGCCTAAGATTTTTTTTGGCTTTCCATTTGCACTACAGTATAATACTCAGAGAATGATAGGTGTGAGAATATACGGTCTCATTTATCAACACACGTAATTGAGATAATGAACCTAGAAGTCTAAGCATAAATCTGAATAGCTGATCAAAATAGTACTTAATACCGAACAATAGTGTAAACATTCAACTCATTGAATGATTCCCACAGATTGCCAAGAGTGGAGAAGGGCATACATTTAGGCTCAAATATCCTTTTGATATTGTTTGCAACAACAATACATTGTTTTGATAACAAAAGGCCCCATGGTGAAATTCCTAGAGCTCTAAATCAAACCTTTGCTTTGTTAATAATATAAGAAGGCCTTCAAAACATACAGAGAAAATCAAACCACCCAGAAGACCTAACCTACAAGAGAAATCTGCCAGCTAGGTGAAGCACTCAAAGATCCAGATTCCTTTGCCCTGCTCCCAGTCTAGTCTTAGCTATAGATATTAGCTGTTGGGGAGCAGAGCGGAGGGATCTCAATCACTCAAGAACTTACAAATCTAGACAATATAACAAAACTAGGAGAATTTACTTTAAAACCAAACACACATATAAAAACATTGGATTGAAGCAAGTAGATAAACTTTGATAAGTCCTACAAACCAATTTTCCCTTCAATCTCATCTCATTTGTAAAAGTACTATATCCATATCTGACTCCATAAGAAAAGAAGAATTTTAGGGTAGTTACCTTCAGAAAACACTGCAAGCGGAGACATGAGAGTTTTGTATTCCAAAAATTGATGCAATTTGCAAGATGCCTTATTTTAACATAACATGCCTTCTCACTCCTGCAACAATTATCCATAGTATCAATGTGATGGGCTTCCTCTGTAGCTCTATTATTTAGGTGTTAATAAAACTTACCCTGTCAAAACTAACCGCTGAGAATACCATGATTTTGAGTAACAGTTTCCAGTCTGTGAATCATGAAACTTCTCACCTCCATGATCGCCACCACAGACAAAATACAAGCTTGTCTGAAACATTAACACTACTTATATCTTCACTTCTCTTCAACTGAAGCATTGAGGCTTCTCTCACAAAAGCCTCTAAAAACTCTCCAAATGAGAAAAAGAAAAAAGCTCATGTAACCACCCCTATATTAGAGAATTACCTTCTTCTACAAACAACCCATGCCTTGAGCACCTTGACAAAAGACAAAGTAGGGTCTCTCTTAACAACAACATTTATCAACCATAGCCTTGCCCTACCTTTCCTTGTGGCATTCAGCAACTGACCTGTCCAACAACAATTGTCTACAAAATGCATATCCAAAATGCAGTGAATCAATTGTAAATCTCCCTCATACTCCTTGCTACCCTAAGTAGCTTACCATTTACTCCAATTTTTCCTTTCCTCATGTGTTTCCTATTTTTTTGGCTGCCTCCTCCAGCTTTTCACTTGAGATATGTATAGGTTTCCAAAAAGATAATTCATGTGAAGACAACTACATGGTTTTACTAGCCTTGGAAAATGCCCCACCAGTGCATTTAAGTAATGACACGTACTATACAAAATTGAAGAGTTTAAAGAGCTGGTATGTTGTGGCTATTTTTAGCGGGAAGAGGAACTCATGTAAAGCAAAACATGTGGACTATTTAGTTTCAACCATACAACATGGTCTATTACTCCCAAACATAGAGATAAACACATTTTAAGAAACTAAAAATATAACTTGATTCCAGCTTAACCATTGCAAGTTTGATGCCATGCACCTTGTTATAGTGCATGTCTATGTTTATAGATTTCTTCATTAAGCATCACCAATACATTCTACGTGAACATTTCCCATGTTTGATATGATGGAAGTGATTATCATCTATCACAAAGATTTCTCTATCAACAATTTTGGAGATAAACTTAGTTGCAGTGTGGCAGTCCCACATACTCGGAGGTTCTTGACAATTCTAATAATTGCTCAAGCAGACATGTTTAACAATTTGAATACTTCAATGCAATTGCCAACTTCTCGTGATGGTGCTCCTTTCCTCCTCCACATCATTCAATGAAGGCTTTTTTATCTGGAACATCTACTGTTGCTTTCATGTCCCATGACAATTTCTCCAATGTTGAATAGATATATGGTGTTTGTGGGTGTGATTTGTCTCCTACACCAAAAACGTGTTCCATTTTATGCAGTTGAATCCAACTGCATCTAGGCATCTTTCTAATTCCTCTATATTTCATTAATTTCCTTACTGTTTGAGCCTCACCCCACCTGCCAACTTCTGCATAAGCGTTTGACAATAGAACATAAGGTGCAGCAGTTTCAGGATCCAACTCAAAAATGAATGTTGCCACAAATTCTCCTAACCCTATATTCTTGTGTGATTTACAAGTTGCAAGCAAGCACTTCCACACAAGCACATCAGGTTTTATTGACATTTTGATAATAAAGTTTAAGCTTTCCTCAAGATAGTCAACATGGCCAAGAAGGTCAACCATGCATACATAATGATCCATTGTAGGAATAATTCCATAAGAAGCACTCATGCCATCAAAATATATACATCCCTCATCCACTAGACCTACATGGATCTAGTGGATAATAGAGCCACATTCGACATGCATGCATAATAGAGCATTCAAAAATGGTTTATGCTTTGAGGAATGCTTGTGCCCATTTCTAGGCAGCCACGGTTCATGAAGGGAATGTTTAACAAAATGGTGAATTCTAACTTCATACTGGCCGATGCATTTCAAGAAAGAATTTTGGTTAACAACCGTGCTCTCTCTTGCACTTTGTATTCAATCACATTGGAATATTCGATAAGAACTCTCTTTTCTATGGGGTTTGATGGGAGTATGCCACTGTTTCCAAGCTGTCACTTGGAGGTAGTCATTTTGCAGGCCATGCTTAATAAATCAAATGAAAATCACACTGAGCAGATCTCTCAAATCTGAAAATACCCTGTTATTTTTGTCTGTGCAACCATAAAGGATAACCACAAGTGTTGCATAAATAAATTTGGCAATGTTATGATTTGGTTGAGAGTGATTCATGTATCCAGACAAGATAAATTTTCTTGTGCAGGGACAGAATGAGAAAGCTTGAAATGACGATGTGTTTGGTAACCTAGTAGAGCTTTTGTAGTTGTGATGGTATAGAAGAGATTATGCTTCTAAGTATGTAGGGTGTGGAGCTTCCCTAAGGTGTGTTGGATGTGCAAGTGACCATGGCTATGTGAGAACTATTAAACCTCTATAAGGACATGAGCAACCTCTTGGATTTTTGCAAGATATATGCCTAATGATAAAAAACATGGTCACTTCTCATAATAAGGGCTTGCTGGAGAGTGGTATCATCATAATGTTGTGGCTTCTAGAAATGGTGTCTATAATCAGGCATACAATCAGTGGGAGATTGCTCTAGGTTGTTTTAGCATTGTCTGTTGGGAAGTCTTCAAACTCTCATGATAGTGTTTAATGTTGTTGTTGGTGATTTGTGCTTTGGCTTTGATGTCTAGCGGTTGTATGTTTTTTGTTGTTGTTCTGGTTGTGTTCCCCTATTTGGTTGGTCATATCCTTTTGACTTTTACTTGTCCACTATGTTTTCTGTTTTGTTTGTATGCTTGTTTTACTCAGATATGGGTTGTGATAGAAAGATTTTGGCTATGTATTTTTATTGATAAAAGGTCAGAAGCCCCATAATAAGACCACAAAACTTCTATCAAATTTTTATTTATTGATAAATATCTATTATTATATTATATAAATATAAATAATAAATTATTATTATAGCTATAAGTTAAAATTCCAAATACAATGAATAATTTCTCTACACCAAATGTGCTTGTCAAGAGGAACAAATCCCAGACCAAAGTGTTGCTAAGCTTGTGCTACAGAAAACTTAAGGGCCTCTTTGATGGAAAGTTGGACAAATTTTGAGAGAAAATGTAGTCTTTTCAACTTGGTGGACTGCTAGCTTCTGTGTCTTGAAAGTCAGAAGAAATGGAAAAGGATTAAAAAACTCACAATTTTGAAATTTTTGCAAGTAGAAATCTCCTGGGCATGGAATGTTCTTTGACGGGGTTTAATTGCAATTTTAAAAAAAATGATTGTTTTAATTTTTTCATTATTCGATACTCTGATTTAAATTTTTTGTAGGGGGCTCTTGTGTTGTCTCCTCTCCCTCTCAGGGATGACAAGGAGTCCCCTAGCGATCCCTACAGAGGGAAATGTTCCCAAGAATGCCTACTACACTGCAGGGATATCCGAGAGATGTTGTCCCTTATAGGAAGTGATGCAGGGATGACAAGGGGATGAGATAAATCTTCCTGGAAACTCCAGAGTTTTGGAGGGGACACAGCCTTGTGGAACACTGGTTTTAACAGATCCATGCCATGTGAACTTAGTATAGGAATGGGTATTGAGAGATATTGTTGTCTGCTGTGGAGCACAGTGATTACAGCTATGCCATTTGTAATGTCCCTTTTTGGGATATTCCTGATTTCTACACCTGCAAACAATTTTAATAACTAAAAAATGATATTAGAAATATCAAAGATCAAGAAATTATGATAATATTCAAATCAATTTATCATAGCATCATTAATATTTGGATCGATACATCATAGCATATTCCTTGTAGCCAATCACATTGTGAATTCCTTGGAAAAGCTAGCAAATGGAGAGTATCAAGGCTGTTGTCCTCGACTCGCCAAGAGCATGGAAGGTGGGCCACCCTTCCAACTCTTAGTCCACCTTGGAGGTTGGCCATCCTTGATCAAGCCCAAGAGCATGGAAGGCTGGTCGTCCTTGACTTGCCAAGAGCATGGAAGGTGGGCCGCCCTTATATCTCTTAGTCCACCTTGGAGGTTGGCCATTCTCCTTGATCAAGTCCAAGAGCATGGAAGGTTGGTCGTCCTTTCAACTCCTATTCAACTTGATTGGAGCATGAAAGGGGGGGCATCCTTTCCTCTCTCATGAACTTGGAAAGTTGGAAGGGATTTTGTCCTTCCTATTTGCAAGACACTTCTACAAATTCGATATTGATTCCTCAAAGAATCTGCTGGATTATTGCCAATTCATAATTTTTGGTGGATTGACAATAAATCCTTTTAATAAAATTTGAATGTTACTATGAATGATTGTTGAATGAATTTTTGAACTTAATTGTTGATCTGGTTTGTTTTTGTTTCTTGTAGATGATTCTCAATTGATTTCTAATTTTCTGCCCTTCCAATGTAATGTTCTTCCCTCTCACATCTTTATTTTTGAGAGAGATGCACCTCTTCTGTCTTGCTGCCTCTTTAAGGAGTCATCACCCTTCTTTAATCACAGGACACTAATAATCATTAATGAATTTCAGTGGACCCCTTGCTAATAATTGTACTCTCTCTAATCTTGGTCAGCCCCCTTTGAATTGATATTAATTAATCACCTAGACTCATGGTTGGCCCCTTTGAATTGCTATTACTATTGCCCATGTCTATTGTTAATAAAGGTTGTGATCTATTTTCGTTAAGGGCTGCTAACCCTATTTTGGCAGGGGCGTGACACAATTTTCAAGGAGATGTTCATGGCTTGCTATTTAATTTCATTTCTAAGAAAAGGAAAAAGAAAGGGGGAAAGCACATATCATGACCTCACATTTTTTATTTCCATTTCAGCTATAAAGATAATATTGGCATTACAATGGAGTTTTGCATCTTCATCTTGATCTTTGTTTTTTATTATCATATATTGTACGAAAGAGAATTTATTTTAGCATCTTGGCAGCCAAGGGTATCAAAACATTTGAACATGCAAAAAGGAAATGATCAGTGGATTCCAAACTCAAAATCCATGTCATCTATTTACATTATTTGAGATTCTAAATTAAGGGTGAGTTGTATTCAATTCAAGGTGGTTAATAATAATTTTGTTCTTTCAGAAACTAACAGTTTAGTCTGCACTTCTTGCAATTCTTGCACTCTAAATTTTAAACTTTCATCCTTTTTAGCCAGTAAGAATATGATTGAAAATATTACTAATATCTGTGTTTAGATTTTGAATCATATCAAGTGATGTCCAAAAAGTTTCTTACAGTTTGAAGAGCATTAATTCTTGCGAGCATTTTATTCATGTTCCAATCTTGCAGGGGGGTTCTCTGCGGCAGGAAAGTTCCAGGTGTTGAGTAAGATGAAATCTTCCATTTGATTCTGTAAAGATATTTCATATTGTGCGAGAAATTAAGCTGTACTTTGGCAGTCAAAGGTTTCTTGTGGAGTCTGTCAATAGCATTCCTCAGTAGTTTGCTTGGGCTCTTTTATGAAGGAAATTCAATGAGGTTATGTAAATGGAAAAGCTTAGTAATGTGTTAGAAAACCAAAGCTAAGCAGTTTCACAGGGCTGAAAACAAGACTGAAATTTGAATCGAGTGCATTACTGAAATTAATACTGTTGATTATTTGGGACTTCTCAGGTCCATTGCCATAGTAATAGCGATTCTTTTCATCTAGAATCCATTGAAACAGTCTTGAACTCTATTTCTTTCAAAAGACCAAAAGCAAATGTGTTTTCATGAACAGATAAGTATTTTAATTCATTTTGGGAAAGCAACATGTTAATTTATGAGTTATTATCATGATTCATGACAAATCAAAAGACATAACATTGATAGAATACTATCTATGTCCTCATGAATGTTAAAAACCTTCTATTCGTAATAGAAGCGGGTTTTGCTAATGCACTTTCACCTTTCTGTGATAGATTGAACATTTAAGAGGAGTTTCTGCTCTATACATTTATTTACGAATGAGTATTAGATGTTTTACCATAATTACCAAGAGACATGGGTTATGGTATGTCTAAGACGATGATGTTCATTTTCAAGAACGGAGCGGGGTATACGAGCACAGTTAAATTACATGCATATATAATTCCCAATTCAAAAAAATGTGGCTATGACTGAGGAGCACTCATCTGAAAAGGTTGTAACTATATAATCTAATTAGACATGCTTTTAAAACTATTTACAGATCTGCTCTTAATTTTAAATATTGGTTTCTTAAGTGGTTCAAGGGTTTTAGTCAAATGAAGGGTTGATGGGACGAAGGTTGCAACTCTAATCTTCTCATATAGCATGTAGTTTAGAAAAACTATATCATTATACCAAATCAATCATTTTTGTCAATCTTCTCTCTGCAATTTAAAACATGGTTGTTTCAAAAAATTTAAGTTGGGGTTTGAGATGTTGTTCTAGACCTTCCGCGTCCAGCTGCAATGGTGAGATTCATTGGCTGGATCATCTTGTCATGGAACTAGCCTCCAGCCTTCAATACTCTGCATCTTCATGAAGCCCTGAATCATCTGTAGCAGAAAATTCTTTGTACTAAATCAACTTGATGTCTCCAAGCTCCATGAGACACACGATATTGGTGATATAATGATTTTCACCAGGCTAAAATGTAAAAACCGCAAAATGATTATATCACCAATACCATGTGTTTCATGGCCCTCAGAGTCATCAAGTTGATTTAATACAAATAATTTTTGGCTACAGACGATTCAGGGCTTCATGAAGATGTACAGTACCGAAGGCTGTAGGCTAATTCCATGACAAGATGATCCAGCCAACGAATCTCACCATTACAGATGGATGTGGAAGGTCTAGAACAACATCTCAAACCCCAACTATAAAACTTGAAACAATTGTGTTTTGAATTGCAGAGAGAAGATTGACACAAATGATTGATTTGGTATAATGATATAACTTTTCTGAATTACACGCTATATGAGAAGATTAAACATAATGCTTGTTATATTTATATTAGCTTTGTATAGGCAACTTGAAAGAGTATATTTTGTTAAAGCAAATGACACAAAATAGTGTTTTGTGGTCCCTAATTGTTTGTTGTGTTAAAATAGAACACCGAGGACATTGTCAATGTCTTTGTTGCTAGAGTTGGCAGGCGCTATCCCTGTTCTTGAAATGTTTCAGGTATCAATATATTCTAGAGTATCTCAGAAGGTTTCAATTTCAATTATCCCGAATTCTTCTAAGCATTATCATATACAGAATGTTTGTGCATTTAATATTTTTCTATTCAGTTAAATTATAATACAATATAAATATATTTTGAAATCACTCAATTTCATGTCTGACGGTGGAGTCAAATGTGAAACTGCATGCAACTCAAGCGCAGTGATTTTAAGTTGCAATAACATCAAGTGTATGCATCTTGCTTTGTATTAGGTTGAAGGATTCATTCGATCCATGCAGAATCAAATGCAGTTTGGAGGAAAACGTGGTTTTTTTTCAAAGAAGTCTATAGCCCCACAGGGTCGAGAGAAATTCACATTAGAGGATATGCTTTTCTTCCAAAAAGTAAGTTTACCTATATTTTATTCTTCAGTGGACGTGCTGCAAGTACAGATGTTTATTATTTAGTATTTACTGAAAAGCTGTAATTGTGTTGATAAAATAATCTTTATTTATCTGTGGTTATAACAGATTATTGCATTAATATTTTAAATGTTTCTACTTCAGTTTCTACTTTATTTTGCTATTTTGGATTTCAATCAAGGATGCTTTTGAAATGGAAAGATGAACATTTTTAGATTAACTCCATTTCTTTTATCTTTTTCCGAGTTATCTATTGCTTGGTTTTGCATTTTAATGATTGAATGCGCTTTCATTATTCAACATCATACCAAGGGATTTCAGCTAAATACTATATCTGAAATTGTTGGCAGGAACGTATTCCAACATCTTTATTAAGAATCAATAATGACCTTATAAGTCGTGCAATGAAATTGTTCCAGGTTGTTCTAAAGTACATGGAGGTTGATGCATTTGATAGGGAAAATCTTTTAAGTATGCAAGATCAGATAGAACTTGCTACAAAACTCTATAAACATACGTTGAAATGTGCTGAGCTTCGAGATGAGCTTTTTGCTCCTGGATATCAAAACAAACCTGCAATAATCCTGACAGGTAAGAATACACGTTCTCTTTGGTAGTCTCATTTTGGATGGTGTGATTGCATGTTTGAAATGTTGGAGCCTGCTACACCCTCTGGTTCTTGTCTTTGTATATACTATATAGTTTTGCTTGTGACATACAAGTGTTTGCATGCCTTTCTTTCGACATACAATTTTCCTATTGTGATTATATATGTTGATTGGGCGTTTGATATGTTGAAGTCCACTACTGCTAGATCCTTTGGTTCCTATCTTAGTATATTGTTTTGCTTGTGATAAACGACATACATATCCGTGTGTCATTTTTGTGCACAACAAATCTCCTCTATCACTCTCTCTCAACTTTAACACAACTAGCCCAAAGGTCCCTGTTCCTACTATTTCCTCCATTTGTAAACAAACATATAATTATACTGTTCTTTGTGTGTGTGTGTGTGTGTGTGTGTGAGAGAGAGAGAGAGAGAGAGAGAGAGAGCGAGAGAGGATACTCCTCTCACATAGTCATCAACTTTGGAATTAAATAATGTAGAATTTGAGAGCAATTAACTTGACTAATTTGTGCACACTATCAAATTGTAATTAAGAACAAGAAATTATAGAAAATTCCATACACAATGGAGACAATAAATAATGTGGAGAAGCTTCTTGTGCATCAAATATCCACCAAAATGTGAGCCACACTCAATTAAATAGTCCAATATGGCAAATATAAAATTATCTCAGCCCATTGGCTGTCTAAGAGCCCTTAAGAAGACAACACCACCACCTCTGCGAGGGACATCACCAAGTCACTTGCTATATGGCACATGCTGATTGCAACCTTTAGCTTTGTGAAAACTAGTTTCCCTTCTGTGGGGTACCTTTTGGGATGTTATATAGCAATTTCTTCCTTGAAGATTTCAATTCACCTTAATTTGTATATCACTGTTGCCCCCCACTGCCACTTTCTCTCAACTGTCCCCTCACTGTCCCCTAATTTAGGGCCCCTTGGTCCCCCCATATCCAAAACTCTTTGGAACAATGGGAGAAAGAGGAAGTTCAAAAATCAAGAATGTGGAACCACTTTCGGCTAATTGGCAAATGACATTTTTTCCACATTTGGCGGATGATGTTTTTACTTCTTTTTGTTGATCATTGAAGGTGTGTTTGCTGCTTCCTTGATGAAGTTGCTGATTCATCAACTTTCTTTTATCTGGTTTTTTTGTAAGCCATAAATTCGCCTATAAACTCCAAGTAAGGTGCCACTTTTTTGGAAATTGCACAACTTTTTGAAAAAGAATGTAAATGTGCAATCATACTCAACTTTTGATTCCTTGTTTTTGTTATACACTTGTATTTATCATTTATGAGGCCTACAGTGACTAGAATCAAACCTAGAATGATATCTCCTTTTTTAAAGAATGTTTGAAGGTGTCGCCTACCATCCCAAACCTTTCTCAAGCATCAAAGTATGCCGCTATTTAGAAACATACCATTAAATACAAATTATATACATTTTTGGATTAGTATATTTTTTTCATGTGTGTATGTGCATGTGTGTTTCATAGTGGTATGCTTTCCATTTCTGTTATTGTGATGCTACTTGAATTCTCACAAATCTTGTATGCATTCCATTTCTTTTATTATGTTGTCACTTAATGCTCCTAAATCTGGATTCTAGTTAAGGGCTTTCCAAATTAATTCTATTTTGTCTTTTGAGTAATTAGAAAACTTGTTAATATTGTTTTCAAATTTAGAAATTTCAATGTTTTCTGCATACTTTGCAAACTATATGAGTACTCTTAGAGTTGCTGAGTACACTCTGTTCTTTTTGCTGGGCAAGTTTTACAAGTTTAACTTGCGAAACGCAAGAAAAATATGAGTAAAAATGCCGACATGGGTAAAACACTGGTTAAGACACATTTTCCAAATATTGTTTTTGCTATAAAACCATTCATCTTGTCTTTCAAGATGCCAATTTTCAATTTAATACATTTTGTGATTGGATTTTACAAAAAAAAAAATGTTTCTTTTAGAAATTATAATTTCTAGTACTTTCTAAGTTGCCGAGTCAAAATTTTGGGCTTGCCGAATACTCTCCAAGTCTGATTCTCTGTGAACTACGGTTTTATGCATCTATAAATGATGTCAGACAATTTACTTCATTGCCATGTTGATAATTATAAATAAATGTATTAATGAGTTCCCAATATTAAATGTATTACACAATATAGTTCATGGATTAATAAGATCTTTTCATTTTAGCTCTAATCTATTTACAGTAACTATTGATAATGACTCTCACTGTTTGTCAAAGGAGAAAAATTAAAAAATATTATTATTAAGAATTTATGATTACACTCTCTGTGAATGGCTTTCTCATAAGAAAGGGATTTGCTTTGAGTGCTTTTTTTATTGTGAACACAAGAGACTGATTTGAGACATTATTGTTTTATTAGACTCAATAAGTCAAAGTTATAAATAGTTGTTCTAGTTGATTATATGTACCATATCCAAATCAAGTAGAAATGTATCTTTCTCAATGTAGGCTGATTTTAATTTTGTTTCATATTGTTTCTGAAGTAGAAAAGTTTATTACTAGAATATCTTGAAAGTTGAATGTGATTTAATGTTTTGTAAAGCTATTCAAGTAAACTTATTTTTGTTTGTAATTTTATTGCAGGATTTATTTGTTAAAGGCATGGAGACTTATGTACGTACGTGCTTCTGCAATGCCCCCTGAAAAAGATATTGCAACATACTTGTCTGAATATGTCCACAATGTTGCCACTGCTCCTAGTACTGATCCTGAAGTCCATGCCCTGGCTATGAATACATGGAATGCTTTGAAGCAGTCTGTCAAGGCTGGGCCAAGATGAAATATACCTGTACGTGAAGAGATAGAAGCTCTATTGACTGGCAAAAAACTAACAATAATCATCTATTTTATGGATGGCACATTTGAAGAAATCACATTTGATATGACAACTACTGTTACTGATGCCATTGGGGTATGTGGCGTTGCCATCTCTACTTTGCAGATAAGTGTGACTTTCTTTGTGTTTGTACTTTTATTAACACCGTCAAGGATTGTTTCAATATATAACTATCATGTTTTAAAACTTGGATACAAAACCAATTGGGTGATAACTAATGAGTTATATAATTTCTCAATTTTAATTGGGAATGAGACCATCTTCCTCTTTATATGTAGGAGGCAAATATCATTTTTGCATCTTTGTTTATTGCAACTTGGAGATGCACACCTTTTTATTTAGATAGAATAGCGGGGTTTTATTAGGTTGGTTTGACAGAAACTCATACACAATTATGTATTTAACAAATCATTGAGAAGTTTACAGTACACAGGCATTAAAAGTAAAAACTATACATGAGACACTACCAGGAAGACAGTGAGGCCACTAATGGCCAGTTATATACAGTCAATGACCATAAAAATCTATAAACATCAGGCTTGCCTAATTTGACTAGCTAAGAAATAGGGAATCGGAAAAAATAAAATAGTTCAACTACTTCAGTGCCATTACAACTACTCACCAATGTTGTTTTCTTTTTATTCACCCTCAGAACTTAGTTGTTTTATGTCAATTAGGAACATATCAGTCCAAGCTACCTGTGCATGTTCTTTTTGAAGAGTGGTTGGCTTTTTAGGGGTGCCCATTGCCCTGTTGTGTAGTAAAATCTAAGCTGGTAGAATTGGTAGGGACTAGTATAGGGTCAAGGTTTGGTTATGCAAGCACTGTAATTGTTTTCTTTGGGTATGGGTATGTACATGTGCATGTGTGTGCTCCTAGGGTATGGTTGTGTGTGTGTGCGTGTGTGCATGTGCGCATGTTACAACTATTTTTCATGATCCTCTAATATGGATACAATTGGATATGACAATTATTATACAACTATTTTTCAAGACTAATATGGATAAGGTTGGATATGAGAATAATTTGTAGAATTATTGCATCCTGCCTTGGTCTATAGAATCAGGGCTTTAGGTTTTTCACTTGACTTACCTTGATGGAGGATTTCTTATATGGTTGTAGCTGCAAGAATGTAGAAGGTATGATCAGTAGTGTGGACTTCTAAAGCAGTAAAGCTTTTGATGGGTTAATTAGGAGTGAAAATGTAGAAGGTATGATCATTGGTACATACTTTATCTCTATTTAATGTGGTTGGTTTCCCCTAAAGATATATGCTTGTCATTATAATAAAGGGAACAAGCCACATGTAATGTATTTTCCAATGACGTCATTCACTTCATTCTTATATTGCACATTGAATAACTTCACCATTGAGTTTAAAGCATCACTAGTCATCCTCTCCTTAAGCTTTGCTACCCTTGAACTATAGATGAAAAAACTTGAAATCATGTTTAGTGGAAAGTACTAGTATACATGGTATGATTATTCTTTAAAGGGTACTAGCTCAATGGAAGAGCACCTACTTTACAAGTAGGAGGATGATGGTTCGATTCCATCGTGCCCTAATATGACTAAATATATGATTAAATTAATGACTAAATATATGACTAAATAAATGACCAAATAAATGATCAAATAAACTACCAAATGACCAAATAAATGACCAAATGACCAAATAAATGACCAAATATATGACTAAATATATGACCAAATAAATGACTAAAATAGTTTAGTCATAAATTTGGTCATGAGATAAATGACCGGCAATAAACTACCACTGGTCACATGACCAAATTTGGTCATTTATCTACAATTTTCGGTAGTTTATTTGGTCATATATTGTTTTTTTTGTACTAGTGTATATTGAGGATTTGGGAGACATCATTGATGACATTGATCTTCTCTTTTATGAGGATGATCATTTTTCAGTTGTTGCGAGGGAACACTCCCACCCTAATCATTCTTCACTTGATCATCTCTTTGAGTTTGACATGATTGTGGATCCTTTGATACAATAGTTGGAGCATGTATCTTTATCTTCAGAGAATACATTTGAGTCTTTGGAGATTGGCTTTCATGAGTCTCAAACTTCACTTGAGATGTCACATTGCATAGTTTAGGCTGATCATACTCATGTGTTGGAGATTCCTATTCATCTTCCTAAGACATCATACATTTTGAGGATTCTTCCTAGAGATTGGGGACGATGCTTTGATACACCTATGACATTGTTTCTTCCTAAGGGGAGGAACATCATTCAGTTTTCTTGGTGCAGTTTCTACATTGATCTAGGATCATCTACGATGTGTGTGCATTCTACATTGAGGGAGGGATACTTTGTCTCTCTCTTCCTACCTCCTATTTAGAGGAGCCTTCTTAAAGCCTTTGGAGTTTAACCCAAATTATTACATATTGGATAAGTTATCATTGGTTCCTTGTTTGTCACCTTCTTCTATTGGGTATGATCCTAATTGGTTCGTGGCATCTTCATCAACCAAGGATATGGAAACACATGAGCATAATTTAGAGACTTCATACTTTATTTGGACTCCCCTTCCTTCTTCCTATCCGCAATGGAAAGCCTTCTTACATTTGTACTTGGTCTATCTTCTTCCTAAGGGGAGAAATGTTATTTGTAGGCATGGTTCTATATTTTTCCTTCAAGGACTCATCATCCTTAGAGGAGATTATTCATTATGGGGGGATATCATTTCTCCTTGTTTCCTTCCTATGGGGGTATATTTGATTGTATATGCACAGTGTTTGTCATAATGGGGGGTCTTGATTACTTCATCTATCCATGCATATTATTTTATCTCTCTTTTTGGGGGAGGGTTTTTCCCATGAGGTTTTCCCTCTTTCTCCGCTTTATGAGATATTGTATTGCATATTTTGCACTTGCATATTGTACATGGGTACCTAACATGGCCTATTAGTTGAGACACATCATGCATTGTCATCTAGTATTGTGAGCTTAAGTGCTTTCCCCTAAGTTGCACTTAAGGGGGTTATTGGTGTAATTAAGTATTTACTAATTACACTTTACTTAAGTTTACTTAGGATAATGCATTTGCATATTAGTTGTCATATAGACACCTAGGAGTTTGCATTTCATTTTAGCACATGGTGTAGGATAATTTCCACTTTAGGTGTGAGATCCACCTTTAGTGGTCTTATCACATGATCATCCTCTCATTTTTGCACATACTTTGTTGTACAATGGAGGATGATCCACATTTGATGGACATGTGATTACACATTGTCTAGTTCATAGGTTATCATTTGCATTTCTCCTAGTTATCATTCATTGCCCATATATTTAAGAAAATCAATTATCCATTTTCAATTGGGCATTATTCATTGTATTTCATTATTGATCAATATTGAATCATTCATTTGATCATCATTTTTTCTATCTCTCTTGTGCTATCAATTGAGCTTCTAGATATTGGAATTTTTATTCTTTAACTTAGGAAAATTCTTACAACTTTCTTAGGTGTTTATTTTTGTTTCTTTTCTATCCCTTTTTCAGATTCCTCTTTCCTATTCGTCCTCTTTTATTTTTTGATGGAAGTCCTAGTATGGACTAATGTTTTGGGAGAATCATCTACATCGGGTTTTGATAAAAAAACTACCTACAACTTTAGGTTCAGATTCAAAAGAGGTAGTATCATCTGCAAGTTGCTTTTCACTAGGGCCTACCCCAGAATTTGAGGCTCTAAGAGTAAATTTAATAGTAATTTCTTCTTTTCTAACCCTAAAGGTTCAGGGTTGACCCTTAGGACCCACATTTACCAATCTGAATTTCTTAATTTTCAAAAATTCATCCCAAGATGTAATAGATACTTCTTGCAAAGATTTCTATTAACAATTTGATCAAATAGTGGTGGGAAACAAAATTTTCCCTACATTTTTTGTGTCTCGGATGTCATGATTTACAAAAGGTGGTATAGGATGTTTGGTACGTTCATCTTTCTTTCATGACACATATGATTTAGAAGCTTGATGTGTAAAATATGAAGGTAGGATTGTTGTCCTTAATAGGTAAGGTAATTAATGACATACATAGTAACACATCTCCATCTATCTAGTTAAGAAAGCCTCTATGTTCCCTACTTGTCTTCTTCAAGAAGAGGATACCTTGACTTAGTGAATTTTTCCCTAGTTGTTCTGGCATCATGAGCTTCAGGATAGGGTTCTCCTTCAACAATAAAATCCACCACTTCTACAATCCTTTCCTCTATTTCTATAACTTTAATCCCTTTACCATTTCCTCACCATTTGTAAAAGTTTGGGAAAATTCCAGGACAACCTCACTTGCTGAAACCATTAAGCTTCAAAAAGTAATTTGGCCACCCACAATTCTTGAATTCAAGCTCGCAGAGTGCGTCCTGCAAGAGTAGATTATGAATTGTTGGCTCATTTCTCATTGGATGACCCCCAACTGTTTCTCTTCTTATACCTTTACAAATTATTCAAAGACTCCTTCCTTAGCTGAAAATTTAGGCTCATTCCTTATTTCCTACAATTTTCTCTTTCTTTCTAATACTAATGCCACTTCTGCATAACCCTTTGTTTTCCCAAAGGTAGTGGCATCATTATTCCTACTAGGAAAATAAAGAAGGAAATAAAGGAGGGTATGCTAGAATAAAATGAAATTGGTTCAATAATAATGGAAGGTATAGTCCAAGTAAGCTCAATTGAACTTAATGTCATGTGCATTATTTATTTAGAATTTTTTTCATGATTTCAAATTCAAGTTGTTTAAAATTTGACATGGCTGGCATGTTAAATCATAACAAATGACATGAATAATAGAAATGACACCTCGACTCATTCCTCTCCCCCCAAACATAGGGAAAAAGATGTGTTTGCATAGGCGTAGGTGGAAGGATGATGTCACAGGGCTTTAAAACATATTTGATATGAAATATACTTATATTAACGTACAATAAATAAGTGCATCTAAAGTAATTAAGAGATATGCACATACTGAAAAAAGGTGGGTTGCGATAAAGTGCTTTCTTCAAAAAGTCTAGAAGGAAGTACTAGGTTTTCAACAAAGTACAACTAAGAAGTGAAGTGAAGTGAAGTGATGGTGGAAATGATGTGGAAGAAAGAGAAATGAGGTAAGTGGGAAGTGAAGTAATTAATGGAGAAAAAAAGTTCCCACAAAAAAGTGGAAAGTTTATTATGGCTACATCATAGCCTAGATAAAGAGAAGGTGGGATACCAGGTCCACCTTCTTTTCCTGTAGGAATGTCAGAGTTTTGGTACTCTGAAAATTTATGTAGGAAATCTTGTTTAGTATCTGGCTTATGATATAGATTTAATCTATGTCCATTGACTATGAGTTTGAATCTAATAGGGTCAATGGTTGCAAGCTGAATAGAGAAATTGGAAAAGACCTCTACAACTTTATATGGGCCTAACCACCTTGTTTAAAGATTTCCTATGTTGTCTTTTAATCTAGAGTCATACAGGAGTACCCAATCACCTAGATGAAATTCTTGTCTTTGATGTATTTATCATGCCATTGAATTCTCTAATTGTGTACTATTCTTGTATGTTGCAAGGATAATTTTCTCATCTCATCTAAGGCATTGAGTTGTATAACTCTATCCTTTTGTGCCTTAGAGGTGTCCATACCAAAATCTAGTGTTTTCCTAAGATTTTTATTCTTAAAATCTATAGGCATCATTACTATCTTTACATATAACAATTCAAAAGAGGTAAAAGTAGTTGTGGTTTTCCATGTAGGCCTATAGGCCTAGACAAATTTTTGTAAATGACACTATTTTAGTAAAAATGGACTCTATTTATTTGTTTGTAATTTATGCTTTTCCATTGGCCTAGGGGTGGTAAGGTGTAGATTTATATGCCTAGCATTATATTCATTTACTAGAGATGTGACTAAAGTAGAGGTCAATTGAGCCCCTTGATCTCTAACTATCTCTCTAGGAACCCCATAGCATGTAAAAATCTCCTCATAGAGGATTTATGCAACTTTTTTGTCCCTGGCATGCTTCATGGCTTTAAACTCAACTCATTTAGTCACATAGTCAGTACAAATCAAGATATAAGATTTTCCATTTGATAGTGGATCAATTGGACCTACAAAATCAACTCCCAATTTATCAAATGGTGTAAAAAAATACTTGAGGATATAGAGGAATTTCATTAGATTTTGTTGGAAATCTATTAGGGAAAGTGATATACTGAGAGGGGTGGGGAGTGAATCAAATATCAACCAATTCATACATTTTGACATACACAAACTTTCATAGTATAAGCATCAAACTTAACATTGTAACAAATCTAATATCCTAATCATTATCCATGAAAATAAAACATAACACAATGATTTTAGTTACCTAGAAACCCTTGAGAGGTAAAACTGGGGTGGGGATGACACCCACAAATATTCACTACTATAGTATTAAAGTTTTCCTGTTAGGGCTACAAGTTTTGATCATAAAATATGATCTACCCTGTGAGGGGTCTTCCCTATTAAGAGCTTTGAGACTTATACAATCTACCTTGCAATAGGATTTAAAACTTACAACTAAGTAAGCACTCGATTATGAGATTTACTAAGGTCTGTTAAAACCACTTTGTTAAGAGATTTAATCCAATTCACCTATTAGAATCTCTCAGTACCTGATCCTTCAGTTTGCACTGTGATGCTAATTACAGATCTTCTCCTTAAATTATAGATTTGATCTCCTCTATCAAATATGTCTCTATTCCATCCTTCACTGCTCTGCTCAGTCATTGAACTTTGTTTCTGATAATCAAACCACTTTGCTGCTCCACAAGTATGAGATCTCCTTCATACTCTTCTCCTCTCTCATGATACATTTTAGGGTTCAGATCCCATCTTATATAAATAATTTATCATCTCCAAGATTTAAGATCTACGATTTGGATTATCTACTTTTTCTGCATAACCTTTCCCTAATTCTGATTGGTTCCATTAATTACATAGGGATTAATGTTTACAATTATAAAGCATAATCACCTCTATGATTTCCTCAACAAACAATAAATGTAATATGGATGTCGGCCAAAACATTTTACCTAAGTGTTTGTGCCATAACAAACACATATGTCAAATCTCTCTTGCTCGACATTCACTATGATGACCTACAAATGATTGAATATCTTGATGAACTAAAGAGACAGTGATTAGTGACCACCAAGATATTAAAGTGATATGTAAGATAATTAAATCAGTCAATATATTGTCATTGATGTCAACTAGTTTTTTTGACTATACTTATCATGATAGTTACAAACATCTGAACATTTTTAGAAGGAAGTAATGGTGAAGAAATGAGACATCTACATAAAGAAAAGATGGATATGACAAATAAGAGGATAAGGTATACATTGGGAAACTTATTGATGAGTCTATGGAATTATATTGTTGACTTGAGCATGTTGCATTGTTCTATTATGAAGAAGAGATCAGAATTGAACAAGTTAATGTGGTCAGTAATTGAAGATTTCTGCATACACCAAGTCAGTCTTGTGTATACTGAGTGAGAGTAATAACCGAGTTAGTTATCATTGACGCATTCAGTATTAACTGAGTATGGATGAAAAAATTAAATGTTAGAACAACCGACCAAAATTGATGAGCTATAAATTGCTTATGATTCTAAGGTAAAAGATGAAGTTTGTTATAAGATCCACGATTGACAAAATTCAAAGATGATTGAAGGGAAGAGAATGAAACGTGTTATTGACACATCTATTGAGGAAGCTTGAAGTAGCAAAATGAACAAAGGAGATTAAGAGGCAAAATCTAATGGCTGATATGAAAACGGTTTACATGTCTATTTAAGAGACATGAGATTCATGGATGAGAATGCCAAATGAATAAAGACTGTAGAAGATTTCACGTGAAGACATTTTTTCATGCATTCCTGATCAAACTAGTTATAGACAGAGCTGAGCTGCAGCCATATTGCTGCTAGGTGTCCTAACAGGAAAGATGAAGATAAAGACAATGAGCAATCTGGTGATGGAAAGTTTGGCAGAAGAGATAACTGAGATAACAGAGGAAATCGACACTATGATAGAAAAAAAAATTGAGACTACAAAGAAAAGGAAAGAAGGCATGTTACCTTGTTGGAGATGATGATAATAACACTAACACCGACACTGATGATGAAATTGAAGTGGTATTTGTTGTAATGAAAGATGATTCATAAGAAGAAGAAAGGTATGTATAAACAACACTTATATCTAAAGTTAGCAATAATGATACATGGATTATTGATAGTGGTTGTACACATTATATGACTGGTGACGAGGATAAATTTCAATACCTTGAACACTATAATGGAGGATCTGTTAAAATGGGAAATGATACACCTTGTCTAGTGAAAGGAGACAGATCTATCTTGTTGAATGATAAGATTAGATGTGAAAATGCATATTGGGTGAAAGGACTTAAGTATAATCTGTTGAGTGTAGCACAATTGAATAATTCATGTCACCAAGTTGCATTTGAGAATAGAAAGGTGAAAATCTATGATGAAACTGGAAAGCTAGTCGGTACTAGTGAACAATCCAAAGGTAATCTATTCTATCTTGAAAATGCTGAAACTTATTGTTTGTTGGCTAGAAATGAAGATGTGTGGTTGTGGCATAAGAGACCGTGTCATGTGAATTTTGATAACATGGTTAAGATTAGTAAGAAGAGAAGATTTAGAGGTTTATCGAGCTTAATGAAACCTGACCATGTCATGTGCAATCAATGCCAGAAAGGGAAAATGACTAAATCTAGTTTTAAAAGAAAGGACTATTCTTCTAAAGGTATTTTGGAGTTGGTACATACCGACTTATGTGTTCCTATGAGAACTTAGAGTTATTATGGTGACAAATATTTCATTTTATTTGTTGATGACTACTCTAGGATGATGACAATTATGCTTTTGAAAGAGAAATATGAAGCTTTCAAATTGTTTAAGTGGTATAAAGCTAAACTTGAAAAGGAAATCGATAAGGATTTAAAATGCTTAAGATTTGATAGAGGTGAGTTTATTTCTGATGAATTCACTAACTACTATAATGAGCATGGAATTAAAAGATAGGTTTCTATACCAAGGACACCACAGTAGAACGGTATTGCAGAAAGAAGAATTAATCTATAGTTGATTGTGCCAGAACACTGATGATCAAGAAAGATGTTACACAAATGTACTAGAGAGAAGCTGTTAGAAATGTTGTATACACCTTGAACCAAGTTCAACTGAAGAAGGATACAAATAAGACACCTTATGAGCTATGGTTTGGCTACACATCGAATGTAAGTTATTTTAGAATTTTTGGAAGAAGATGTTACATTCTGAAAGATGATAGAAATGGTAAATTTGACTCTAAAGGTGATGAAGGAATATTTCTAGGATATTCTACTAAGAGAAAATCATACAAATGTTTGAACAAGGCTACTAACAAAATGATTAAAAGTGCTAATGTGAAAGTTGATGAGTTTAATGAGAAGAATGATGAAGAAACTAGGAAGGAACTAGAAGACTATGGTAGGTTTACATATATTGAGCATCCAGACTATCTACCCAAGCCACAATATGAGTCTACTAAGTGACATGGAAATGCTATTGAGAATAAACAAATGCAAATTAAGAACCAGGAAGAAGCTACCGAGGAAGAAAATGAACCTGACCCGAATGATGAGCAAAGAAGAGAACAAGTACTGGAAAGATTTGTTAGAAGACACCATCCACAAAACCAAATTATTGGAGACAAGAAAGCTAGCATGATGACATGAAGTAAGTTAAGACAAAACACATGTTTAGTTTGTGAATTTGAGCCTAAGAATGTTAGAGATGCACTTGAGAATGAGGAATGGATTAAGGCCATGAATGAAGAAATTGAATAGGTAGAGAAAAATAAAACATGGACATTGGTACCGAGACCGAGTGATAAAAATGTAATTGGTATCAAGTGGATTTTCAGAAACAAGTTGAATGAGAATGGTGAAGTAACTAGAAACAAAGAAAGACTTGTATGCAAGGGATATGCACAAGAAGAAGGTATTGACTATGGTGAAACTTTTGCACCAGTAGCAAGACTTGAAGGAGTCCGAATATTACTTGCATATGCTGCACATAAAGGATTCAAAGTATATCAAATGGATGTGAAATCAACATTTCTGAATCGAATTCTTGAGGAAGTGGTCTACATAGAACAACCTGAAGGTTTTGTTGATCCAAATAAGAAGAACATAGTATGTAGACTGCACAAAGCATTGTATGGACTGAAATAAGCACTAAGAGCATGGTATGAAAGATTACATGCTTATCTTATTAGTATTTGTAAGGACAAGTGACAATAGAAATTTGTACATGAAAGGAGAATCTGATGACAATATTTTGATTGCTGAATTTTTTGTTGATGATATAATATTTGGAGGACATGATAGTGTTTGAAAATCTTTTGCCGATGAAATGGGAAAAGAGTTTGAGATGTCAATGTTTGGAGAGATTAAATTCATTCTAGGTTTACAGATTATACAACAAACTAACGGGATTTTCATAACTCAATAAAAATACATCAATGAAGTGTTAAAGAATTTTGGCATGGAAGATTCAAAACCGGTAGGTACATTGATGGTGACAGGATGTAAGTTGACAAAAGATGATGAATCAACCGAGGTAAGTCAAACACTATATAGATCAATGATTGGAAAATTGATGTATGTGGTACAAAGTAGGCCTGATATAGCACATGCAGTTGGGATTGTAGAAAGATTTTCTAATAATCCTAAGGAATCACATATAACTGATGTTAAAAGGATTCTGAGATATTTGAAGAAAACTGAAGATTATGGTTTATGATACAAAAAGGAAGGCAATTTTGAACTTCGATTTTACACTGATGCAGATTGGGCTAGAAACATTGATGAACAAAAGAACATAACTGGTGGAGCATTATTTTTGGGTGAAAGACTTGTAACATGGATAAGTAAGAAACAAGCATGTATTTATCAATCTACCACTGAATCAGAATATGTTGCTACTATTTCTAATTGTTTAAATATTGCATGGATAAAACAATTGTTGGAAGGTACGAATGAGGTGATCACTGATCCAATGATTATATATTGTGACAACACAAGTTCTATAAATATTTCAAAGAATCTAGTGATGCATTAAAAAACAAAGCACATATCTATTAAGTATCACTATTTGAGGGAACAATTACAAGAAAAGCAAGTGAAACTAGAATTTGTTGAGTCTAAAGAACAACTTGTTGATATATTTACCAAGCTCTTATCGAAGGACACTTTTGAGTACTTGAGGACTAGACTAGGGGTCTGTCCCCTATCTATCGGTCACTAAGGTGATCAAGAGGTTGCATCAACCTATACTATATTAGAATATCATTCATGTTGATGCATGTAGCTTACACTTTAGGATTCTTAAGGTTGTGAAAGATTGTAGAAGCTGAGAACATAGAATTGTATATCAGTACAATAAGGTACTTGATTTGGACCGAAAAATAGAGAACTACTTGGCTGCTGAAGAGCTGTTTATTTTCTTTTGACATTGTTGTCAAAGGGAGAGAGATTTCTATGAAATATTGGAAATATTGGGAGAGATATTTCAATGAAACATCTATCCACTATAGGGAGAGAAAGAATCAGAGAATTGAAGAAGATCAAATCCATAGGGAGAGTCTGCATGGAATGTTGTTTGTAGTGATTAAACATATTAAATATCAAGCTAGGGAGAGTTTACCAAGCTACAACATTTATCCATATAGTTGTAGAACATATGTTTGGTATGGTATGGCATATTTCATATTTTTTGTGTTGCCATCAATGCCAAAGGAAGAGATTGATGACCTACAACTGATTGAATATCTTGATGAATTGAAGAGATAGTGATTAGAGATCACCAAGATATTAAAGTGATATGTAAGATGATTAAATCAGTCAATATGTTGTCATTGATGTCAACTAGTTTTTTTTACTATACTTATCATGATAGTTACAAACATATGAACATTTGTAGAAGGAAGAAATGAGACATCTACATAAACAAAAGATGGATATGACAGATAAGGATAAGGTATACATTGGGTAGCTTATTGATGAGTCTATGGAATTATATTGTTGACTTGAGCATGTTGCATTATTCTATTATGAAGAAGAGATCAGAATTGAACAAGTTAATGTGGTCGGTAATTGAAGATTTCTGATGCAGTCAAGGATGGTGGATCTAATGAAGGACAGTCCAACCTTGCAACCAATTACCAACACATCAGAATAACATAACACCAAAAAATGTTTCAACTCAATTTCCATTAACATGCCCGGCTGTAAGGCCTTCTAGGTTAGAGCCAATTATAAACAATAGTAATTATGCAAGATCAACTAGATCCAATATAACTCCAGCTAGTTTAGTTATGAAACAAATAAGCAACTGATGGAAACCCTAAGGCAGATCTAAACTTGTGCTCGCAGGCCACCAAGCAATTTCCTTGTCTCCAAGCATGCAAACCACTAGCTCTGCTATGACAACTATCAAAATTCAATCTAATCTGCTAGATCTCGCAAGATCCAAGTCTACACTATCTTTTCTACAACTTCACTTTTCATCTGCCACTCTTGACTTCCCTAAACAACTACCCAAACACTCCTTAAATACTAATCTTCAGCCACAAGTCGATTGGATGAAATAATTAACTCCTACAAACAAATATTAAATGCAATACAAGTTGACTCTCAAATAGCCTTACAATTATTTAATTCTCCATGTCGGCCTCTAGATCTACATAGGAGAATACAACAAAAGATACCAACAATAAATGCACCAAGTTGGCCAACCAAATCACCAAGAACTCCAATTGGTAAACCAGAAATATCGAGCGCCAAAGAAACAACTGAGCACTAGTGAAACAAATGACCAAGAAAAGCAACACCGAGCAACACAGGCATCACTGAGCACAAGTTCCACTGAGCACAAAAGCTTCACAGAGTTCCTTCAGTGATCGAGCCTCCTTTAATAACCGAGACTGCCAGTTAAAGCTGCAATTGAGTAATACAGAACCAAAATAACACACCACCATGTAGATTCACCGAGTACCAAGAATACCCCTACATCAGACACCCCAGGTTCAAAATGATGTTCATATGATGGAAGAACATCTTTTGGGATTTAGCACATAAACCCCGTATTGGTTCTTCACATATAAGTGCTCCAACTTTTCAGCTTGCATACTCTTCCACTTCAGTTTCCTCTGTCTCTTCAAGTCTTTCCTTGATAACACATAGGTTTGTTCTCCATACTGATCTTCCATACCTTCAGGATCCACTAACTCAACTCAGCTACCAATACTCAAACTTCTCCTATCGAGTGTTGTATCCAGCAAAGGCATCAAGGAAAACTTCCTGTCATCCTTCTCAACAGTAAACACATCATTCACACAATCATATATAGCTCTGCAATCATATTGCCAAGGTCTACTGAGAAATATATGACAACTATTCATCTCCACAATATCACATAACACAAGATCCTTATACTGGCCAATCTAAATATCAACAAAGCATTGTTCTCACTTTGAGAGCATGATCATCTTGTAACTAGCCAATCCTATAAGGATAAGGATGTTTCATTATTTTCAAACCAAGTTTCTAAACCATGTCCTCAGCAATAAGGTTATAAGTACTACCACTATCAACAATAACATCACAAAGTTTACCTCCAGACTTGCACCGAGTTCTGAACAAGTTACTCCTTTGACAAGGTTCCTCCTTTGTATCGAGCAATGTTCGCCGAACCAGCAAGTTCTCAGATTCAAGTTCATTCTCAAAATTTTCATCCACCACAGTAGTTCATCGGTCACCAAGATTCTTATGTGTACATTCAAGAGAATGGTGTCCTTCTTCACCATAGTTATAGCAAGTACCCTAAAAGATAACTCTACCTATCTACTTCTTCAGTTCTACATGTTTCTATTCATCTTCTACAGTCAGTTTATCCTTCACCAAGTGATCAATCTTTTCCTTCCCTCGAGGATTACCATGTTGTTTCCTCTTCAACTTATCTTCTTCCTTCAGAGCATACTGTAAGCATCTTCAATAGAATCAATCTTCAGCATACCAAGCTCATCCTGGATATTGAATCTCAAACCATTCACATACCGAGCTACCTTTTCCTTACCAAGTTCTCTGTGTCTAGACTGAATAGTAAGTTTGTAGAATTCCCTTGTATAATCTTCAAAAGTCATATCTCTCTGCTTCAAATTCTGCAACTTCTTAAACAAGTCAAGCTCATAGTTAGCAAGTATGAACTTAGCTTTCAATTTAGTCACCATCAACCTCCACTGATTGATCTTCATTTCACCTTCATCTTCTCTATCTCTTTGTAATTCTTTCCACCAAAGAGAAACATGTCCTATCAATTTTATCTGTGCCAACCTCACTTGAAGAGGATCTTCAATTTCTTCCAGCTCAAAGAAATATTCTAATTCACCAATCAAGTCAATCAAGTTCTTAGGCTTCAAAGTACCAAAGAAATTAGAAACTTCCATCTGGTAACTATTACTTAACCGAGCTCTAGATCTATGTAACTGAGTAGTTTTGTCTTCACCAGATCTGTCTCTCCAGTCATCACCACTAGATCCAGTAGCTTCAAAGTCTTCATCAGCTTCCTCATTACCATCCTCAATACCAACATTCCAAGGTACACCAACAACAACTCTCATGATATTAGCAACCATGTCATTCTTCATCAATTCCATCTCAGATCTGACTTTCTCAGAAATCTTTGATTCCACAACATCACAAAGATTTGCAATTTCTCTAGGGTCCAATCTTCTCGGAGGCATCCTTAAAGATAAGAAGACTCAAAGCAACAAAACCCTACACTGACCACCTTGTGACAACCTCTAGGTTGTATGCAAGTCAGATCAGCCTGCCACCTTGCATGAACAATCAGGTCAAGATTTCACAAGTTTAGTGCTACGGATCCACAACTTAGCTCATACAATCTCTTCGCCAAAAAGATCAACTTCGCAAGATCAGCCTTACTAGTTCAAACTTTTCTCAACAAGATCAACTCAGCTCTTATACCACTTGACGTAGTCAAGGATGGTGGATCCAATGAAGGATAGTCCAACCTTACAGCCAATTACAAAACAACAGAATAACACAACACCATAAAATGTTTCAACTCAATTTCCATTAACATGCACGGTTGTAAGGCCTTCCAGGTTAGGGCCAATTACAAATAATATTAATTCTGCAAGATCAACTAGATCCAATATAATTCTAGCTAGTTCAGTTTTGAAACAGATTAGCAACTGATGGAAACCCTAAGGCATATTTGAACTTGTGCTCGCAAGCCACCAAGCAATCTCCTTGTCTCCAAGCATGCAAACCACTAGCTCTGCTATGACAACTATTAGAATTCAATTTGATCTACTAGATCTCATAGGATCCAAGTATACAATATCATTTCCACAACTTCACTTTTCATCTGCCACTCCAAACTTCCCTAAACAACTATCCAAACACTCCTTAAACACTAAGCTTCAGCCACAAGTCAGCTGGACGACATAATTAACTCCTACAAACAAATATTAAATGCAATACAAGTCGGCTGTCAAATAGCCTTACAATTATTTAATTCTCCATGTCAGCCTCTAGATCTACATAGGAGAATACAATAAAAGATACCAACAATAAATGCACCAAGTCGGCCAACCAAATCACCAAGAACTCCAGTCGGTAAACTAGAACTATCGAGCACCAGAGAAAAAACCTAGCACCAGTGAAACAACCGACCAAGCCAAGAAACACCAAGCAACATAGGCATCACTGAGCACAAGTTCCACTGAGCACAGAAGTTTCACCAAGTTCCTTCAGTGACTGAGCCTCCTTCAATAACCGAGACCGCTGGTTAAAGTTGCAACCGAGTAACACATAACCAAAATAACACACCACCATGTAGATTCATTGAGTACCAAGAATGCCCTAGCATCAATTTATGTATACACCGAGTCAGTCTTGTGTATAACAAGTGATATTAATAACTGATTTAGTTATCACCGACACATTCAATATTAACCGAGTATGGATGAAAACATCAAATGTTAGAACAACCGACTTAAATTGATGAGCTGAAAATTGCTTATGATTTTGAGGTAAAAGATGAAGTTTGTTATAAGATCCACGACTAAAAAAATTCATAGATGATCGAAGGGAAGAAAATGAAACATGTTATTGACACATCTATCAAGGAAGCTTGAAGTGGCAAAATGGACGAAGGAGATTAAGAGGCAAAATCTAATGGCTGATATGAAAATGGTTTACATGTCTATTTAAGAGACATGAGATTCATGGAGGAGAATGTTAGATGAATAGAGACTACAAAAGATTTCATGTGAAGACATTTCTTCATGCATTCCTGATTAAACTGGTTACAGACATAACCAAGTTGCAAGCATAACTGAGCGTCAGAGATATATATACACCAAGTGAAGTAAGTTGGAGGATATGATGAAGAGAATTGATTATTGATCAAAAGAGTTATTATGAGATTAGCATAGATCTAAATATTTGGAAATTGAGTTGTATTTGAATCAGATCACTACTGTATCAGTTTAACCTTTGTTACAACAAAATCTCTTAACCGAGTGGACTTAATAGTCTTTTGTATTTACATATGACATTCAAGGAATGTTATTTGTTTTCTTGTTGACCCCATAGTGAATGCTAGTGAAAAGTTAACTGTTAGTGATAAATCCATTAACCAGGTCACACCTGATAGTGTGCATTGTAATCTTTAATAGGGCTGGCTCCTAACCGAGCTCACTTCAGAAGAGTGAAATATTTTGGGTTACCAGTCCTAGGTGGTTTATCCCTTAGCAGGGTTTCCATGTTAAATCTTTGTGTTATGTGTTATTTTTTATGATTTTTTTGCTATCATACTTTACATATTGCATATTTGATGAATCGGTAAAGACCGTTTTGGAGATTACTGGTATTCGGTAAATGAACAGAAAGATAGTTATCTTATCTTACCGAGTTGTTTGATTTTTTGAATAAGTTTGATAAATTACATCTAAGATTTTGGGACTATAGGATAACTGATTTAACTGATTCACCCCCCCTCTCAGTTATATAACACACTATTCTTTATACCCTAGTGCTCGGCACTGACATCTTTACATAACTCGGTATAAACTAACTCAACTAATACTGAGGTATTCAGTGACCACTATCTTACTCAGCAGTAACCATTGCTTAGTAAATGTACAATATACATAACTTGACCTATACATGATGACTCGGTCACAGTGATAACCAACCAAAATTGCCTAGAAAATGACTAAGTGTAAGACACTAATAGACAACAAAACTTAGGGATCAACAATCTCCCCCTTTAACATTAGTGGAAAAAACACTTTGTCATGACATTTTTCATTACATTTACAAGAGTACTTAGTACTAACGAAAAATTCTATAGAATAATCCCCCTAAAACTTAACTCGGTCTCCAAAATGTTTTTTTACATATATAAATAAGACTTCTTATTTGACATACACTTAAATATATACATTTGAAAAAATAGTATGTCATACCATTTGTCCTATGTCTTCCTTCTGATTTCTGATATCTGACATATATCTGATATTTCATATTCATATCCATTGGATGTTATTTCCCCTAATGATTCTATCATGTCATGTTATTTCCCCCTTGTTTTTATCACTTGAATTTTTTGGGGTGTGGGGGTCTTGAAATATTTGTCTAGGAATGGTTTGTGAAGCTACATGACCATACCTAGTGTGTTGTCCCAACCAGACCTTACAAACTTCAAAACCTCAGACTTCACTTCTAGCTCGACAACTAGCTCGACTAGGCTCTCAGCAATAGAAAGATGAAGATCTTTCTGAACTAACTCCTTTGTCATGACTAACTCCCTTTGCATAGCCTCAAGATGAGGTGTTAACACTGTTTGGATAGAGAGTAGTCTAGCCCTTATTTTACCATCATTAGCCACCAACTTGGCTAATCTACCTTGGGCATGTAATAATCTGGTAAAATACATAGAGCTAGAACTTGCATCCATGGTCAATGAGTGACCAATAGACTTTAGATCTAACTGTAGTTTATCTATTAGATCCTGGTTGTCCTTTGTAAATTATTCTATATTGTATAACTTCTTGTACAAAGAATGTGCAATTTGTACAACTTCTTCTAAATTTGTTACTAAGCTAGAGATTTCTACCTATTTCACCGCAATGTCTGCAGAGACCTTATTGAGTAGCTTGGTCTCAAAATTCCTTTCTAACCACTACAACAACTTGTCATTAGCCTCGCTATTATCATCAGTCACTTTGTTGATAATGTGAACAAGTTGATCCATAACAGGTTCAGATTCATTTACATCAGTCATGTCAAAAGCATCTATGAAAATACATTTTATCTCATGAAGTACCTACTTTTGTTGATGTTCCCTTCTCATTTCTTCCTGTTTTCTCTTCTTCTTCAGTAGGTCTTGCAATATTTTCACTTGTTTGTAGGTCAAGAAATAAGTGTCCCACTTAGGAATCACTATAAATTCTTTAAGTGTCACCTATGTAGTAGGAGATTCCTCCTTCTTTTGTGACTTCTTCCTAGGTGTAGTACCATTGGGCATATGTATAAGAGCTTTTATTGCCTCCTATTCCTTAGGCTCTTGATTTTCCTGCTCTTTCTCTTTCTCCATCTTTTCCTTTTCCTTCTCCTTTTCCTTTTCCTTTTCCTCCACATGAGGACTTACTACTACCAATGCAAACTATTCTGCTTGCTCTTTTCTTGTCTCCTTGATAGGTATAGACTTTGGTGTGATTACCGACTTGTCCTTTTCTCGACATTAGCACTTTGGGGGACTATCTGATCAACTATGACTATATGTGGGCTAGAAGGGGTAATCTCAATAGTTGATTTTCTCTCAATCTGTGGATAATCTCTCACTTGTAATAATAATGGATTGATGCTCGACATAGATTTATCCTTGGCTTTCTCGGCTTGAATATGATTCTGAATTTCTTCCTCGGTCAATATGTTTGTTTTCACTGGAGTGTCCTCAGTGATATCTAAAATAGTTATCTCAAAATTCCTCTCTCCATCCTTATGATCTGCTTCCTTTTAAACTTGATGTTCACTAACATCCTCCTTATTATCTAACTCATCTACCTTGGATGTACTTGCACCCTATTGTGCACTCTTATCAACTAAAAGACCAAAAATTATCTTCCATAACCTTAAAATTTGTTTCAAAATATCTTCAACCTTGTGTTGAAGGATAGAGTATGCCCAGAGCTTGGGAATAAATCTGTTCCTATGTTGCTCCACATACTGCTACATGTATTTAGGGGATAAGTCAGACATGACTTGAGCAAGAGTGCTCTCCCTGATTTGCTTCTTGGTCATTAAGGAATATTCCCATTTCTAAGCTATCCTCTAATATAATTCATCAGGAATCAAATTCCCCAATTGAAGTGGCATCATCTTGAATATACAGAGCATCTCAAGCATAGATTGTTCAACTCTCTCCTTGTCTTCAATACTTAGTTTCTCAAATCTTATTTTCTTAAAGCCTTCTAGGCCAACAATGCTCTTAATGTTGTGGTATATTTCATCCAGAGTCAGTGATCTCTTCTGTGATGGAACCTTCTTCTTTTCTTCCTCATCACTATCAGTTTCCTCATCATCCTTCTCCAAGATAAGCTTTCTTCTTCTTTTCTTCCTTATTTGACTCAGAATTGCCTTAGGCTAAACTGGTTTTTTTTTCCTAGATGCAGGGATCTTCCTTTGTGGCTTGACAGCTACGACAATAGAAGCTGCTCTAGTTCTCAGCCTAAGTGTTGGTGAGGAGATGGGCTTAGGTTTTTGTATTGGTTTCTTGATAGCATTGGCAACTGATGCCTTCTTGCCTTTCTTTACTACCACATTCTTCTCTTCTTCACTTTCTTTTGACTCACTAGATTTGTCCTCTCCTAATCCCTAAGTCAATTCAAGAGGTGCATCTACCTCTTCATCTCCTAACATATTCTCTATATTTTTCACTATCTTCTTTCTTTTTCTCTCCATGGTAGCATATTTTAATCCCATGGTTATCTGAGCCTTAGCTTCCTATATGTTCCAAAATATGTGCCTTCTTGTCAACTTCCTCAACTAATATGGCTATGATTGCTGCTATTGTTTCATCAATATTTATCTCATAAGGTAATGGCATTAGCCACGATACCCTTGGTATAACTACTTGTGCATATGTGAAATCTGTATCAACTAGAAAACATATGTCTTTATAGTACTTATCCACTTGAGATACATGGCTCCCGCTTCTTTTCCTCATTTTCTTCTTGAATTGAACAAGATAAATTTCTATGAAAATCTCAAAATTTTCACCTATCTGACCAATAAACTCACTAATATATACTATCACTGGTATATTCTTATCCCATTCTACATGTCCAACAGTACGAAAACTTTTCTAAATGTAGAAAAATAAACAAACAAGTAAGGAACCAAACTTACACATAGAATTCTTTTATTTATGGATTGATGTAAGGTTCTTGGCAAGCTGTGTCAGTTGGAGCTTAGCAAGGTCATATGTATGATCCTTCTTTATTATCTTCCAAGCTTGGTCCACTGCCATGCATGGGACACTATCCAACCAACTAGACTGATAAAACTTGTGAGCTATCACCCTCATTGCAAATTCAATTTCTGGGTCTGTGATAGTTGAAATAGTCATTCCTCATTTGTTCCACATTGCCTGGGTGTTTTTTGAATTTCCTCTTTACTTAAACATCTCATTGTCTTCTTTCCAGTGAGTTTGGGGTATCCAGTTACCCAGTGAATCATATCTTTTGTAATTTGGAATGGTCCATCCTCCAGACAAACTTTCATATTGTGTACTCTACTTAGTACAATCTTGATCCACTCAACTTTGAAATTTTGTAGTAAATTGAGAGCATGCACTAACCATTGCTTGGCAACCTTCTAGTGTTCCCGCTTCAACACCCCGTTGCTATAAAATTTATCATACACTTCTTTGAGTTAATAGTCTTTGATTTCCATGATCTTACACATGTAGAATGATCAAATGCTATTAATCATTAGAACCTTCTAAGGTATAGATGATAGGGCTCCAATCAAATCTCCCATAATTGCACTTTCTAGAATGACCTAGAACTTCTGTGGCTTGCATGCATCGTTCCTCACCAATTGAACATTGAAAATATCCTTCCTTTTCTTCTTAACTACATCTGATGATGAAGATGCCATTTCTTTAAACTTAAGGGTTTAATTTCTAAAATGAATAATTTGGTAAAATACCTTGCACAAGTGTTTCTCAGATATTTTCCAATGACACGTTGTGAAGATTTCTGCAAATCACGCTTAGCACTAATTGCTCTGATTAATCTCTCTTGAATCATTTTGAAAAGTTCTCAAATCACCGATGAAATGAAAATAAATGGTAACTTCTCACTTTATAAACTTCAAATGGTCGAATTAGGGCTTCATTAATGATCCATACAATTTCTAGGTGAGATACAGTTGTCTTGACAATCTCATCTCAACTTGATTAACATAAGCTCAATTGATACAACCATTCTCTTATAGCTCGGTGTACATCACATCTCAACTATCATAGGATCTTAGAAAATACTAGTGACTTAGTCACTATAAGCTAAAATAATGATGCTCGACATCAAATATACAATGTAGCTCTTCACTCTAATCTGTCCTAATGCATCTTAATCTATGCTGATATGAACCTTATCTTATCAAATGTTAGGAATTGATGTAAAATAAAACATTATAAGATTTAGTTCTACACATATCTTCTTTACTTAGTTCGAAGTAGTGTGATCACCTGATCCATCAGATTAGGTGACCTTAGGTTCACTGACTCCACTACTTATTGCTTCCTCTTTCTTCTTCCATGTCTTGTTCATTTGATTTCTCATCTACTCAATAGTTTCTTCATTCTAGCTTTGTTTAGTGCTCAGTATATGTGCTATGTAGTCTTTCTTTAAGTGACCAATCTTATTGCATTTATAGCATACCATACTTCCATTCATCCAACTCTTGGATTTACCTTTGAATTGTGTCTTCAAATAATTTTCTCCAATGTGACCATATTTTTCACAGTAATGACAACTATACCAAGTGTTGTAGTCCCAATTGTATGTATTACCCTTCTTAGTTGCCTTAGTCTATTGATTGGATGTCCACTTAGCTATGGATCTACACTCATATGCTCTATGCTTGTATTTCTGATAGTTGAAGCAATGTCCTTGAAATCTAGGTGAGGTAGGTGGATTATTGACCTTTGTCCTACATTCATGTGCCTGATGTCCATGTTTTTTATAGTTAAAACAATATCCATTGAACTTTGGTTTAGGATCATATTTACCATGTTTTCTTCTACAGATGTTGGTTGTATGTCCTAGATTTCCACAATGATGGCATGTAGGCTTGATGTTCTTTGGCTTTGCATTCCTCTATTCTCCACCTTTTGATGATTCTCCTTCCTCAGTGGATGATAACTGCTCATCATGTCCAAGTCCAGATATATCATTAGATCTTCTAGGTGACCTTAATAGTTCTTGAAAGTATCTTATAGCTTCATTAGGCTTGTTAATCCTTTCATTGATCTCCTTTTCAAATCTTAGTTCATTCCTCAGTTGACTATTTTCTGATCTCAGATTTGTGATTTCCACATCTTTCCTGCCTAATTCTTGATTAACAAGTAGCAGTTGATTTACCATGTCCAGTTGATTGTTTGTCAATCTTTCCATGTCACATGTCCTTTCATCAAGTCTCATTGATATTTGTCTTTTATCTTATTCAATCATTGTCTTATCTTCTTCAACTTTCTTTTTCTATTCAAAAACTTCACAGAGTCTTATTGATTGTATTTCTTGTTCTCTCTTCAGATTTATGATGTCCTCATTCAGTATGTTGCTTTTCTCCAGTAGTTCTTTTATGGCTTTGTCACTTTCAGCAGAGTTTCCACTATCAAATAGTCCTGTAGTATCCTCTTCTTGATATTGTGTTTCATTCTATTGTATTTCTATTTCTCTTCTTTTGCTTAAATATTTCTTCAGTTTACCTCTGGCTGCTTCAAGTTGTTGTAATGCAAGCTAAATGTCAATCTCTTGATTCTCTATGATCTTTCCCAACTTATAAACCTCCATCTCAAGATATTTGACTCACAAGTGGTTAGACTTCTTTAAGACACTAAGCTCTAATACCAATTGTTGGAAATCTATTAGGAAAAATGAGATACTGAGAGGGGGGGTGAATCATATATCAACCAATTCATACATTTTGACATAAACAAACTTGCATAGTATAAGCATCAAACTTAACACTGTAACCGATCTAATATCCTAATCATCATCCATGAAAATAAAACACAACACAATGATTTTGGTTACCTAGAAACCCTTGAGAGGTAAAACTAGTGTGGGGATGACACCCACAAATCTTCACTATTGCAATATTAAAGTTTTCCTATTAGGGCTACAAGTTTTGATCATAAAATATGATCTACCCTATGAGGGGTCTTCCCCGTTAAGAGCTTTGAGACTTATACAATCTACCTTGCAAAAGGATTTAAAACTTAAAACTAAGTAAGCACTCAGTTAAGAGATTTACTAAGGTCTGTTAAAACCATTCTGTTAAGAGATTTACCCTGATTCACCTGTTAGAATGTCTCATTACTTGATCCTTCAGTTTTCACTGTGATGCTGATTACATATCTTCTCCTTACAATATAGATTTGATCTCCTCTATCAAATATGTCTGTGTTCTATCCTTCACTCCTCTACTCAGTCACTGAACTCTATTTTTGATAATCAAAGAACTTTTCTACTTTGCAAGTATGAGATCTCCTTCATACTCTTCTCCTCTCTCATGATACATTTTAGGGTTCGGATCTCATCTTATATAAACAATTAATCATCTCCAAGATTTAAGATCTACGATATGGATTATATACTTTTTCCGCTTAACCTTTCCCTAATTCTGATTGGTTCCATGAATTGCATAGGGATTAATGTTTACAATTCTAAAGCATAATCATCTCCACGATTTCCTCAATAAACAATAAATGTAATATGGATGTTGGCCAAAATGGTTTAATACCTAAGTGTTTGTGCCATAACAAACACATATGTCAAATCTATCTTTCTCGGCATTTGATAACTTTGGCACTCGACATTCACTATTCTTTATATCCTAGTGCTCGACACTGACATATTCACATAACTCGTTATAAATTGACTGGGCTAATATTGAGGTACTCAGTGACCACTATCTTACTTGGCAGTAACTACTACTCGGTAAATGTACAATATACATGATTGACCTATACATGATGACTCGGTCACAGTGATGATCAGCCAACATTGCCTAGAAAATGACTAAGTGTAAGACACTAATAGACATCAAAACTTAGGGATCAACAATCAAGATATAAGATTTTCCATTTGATGGTGGATCAATTGGACCTACAAAATCAACTCCCAATTTATCAAAAATACTTGAGGATAGAGAGGAATTTGATTATATTTTGTTGGTCTACCCATCCTTTGAAACCTATCACACTTCCTATTGTAATTTCTTGAATCCTTGTGAAGGTTAGGCTAGTAATACCCTATATTCAGAACTTTCACAGCTATTCTTTTAGTTGCAAAATGCTCCCCATAGGGTTCATCATGACATGCATGCATTATATCATAAGTTGTATCCTCTCTAACAAATCTTCTGATAACATGATCTAGTCCAGTACAAAATAAGAAACCTTCTAGCCATGAGAATCGAAAAGTTTTCCCAATGAGAACCCTTCTCTCCTTAGTAGAAAAATGAGGAGGAAATCTTCTTCTGACCAAGTAATTGAATATATCTGCATGCCAAGGCATATGTACGCTAATAGAAAATACATATTCATCTGAAAAAGTGTCATCAATGACTTGAGTGTCTTTGGATGTGGTCAACCTTGAAATAAAATCTATTACAACATTGGCCTTACCTAGTTTTCCAATAGTTGTGATGTCAAATTCCTGCATTAATAGCATTCATCTAGCCAATCTCCCTGTAATCAATGGCTTGTCCATGAGATGCTTTATGGTTGCATGGTCTATATGGAAAAACATTTTTTACCTTGTGATGTAGTGTCTAAACTTATTGAGGGAATATATGACTTCCAACATCTTATTTTCTGTCACTGTTTAGTTAAATTCATCCCCTTACATGTTTTTGCTAACAAAGTAGATGACATTTTTTTTATAGATCCTTCTTTTTGTCCCAAAATAGCCCCTATGTAATAATCTGATGCATTTGTATGGATATGAAAAGGGAGCTCCCAATTAGGACCTCTATGTATAGGTGGTTGCGTTAATGTTGTCTTTAAATCAATGAATTCCTTATCATAATCCTCTATCCATTTGAACTCTGCATCTTTAGTTAATAGGTTATAAAGAGGTGCTACCATTTTTCTAAAATCTTTTATAAAACACCTATATTACCATGCATGTCTCAAAAAATTCTAATGTCCTTTTGTTTAGCAGGAATAGAAAGATTGGAGATTACCTCTATCTTCATTGGGTCCATTTGGGTTCCTTTTGGAGAGATATAATGGCCAAGGACCACTCCTTCCTGTATCATCATAAATCAATTCTCACTATTCAAGGATAGATTATGTTCTTGACATCTTTGAAAAACCTTGCCTAGGTTGTCTAATGCTTCTGCAAAATCAGTTCCATATGTAGTGAAATCATCCATGTAGATCCCCATATGGTCATGTGAGATATCTAAAAATATACTAATGAATTCTCTTTGAAAAGTCATAGGTGCATTCCATAGGCCAAAGAGAAGTAAAAAATAAGCATAGGTTCCCCAATGATAGGTAAATGTTATTTTGTCATGATCCTCAGGTGTAATTTCTATCTGGTTATAGCCACTAAATCCATCCAAAAAGGATAAATAATGCTTTCTTGCAAGTGAATCTAATATCTAATCTATAAAAGGAAGTGGGAAATGATCCTTCTTATTTGTAGGGTTCATGTCTCTATAGTCAACACAAGCTCTCCATTTGAAATCCTTCTTAGGCATAATGACTAGAGGGACACTCATTGGCTATTTCCGATATGGTAGATGAATCGTGCATCTAATAACCTCTACATATTCTCCTTTTACAATCTCTCTCAATATAGGGCTGATTATTCTTTGTGGCAGCCTTACTAGGGTACAATCATCTCTAATGTAGATCCTGTGAGTACAAAGTTTAAGGTCTAAACCTTTCATATCATGATAATTCCATGGAAATTCATGTTGGTGATTTTTTAATAGGTTTGACGAAGAAACTTGCTGCTCTTGACTAATATTTCTATTGATATTCAAACATCTTCCTTCTGCAACTTCCACTTGTGTGGTTAACTCAATCATAGATATTTTACTTTACTTGGGATTTTTAACTCATGAGGCAATAATGTATGAAACATATATGTTGTTGTAGGAAGTTCAAGTGTATGGGAAGTGGGTAGTAGTGTCTGTACTGGACATGCAAAATAATATTTAGAAGTAGGGGGTTCTTGATGCACCTCATAATGATTCTGAATTATATGTGATAATATCCCATCATCCCCCTGAAGTAAGATAAATGAATTTCTTCCTATAATCATGAGTTGTGCAACTGAATTAACTTCTTCGGCTTCTTCCCCCACATTTGGCCAGATGGGATGCTCTAGGTCATGAGATGGTTGTGTAGGAGGATAAAGGAAAATATTCTTATTATTTATCCCATCATCAATAGTCATGTCCCTTAATTTTCTTACTATATAAGGATCTGTTGTGACCAACCACGACCTTCCTAGAATAATGGGATATCCTCCTAGTATGGCTTTAGGTAAAATAATCATGAATTATGTTGGATATTCCCAAGAGTCTAGAGTAACAAAAAGTTCCTCTACCATACCATCTATTTTAATAGTAGATCTATTAGCAAGCTACAAGACAATAGAAGTAGGTCTTAGGTTGGTAACCTTTAGTTATTGCATGATGTCCTTAGTCATAACATTGATTTATACCCCTAAATCTATTAGAGTATTTTTCACTTGAATTCCATTTATAATTACCCCAACTACAAGACTACCTGGGTTAGAATATTTTGTTAGATTTACTTTTCCAAGCATAATATTTGCTAACTTCCCCATTACATGGACTATTGTGGGGTCCTTTTTCCTACCTGGATTTTTAAGACACACCTCTCTAATTGCTTTTCTATAAATTAGAACACTTTTTTATAGCTTGGAACAAAGGTATTTTGACACATATATGCTTTAATTGATCCAAAAAATCAAAATTTATTTCTTCTTTTTCTTTGATAGGTTCTAACATTTATAGAAATGGTGGGTCTAGATCAGAATGACAAACCGATTCAAGATTCTTAGGCTCACTAGACTCAGTTGGTACATCAAGTATGATTTTTTTCTCTTCCTCCTCGATAAGAATCTTTTCTATGATAGGAGTGGAAGGGGATGAAAAAGTGGTTCTTGAATGTAGATGAATATCACTCAAACTCACAACATATGAAAGAAAATAGTTAGGATCTATAGAGTAAACCGGCTATTGTTGTGGTTTTTTATTTGGGTTAGGTTTGGGTTGAGTTGGTAATTGAGTAAGTCTATGTGCAGTTTCTCTTGGATTAGGAGGAGCAGTTAATAATTTCTATTGAGGATGTGGACATAGCTATAGGTAACCAATTTCTTGGTTGGGCCATTGTTGTCCTCCCCTCCATTGGGATGCTTGTTGCTAGTTCCCTTGAGGTGCTTTCTATCTTCCTTGAGGTTACTGCTAATTACCTTGGGTTTTTGCACTAAGATGGAGAGTTTTGGTAATTCGAACAATTAATTCAAGGGTTGTTATAATACTTAGGTGGATAACCTCCAAAATTTGAGGGGTATGAGGGTTGCCATTGACTACCAGATTCATATGAATTCAAATAAGGTCTACTAAAAGATAATGGGTATAATGACATACCTTGTCGTGGAGCCCATGGCCTTTTTTGTGAAATGTAGAAAAATTGTTCATCATCTCCTTAAATTGGCTTGAATTCTAGTGGAATTTTCTTTCTATCAATGTTGGCTATCATTTTCATTAGCATTCCTTCTTCTTTTGTCTCTAGTGAGGATAATATTCTACCCATATTGCCTTTGCCTCCTCATGTTTCTTTTTTTCTTGAAGTGTGTCTAGCTAAGTAGCCATATTGTTTATGATGTCTTTCTTGAAGTTTTTCAACAAATAAGTTATTTATATCCTTGAGACTCCATTAGTGGAGGGTTTAACCATACAATATTGGTAACCTCTTCCTTTATTAAGAGTTACTCTGGATTATTTTTGACACATCTTCCTAATGTCTTCCCAGGGAACTTATATGATATATCCTCTTCCAATCAAGTACAAAGCATCTGTGCAACTTTCATTGATGCCTCTAAGAAAGAGAAACTTTTGAGATTCCTCATTAAGTGCATTGTGTGGAGATCTCTGTAGACTAAACAATAACCTTGATACATAGTCCTCCAAATTTTCAACTTCCTTTTGTTGCATCCTGATGATATCATCTCCTCTCATATCATTGCCTCTACAATATTCATTGTACTTCTCAATGAACTTTAGTTTCATGCCATTCCAAATATCTACAATATCCCTACCCAAAATCATAAACCATCTTAATGCAACTTCCTTCAAAGTAGTAGGAAACAACTTAAGCCCACAAGAATCAGTATTGTAGTCATAGATTTTGTAGAGGATATTAAGTTCAGATAGGTTTGGGTGTTTGGGTCCTCTGTTTCTAAACCATATAATTTAGGAAGGACTGAAGCATAAATGTTCTTGAGTTTATCAACACCATTCTGGTCAGTGATAGGGAATGAAAAAGTTATAGGATTAGGTCTATTTTGAGCAGCAATTATTGCTTGATAGAGCACTAAAGCATATGAATTCTCAACCAGATCAAGTGGACAAATGGTTCTTTTGAGGAAATTGGACTAGTCAAATTTGAAAATACAGCAACATAAGAGTTTATCTCTTCTTCTTCCTCTTCTAGCAATAGTTAGAACTCAACTAGTTGATAGTCAAGATAAGGGTCATTAGGAAGAAATCTACATAGAGAATCTTTTCTCCTTTCTCTTTCCATACGCTATTAACTTAGTAACAACCAACTCACACAAAAATATTGGTAAAGGAATAGTGGGTCATTACTTTATTAGGGTGAAAACTATGCTTAAGAAAAATATTTTCACATCATAACAAGGAATAACTTAGAAATGACCCCAAATAACTTCCTAGTTTGACACTATCCCCAATAACTATGCCAAAAATATTGGGCCTCCTACAATGATTCAATAAATGGGCCCTAAAGCTATAACTTAGAGATTGGGTATCTGAGCTAAATAGTTATCTCGGTCATCATGGAGGTGTTGGAACTGTAAATTTTTGCAAAATTTAGAGCCCCACTCAATGTGAAAACCCTAAAAATGAGCTTTTGAGTCCCGCACCTAACAAATGAATTTCTCTTGAAATCATGTTAGTCACCTATAAATAAGTATGTGTATCCATTTTTAGCCCCTCAAAATCAAATTTGACGCCTCTATTAAGAAGCAAGTCCCTAAGGTGTACACCATGCATATTATAGTTCCTTGCAACTAGCCATTTTGGAGATTAAACATCATGATGCCTTTTCTCATAATTTCCAATCTAATTGTCTCATGCAATTTTATGCATATCAATCCAGCCCTATGCCACATTTCAAAGCTCTACGAGTCTGTTTGATATTTTTGCCAAGCTAAAACTAAATGGAGTTTATGCAGATTTGTTGTTTGTAGAGTGACATTATCAGTCAAGAGTTCTCTTTGGAATTTACTATTTTTTACTTGGAAGGATATCTCATTAGATAAAATTTTTTTATGATTCTTTGTATGATAATGAACTCATGTTCCAAGTTATAGGTCTTCATCACTTGATTTGACAAGATTTTGAAAGGGAAAGTAAATGCAGTTTTAAACAGTTTAACAATGCAATTTTCAGAAAAGGAAAGTTTTCAAATTTGATAATAAAAATATTCGTTCACAGAAAGGATCTTGCAAAACTGTTTGGTGAAAGGTTCCTGTTACATGGAGGAGTTACTGATATCACATCAGAAGAAGCTTTGGATTAGCATATGAGTACAATCTAGAAGAGAAATGTAGTCTGTTTATGTGGTCTCATGGTATGCCAAATACACACAAAATATGGAATATGCCCAATGCTATATCACTACGGTAAAGAAATGACACTTGAGATATAAAGATAGCCATTGCTATTTCACAAGGTGAGTATTTTGTGGTTTGCGAAATAACAAGAACCAATGAAAAAGAGGCACGAGAATAATTATTTCAAAGAATAATAATGTTAATGAGTAACATGAATGATTTGCAAGGAGTTAAAATCATAGCTTTATGAAGAAATATTTTTCTTTTTTCCCGAGTTTACGTTAAAGAGGGAGATAACAATTGATTAAATTAAAACATTACCTCTATACACCGAAATTCCACATCACCTTTAAAACATAAAAATATTCGAGATTGAGAGGAGATTATTCCGGAGTTAAGGCATATTCATGGGAGGTGAAAATGGTTGTAGTGAAAACATAAGCATGCCCGTAGAAATATCATTTTGGTTTGGTAAAACATTCTAACCTAGAAGATGTGAAATTTATTTTTTCTCATCAAATTAAAGTATTGTGTGGAGATATAAGGTTATGATTTATTTTACATAGGAAAATGGATATGTGTGGCATGGAGAGTAAATATTTTTTTTTATGAAAGAATGAAGGAAGAATATGATTGAACATATTATCACTTTAATTAGGTATATGATGGAAATCTAAAATTATTTACATGTTTGAAGTCAAAGTGATTTTACAAAAGGGTAAAAAATTTGCAAAATAATGCTTGGGAAAATTAAATTCTTCTTACCAAAATATTGGCATTATGGTGTAGTTTGGAGAATAATATAATTTTAAGAAAAAGAGGAATATTTTTGAAAAGAAATATCATTAAGGCCAAATGTTATGGGCAAGAATATGTATTTTCAAGAAATAAATAATTGGAGATTCATGGACACAAGCGATAAGAGTTATAGTTTGTAAAATAAAATGATTAATCATTTTACTAGGGATTTGAATTTAAATAATTCTCATTGTAATATTTTTGTTCTGTTTTAGTTGTTAGGTTAGTTTTTCTTCAAGATGGTGTTACAAGTGTTATCTTTTATCAAATCAAGTCTTCTGTGATTATTGAATTTGTGAATTCTATTGTTGTTTTCAAAAACTTATGTGGAGATGTTATTTTTCTTGTACATCACTTGATGATCAGAAGGCTATAATGAGGTTGTTGACTTATTTCTTTCTGTTAATTGGTTTCCTCAATAGGAATTAAATTCAATTAAACTAGTTGTATGTGGTGTAACAAATTGTCTAGCGAGGTTGCACATAAGGATGTGGTGAAGGATGACTCCATAGCCCAATTGAGATAAGGGACTGGTCTTACATTGTTTCATTGAGTGGGAAAATTTTCATCAATTATCCAAGTTTATTTTTATATTTTTTTTTCAAGCAAGTAGGAGTTGTTAGTTTTTAGAGTAAAAAGAAAGAAAGAAGAGTAGCAGTTTGATTGTTTCCAATTTATATGCCAATTTAGGAATATCTTTCAATTTTGATCATTAAATCTACCCAAGGATTGATTTAGTTATTTGAAAAATAGAGTTAGAAGAAGAGGTGCACCTGCCTTGGTATGGAAGAGCTAGAAGTGCAGATGAATTTGATCACATTGATCATTCATGTTCGTTGGCTTGATCCCTTGCTTGACCTTGTCACAAGAATTGGTAGTTCTTTAGGGTTTAAGCAATCTGTGGTTTTGGGAAGCAACGGATTAGCGACTCTTCTAGGGATGAGATTTCATAATATTTGGTTGTCATTGGGCAAGTAAGAAAGTTTTGAGTTTGTTGGAGTGATTAAAAATGACTTTGCTGAGGGAATGACCCAGAAAAAGAAAAACAATTCCACTTTATTGAAAAGAACCAAATAAAAGCAAGAAGAAGTTGCAACAATTTCAAGTTTTTACTATATATCAATATAGGTGTCCACAAATTCATAGAGGATTTTTAATTTATAAAGCTTATGAGCCATTACATTTCCACAATATCATTGACAATCCAAATTATTTCCCTACTAAACTTAAAGAGTTTGTGTCAAAGCTCCAAGGAAAGAAAGATGAATCAACAATCCAACATTTGAAAGGGTTCTATGAGTTCATTGAAAGTTTTCAAATTTGTGCGGAAGATGAGATCATTAATTTTTTTTCAAGATCATTGATAGATGTTGCAGGTGATATTTATAATCAGTTACCCACACAAAGTATCTCATCGTGGGAATATTTTGAATGGTGGTTCATGAATGAGTTCTATGACATTATTGAAGAAAACACTTCAAATATTAGCCCACCAAGTTATTCTTCATGCAATGCTAATATTGATAAAATTATTAGCATATTGGAACATGGGCTAAAGAAAACATTACTAGTTGAAGAAAATATTATGGTTGTTGAAGAATACTTAACTAAGGATGTTGCAGAATGGGTTGACTCTGACAACTTTGAATGGTGCCACTTTCTTGATTCACATATTGAGGAAAATGAATATCATAGTCATGAGGAAAGTGAAAAAGAATTCACACATGAGAACCGTGGTGACACTTGTGAGATAGATATTAGTGACAAAAGGGGTGAACAAGAAGAAATTCCTCTTAGCACTGAAGAGATTTCAGATTTGTTGGATAAAGAATATCAAAGATATGTGTAGAAAAATGGCTCTAATTTTTTTTAGATTCCAAGATGAACAAAATAACATGACGCATACAAAATACATCTTTTGAGATGATGGATGGACAAGGAGATGGTGTCATTAATGAAAGGGAGGCAATGAATATTTTTTAGGAAGATGATTTATTCAACTTGGGTGTGCATTCTTATAGCAGGTTGAGGTATATACTTTTGAAAATACCTTAGGGCCCATTTGGTTCCTGGTATTAACTTGGAATAGTCATTATTTAATGCGAGAATAAAGTAATTCACCATTTCTGGCCATTTTTTGAATTCCTGAATTAGAAAATTAATCCCCATTTTTGGGCCAATGCTTGGATTAATTAATTCCAAAAAAACCTGGAATTCATTTTTTATTCCAGATTAAGCTATTCATGGATTCGAAATTACAACAAAATATATAAGTCGTCGGGTCCATGCGTGAATGGTTCTTTAGGTTTTCTGAGAAAATTATTTTCACGATAGTCATTTCCACCATTTGATCGAGAGTCAAAAATTAAAATTTGTAAGAAAATAATTTTTTTTTATAATCTTATTTTTTAAAAGTTAATAACACATATTTTAATTTAAAATTATATAAGTTAAAAATACATATATATTTTAATTAAAAAACCAGCAACAAAAATGATAAGTTCAAAAATTAAAATTTGTAAGAATTTTTTTTTTTATAATTATAATTTTTTAATAAGCTAAAAATACATATTGTTCAAATTAATTAAAAAAATGAAAAATAATCCTTATTCCAATTCCACATTATGGGATCCAAACACAAAATAGATTATTCCAGCTTTTGTTTTCAAGATTAATTAATTCGAGAATAGGTCCTTATTCTAGAATAGGTCTATTTTGAATAAATTAATTCCATGCACCAAATGGGCCCTTAGAGATTTTTTGAGATGAAACAACAAAATGAATGCAAAAAGGAATGATGCTCATTGTTGTGATAATATTTTCAAAGTTGAGGTAGTGATAAATGAAATGAAAATAATATAAATAAAATTGATGAAAGAAGATGTTGCCGTAAAAAGTATTTTGAGATGGAGCCCACTTGAAAAATTAAAGTTGGTAACATAAATTTTTCAAAGGGAGTGGGTCATCATGAAAGATAGGGTTTTCAGATATATTTTCTTTCAAGCATGAAGCATGGGTAAAAGGGAAATGTGAATTTTCCATTTCACAAAGATCACAACAAAATTTTATTGAAATCCCTAAATATTTTTCATACGGAATTAAACATAGTAACTTTGAATATATGAGAAAGTGCCAGTATGATTTTGTTGTTGCAAGCATCCAAGGGAATGGCAAGTCCTTTTCAGATAGAATGAAATATTTGATAAGATATATGAATGTTGATGGAGGAAACTATAAGGAGATGTATGATGATGATGGGAATATTTTCAAAATTCTAACCTTGCTTCATGATCAGTACCATGTTTTTGAAGTAATTTAGCGGATCAGAATGTAGTAGGCATGGTCTGCTTTCCCAGATATTTTCTAAATTCTCACTATGCCTATAGGGGGCATACCTCCTCAACAAGAGCCACTGAGATTGTAAATTTTTGTAAAATTTAGAGCTCTATTCAATGTGAAAACCCTTAAAATGAGCTTTTGAATCCCATGCCCAATAGATGAATTTCCCTTGAAATCATATTTTTCACCTATAAATAAGTATGTGTATCCATTTTTAGCCCCTCAGAATCAAATTTGATGCCTCTATAACAAATTCTTAAGGTGTACAACTTGCATATTACAATTCCATGCAACTAGCCATTTTGGAGATTAAACATCTTGATGCCTTTGTTCATCCTTTCCAATTCATTTATCTCAGACACTTTTATGCATCTCAATGTAGCCCTATGCCAAATTTAAAATCTCTATGAGTCTGTTTGATATTTTTTCCAAGCTCAAATTGAATGGAGTTTGTGCAGATTTGTTATTTGTAGAGTGACATTATCAGTTAGGAGCTCTCTTTGGAATTTAATATTTTTTGGTTGGATAGATATCTCATTAGATGAATTTTTTTTGATGATTCTTTGTATGGAAATGCAATCATGTTCTAGGTTACAGATCTTCATCACTTGATTTGACAAAATTTTGAAGGGGAAAGTAAATGCAATTTTAAGTAGTTTAACAATGCAATTTTTTAGAAATAGAAAGTTGTCAACTTTGACAGTTAAAAACTTTGATCTCAGAAAGGACCTTGGAAAAATGTTTGGTGAAAGGTTTCTTAGTCTATGAGACTATGTTCTTGTGCGATTGCGTGAAAATCGTAGAAGTTTTAACATGCCTTTAAATTATTTTTTGACTAATCTGGGCATAAAAATGCATCAAGAAAAAGTTTCAAATTTGCACAATCAAAGACAACCCACCTAATATTTTAACTTCAAATATTTCTAATTTAATTTTCGCAGAGACTAAAGCTCGTTTGATATACTATTTTAAAGTTCACACTGCTTGCGCCAGTTTACAAAGGAGGTACCTCAATTTAGTGGGCTTCTTATAACCTAAGATAAAACCCATGTTTTATTTTAATTATCATAAACTTTCACAAATTTTCATAGCTCCAATGTGTCAGTTGATGTGCAATGGAATTATCCCAAAATGATTGAAAAGGAAATTAAGAATTCTTCATCTCTTAATAGTATTTTAAGCAAATCGAAAGTGGTTGCATTAATGAGAAGATGTGTAAGGTGTTTTATCAGATGATAGAAGGTAGACATGACAATTTGTTGTGAGTAAAAGATGAGGCATTTCTTTATATAAAAATCATTGTATGCTTGAAAGTAAAGCTTTGTGTGAATCTTGAGATGTTGCAACTTATTTTCTTCTCTAGATACCTACATAGATATATGGGCAATGTATGAAAATCATCAAAGTATAGAAACAATGAAGTTAGAAAAACATTATTTTTTAAGAGAATTTAGACGAAACAATGTGGTTTTATGACTGCGGCATATTCAGAAAAGACGTTTGAGAATCGCAATTGGAACATGACCAGATTTCAGAATCTCTGCTATTTTTTTGTTTGTGCTAGAGTGGTGCCTCAGGAAAATAGTTTTTGGTCATCAACCAAAGAAGAAGTGAAAATAATTGATGGAATATAGACACACTGATGTAGTGTCCTAAGAATTCATTGAGTATGTTCACAAGGACATGCTGGAACTATTATAATGCAGTTGATTACAAAATTAAGGATGAACAATGATTTTTTTTTATGTCAAAGACTTCAATGATTTGTCTTTCGTAAAATTCCACTGGAGAGGAAAATTGAATTTAGTTACATGGAGGAGCTACTGATATCACATCGGAAGAAGCTTTGGATTAGCATATGAGTACAATCTAGAAGAGAAATGTAATATATTTTATGTGAGTTATATGTGGTCTCGTTGTATGCTGAATACACACAAAATATGGAATATACCCAGCGCTATATCGCTAGGGTAAAAAAATGACACTTGAGATATAGCGATAGCCATTTCTATTTCACAAGGTGAGTATTTTTTGGTTTGCGAAACAATGAGAATTACAGAAAAAGAGGCACGAGAAGAATTATTTTATAAGAATAATAATGTTAATGAGGAGCGGGAATGATTTGCAAGGAGTTAAAATCATAACTTTATGAAGAAGTATTTTTCTTTTTTCCTAGTTTACGTTAAAGAGGGAGATAAAAATTGATTAAATTAAAACATTACATCTATATACCAAAATTCCACACGATCTTTAGGCGAACTTGGAATAGGAATTATTTAATGCGAGAATAAAATAATTCTCTGTTTGTGGCATTTTTTGAATTCTCTAATTAGAAAACTAATTCCTATTTTCCGCCCAAATGCTTGCATTAATTAATTCCCAAAAAAACTTGGAATTCATTTTATCTAGGAATAAGTTTTTCAGGTCCGTCCATGAACAGTTAAGGGATTATAATCTTATTTTTGTATACTCTTATTTTTTTTACAATTTTATTTTAATAATTTTTTTTTATAATCTTATTTTTTAAGTTAATAATACATATTTTAATTTAAAAAAATATAAGTTTATATATATATATATATATATATATATATATATATATATATATATATATATATATATTAAAAAGCCAACAACAAAAATGATAAGTTCAAAAATTAAAAATTAAAAATTAAAAAATATAAAATAATCTTTATTCCAATTTCACATTATGGGGATCCAAACGCAGAATAGATTATTCCAGCTTTTGTTTTGAGGATTAATTAATCTAAGAATAGGTCTTTATTCTAGAATAGGCCTATTCTAGATAAGTTAATTCCATGCACCAAATGGACCCTAAAAGATAAAAATATTCGAGATTGAGGGGAGATTATTCTAGAGTTAAGGCATATTTGTGGGAGGTCAAAATGATTGTAGTGAAAACAAAAGCATGTCCGTAGAAAGATCATTTTGGTTTGGTGAAATATTCTAACATAGAAGATGTGAATTTTTTTTTCTCATCAAATAAAAGTATTGTGTGGAGATGTAAGGTTATGATTTATTTTACACAAGAAAATGGATATGTGTTGCATGGAGAGTAAATATTTTTTTTTTTATGAAAGAATGGAGGAAGAATATGATTGAATAGATTATCAATTCAATTAGGTATCTATGGAAACCTAAAAAAAATTTCAAGTTTGAAGTCAAAGTGATTTTACAAAAGGGTTAAAAATTGGTAAAATAATGCTTGGGAAAATTAAATTCTTCTTGCCAAAATATTGGCATTGTGGTGTAGTTTGGAGAAGAATATAATTTTAAGAAAAGGAGGAATATTTTTGAAAAGAAAAATTACTAAGACCAAATGTTATGGGCAAGAATATGTATTTTATTAGGGCTTTGAATTTAAATAATTATCATTATAATCTTTTTGTTTTGTTTCAATTGTTAGGTTAGCTTTTGATATGAAGAGGCGTGAATGTGAATGGTTTGAAGCTTTTTGCTTCTCCTTTTTTCTATAAAGGGGAAACCAAGACCATAAGATAATGGGAGGGGGGTTAGATTTGACACCACTGAAACATAAAAACTCAATTGTACCACTGTTTGAAACTAATAAAATGAGCAGACCTTTTTCCTTCAAGATGGTGTTACAAGTGTTATCTTTTACCAAATCAAGTCCTCTGTGATTATTAAATTTGTGAATTCAATTGCTATTTTCAAAACATGTGTGGATATGTTATTTTTCCTGCATATACACTTGATTATTAGAAGGCTATAAAAAAGTTGTTATCTTATTGATTTATGTTTAATTGGTTTCCTGAAGAGGAATTAAATTTAGTTAAACTAGTTGTATGTGGTGTACTTAACAGATCTGCATTGATAGAATTAAACAGTTGATTGTTTGGGAGATAAACCAACCATCTTGTAGGGTTGCACATGAGGATTTGGTGAAGGATGACTCCATAGCCCAATTAAGATAATGGATTGGTCTTGCATTATTTTATTGAATGGGAAGATTTTCCTACACTATCCAAGTTTATTTTTTATTTTTTTTTCAAGCAAGTAGGAGTTGCTAGTGTTTAGAGTACAAAAAGAAAGAAATAAGTGTAGAAGTTTGGTCATTTCCAATTTATATGCCAAGTTAGGAATATCTTTCAATTTTGATCATTAAATCTATCCAAGGATATTGAATTAGTTATTTGAAAAAGAGAGTTAGAAGAAGAGGTGCACCCACCTTGGTGTGGCAGAGCTAGAAGGGTAGAGGAATTTGATCACATTGATCATTCATGTTCATTGGCCAGAGCCCTTGCTTGACCTTGTCATAAGAATTGACAGTTCTTTAGGGTTTAAGTAATCTTTGGTTTTGGGAACCAACAAAAGGCTCATTTATTTTATCAATCCATGAATGTGTACTTGGAATGAGTCTACATCATCTGTGTACCAGGACTCATTTATGGCCATTCAATCCTACAATTGGAAATAAAGTAATACAAAAATTAATCTACTTGAAATGAAATGGCTGAAGTAAAAAAAAAATGAATTAACAACTAACTAAACTAAACATGAAATCAGAAACATATGTTTACTCTATCTACCTAGACTGTAGGAATATATGCAAAATAGATTTCATTGGCTGCAAGAACAAACAATTGTTGAAAGTAAACTAATTACTAAACAAGAAAGTAACTAAGTTAAAGAAAATAGATGGAATTATCACCAATTGGTCCCCCTTGGATGATTCTTCGTAGAAACC